>KV751361.1:2450903-2503382 GCA_001698575.1 Mola mola
AAATTGTATAGCAGTGAAACTAGAAGAAATCAGCGATCGAGTAAAGAGCCGCTGACAGCTGATGAGGATGCAGGGTCTGAAGTAGAAAAGCCACGGAAAGGAAAAGAGGGGGAGTGAGAAGATGAGAGGAGGGTGAGAGTGGATGATGATGGAGAGATAGGGAGAGTGGAGGCAGTGAGAATTGAAATCTGTCCATTTTAATACATATACAAATGGAATCCAACCCAATAGAATAGACCCGCATTTTCTATTTGTTTTTTTTTTTTAAATTGTACTGTAAAACGAATGCATGCAAGTAAGCCTTTGTGACTGTTGTTATATATGTTATTATTAGATTATCATGAATCCATGTACATATAATGCTACTTTCTCCATTAATAAGTTGTCTTGTGTTGTAAATCCAGCCCCCATTTAAACAAATAAAAAACAAATATTTTCAATTACTCAAGGTGACACCTTCACAATACACTGACCAATCAATAGACCGAAAAAATTATAAAAAATTTAAGCTAATTCAAATAGGAAATCTTCACATTTGTAGTGGCTGAACCAGATTTTAACATGAAAAATGACTTAAACCAAATTTGCAGTATGCTATCTTTGTATCTACCAAAATAGATTTTGAGGATAAATCTACATGCTTGAGGGTTTTAGCACTGCTAATGGTATTTATCATAAGGACGCACAGCTATAAAATGCTAATATACTACTTATGAAAGACTTCTGGTTGCATTGTGTCCCTACTGTATATTGGTGCATATCTGAGTTGATTTATTAATATCCAGCGTTTAAATACACTGAAATAAGATGGCTAAATTCTCTGTGACCGTGCAGAGAATAATTTAATTTTATAAAGAATATCAGCTAATGTTAATAAAATGAGTCTTTACCGACATGAAGGAAGTAAAAAAAGTTGCACTAACATTGATTACACAGTGAAACGTGATAGAGAGAGGGATTTTATTATACCCAGCAATGTCTGCACCAAGACTTGTGTGTCTTGCGTTGTAACATTAACCATGAGTCCACAGACGAGACTTACTTCATCAGGGAAGAGCAGGGGACAGACAAGACACATAACTTCAAAACTAAATTTACAGAATTCAAAACACATTAGCAACTCTAATACTAAAACAGGTAGTCATTACATACATACTGTATATATTTTGGGCATACATTTACACATGTATGTGTAGCAAATACCATTTCTGTTTTTCAGCTGTAATTCTTGGACAGACAGTGGAAAGACAATAAATTAATGAATTAATTCCTAGAAAGACAGTGATAACCATTGAAAAGAATCATGATGGGATCTAATGCACTTAAATAATAAGCCTCTGAATATTTGCCCTAATGTACAGTGCTTGTATTAGCCTTAACAATTTGACCCAAGAACAGACTGAAATCACAAAACTGAGGATAGTTCTGCACTGAGCAACGTGGCTGTATGATCTGCGATCTTTCCTCTGTTCATTCAACTTTATTCATTTAGCTTCGGCTTCAACCGAATGTGACTTACAATAAAATGCATTTAAAAATGAATAGTCACAACACGGCAGAGCGGGACTAAACAAATACAATAGAGAACTTTATTGAAACTTCCATAACAAATTGCAGGTCCTAAAATAAGAGGAAAACGATGCCATTCAAATTAATCTAGATCTACTGTCCCAGCTTAAAGAAATGTTTGTTTAACATAAAATCTGAGATTCATTTTTTTCTTCTAAGAAATGACCCCAAAAATCTATTAATTACATGTACATGTACCAGACTTCACCTTAGAGGTTCGTAAAGTGGGCCACGCTGGCACGCAGTCCACTCTTTCACTGAGTGTGAGGTTCTGAAGCCTGTATGCCTTTAAAATATGAGCTAGAGAAATGGAGCCAGTTTTTATTTATGACTGTTTGAGTAGCTGAGACACAACTGATGCCTCGCAGGGTCTCACCAATCCAACATTTACTCTTCACTAAATTCTACACCTGCCGTATCCAAGAGATGATGCTTGAGGCTTTTATCCTTGGGGAAATACGCTTTAGTTTCTCTGTTTGAAAGCCTTATTATTTTTCATGCAGTGTCTGGAGAGCACTCTTATTGTAGCGGAATTCCATTTCACAGCATATTTGTTGCTGCTGTACTTTATTTCCGAGTATTTGTTCATACCTGAATAAGAGACTGGGATCGTAGATAGTCACATTCTTTACATCTAAAAATTTGGACTTCAGTGAAGATGTGAGGTTTGGTACATATGCAGAACAATACAACACCATACAAGACAATAAACATACAGTATTAATACAAACGACGACACGAAAGTAGACAAGATACCTATGCATACAGTGAATAAACAGAGGTGTCACGTAAGAAAAACATAGCCAATAGGGTTAAAAATCTTTCATTCCCAATAACTGTAAACAGAATAATGCCACATCACTATCAGAAAGTCAAAAAAAGCTCTGACATGAGCTGAACAGACACCAAGCATAATATTAATAATAACACTGCAGACCAAGTAGCATCATCAAAGACAGGCTTCCGCACTGCAAGATGATTTTGACCTGATTTAGTATCACTCGTGGTGGCAGCGCAAATGGTTTAAATGGTTTATCAGAGCTTTAAAATCTTAATAATCCACCAGGGAAAGTCCAGAAATGCTGCGGCTTAATTAGTTGAAAACATCTTGCAGTGCAGATTTTCCAACAGGACAATAAATTCGATCATTTGTTTACATGGGCGCAATCACCCTGACAGGCACTTTCCACCACGGAGTATTTTAGGGAGAGCCAGCATTAGAGAAATTTTGAACATTCTGCATTTAATGCCATGTTTCATTCAACAGAGGAGGATAATCAGCAACATGAAAAGATGTGTTGCAAGCATACATACTCATGCATGGAACGCAGGAAGGAAGGACGAGTTTGAGGTTGTTGATTCTTGAAACCACATTACTGAGTGGTTGTGTGTATGAAATGACAAGGAAAATTATTGAGAGGAAATGGAAACTGATCAAAGTAATAATAGCATGTCGTGTGTGTGTTTGAAGGTTGCATATGAGATCGCTAAAAACATTATGTGTGGAAAAAAAGGCCTAATTTTGCTAGTGTTGCTGTCCTCCTTAGACTGCTTGTTTTAGATTTGTGCAGTTACTTATGTAGGGTATAACAGAGGCCCTCCTGCCTTTAAACAGTAAGAAAGACAGCAACCATGGATACAGGCGGCACTGCCCTCGTTTCTGAAACTGGTGAGCAACACTGTGCTGTGGTAAAGGAATGGTAAAGGAATATGAACACATCATGCAGAGGTGAAAAAAAATGTATCATCGCTCCTTTCACCTTGCACGCCCTCTTTCCTGTCTCTTTCATCATCTACTCGTTGCTTCCGTCTACTATTTAATATTTCCATCACTTTCTCAACATTTTCCATCACCTGATGTTGACGCCCAACTATAGACACTTATTCGCTTTTTTGTGGACAAATTTGATCAGATGTTTGATAAAACTCACTTAAGTGTGAAGCTATGACCAGCAAACTTAGGTCAGGATAAAGGGAGGAAGGCAACAAATGTCACATAATTTCACTAAACCCTAATCCACAGTTTTTTTTTTTATCTGCCTTGTCTCATTGACTAAATTAAAGGTTCACACGATAGCTTTGCAGGTGCTGGTAGAAAAAGTGTGTTACTTTGGACAGAGCCAAGCAACCAGCTTCTCTGTTGGTATCATACTTGCTGGATAACAAAGAAAGTGGTGTTCCTCTTCTCATCTTAATCTCAACAAGGAAGTGAATAAGAGTCTAACAGCCCCTTGATTAGATAACTCAGTTTGTTTGCCGGCACATCAAACTGTCTATGGTCAGCCAACCATTACTATGTTGTTGGTAACACTTTTAATAAATGCTCCATTGTTTGTTAACTTGCCAACAAACGGCAGAATGTAGGAACTGGGACCAATGTCAGACACGGTACAGTGTGTCCTGAAACTGAAAACAAATTCATTTAATGGGTGTTTTTACAATTTAGGATAGCTAAACGTTATACATACTTAAACAGCTAGCCTGAATTTACAAGACATCTTCTTTGCATAATTCCCCAGTGGACCTCTGTGATGGCAGCTGTGGTTTTTAGATGATTGGTGAAATAACTGCAAAGATTTTACTCAGTCATTCAGTTTAACATTGTCAGTCTGTGCCATATGGGCCACAAAACTGTAGCAGTGTTACGAATGGGCAAACTAAACTTTACCCCTCTCCATTTCTTTCTTCTCTTCCTCTTCCCCCATCAGTCACTGAGAGCGCCTGTTGTGTTTACTGCACGGCTCCCCTGGGTCCTTGGTCGCTCCACCATGAACCTCAACTCCATTCTCGGTCCAGGCAGCCACACTTCCCTGGGGTACTCTGCCGCAGCGAGCCAAACTGGCCACCTGGCTCGAAGACAGGACTCTGTCCCAAAGCCCAACCTGGGACAGTTCTCCAACCAGGGCCTGGGATGCATCAAAACCTCCACCCAGGGAATCCTGGACAGCAAGAAGAGCACATTCAGTTGGACTACAAAGACTAGGCTCAAAAGGGATTCTATGGAAGACATAACACTTCATACACAGACGAACTCAGCTTCTGCTGCTTTGTTGCCTTGGGAATAATAATACTACAGAACAAACAACCAGCATTTAATAGGGTTCTTATGTCCATTGTGGGCACCTTATACATCCAAAACCGAAACGTTTTTAGACTGTCTTTGGTTGCACCAAGGCTCTCAAAGTGTCTCTTGGGTTTGTTTAATACAATTATTTACCGCTTACCGATTACAGCAGTAATCTGAAAGACATACCATTTTCTGTTTGTTCTTGAGTATCCTGCCAGTTAAAACTTTTTGATTCTTTTGTATTCTCGCCTGTTCATTCACCTGTTCCTGCCCCAGTATGAGCACTCCTCCAGGTCTGATGTGATGTCCGGTTGCCAGCGCGTGACCCTCGCCCCTCAGCTTCCCCCCCTGGTAGGCCTGCCAGACTCCTCCCTTCTGGCTCCAGCTCACACAGACGTGCTGCCAGCTGCCTCTGGAGAGGTTTAGAGGCAACTGCGCCACCTAGGAATGGCAGAAGAAGAAGGTAAATCAGATGAAATAGACGTGTGTCTTCTGTTGCTTTTGAAGGTAAGCTGTGTCATCAGGCTGCTGCTCTGACATCTCATTTCTCAACAGAGCAAAGCTTGACTGTTATACCGTATGACCTCATCCCAAAGACGTTCTGCTACCTCCAAGGACACAGGACTTTTGCTCCAGGCATTTATTACCATAATGACTTCATTGAATTACACCTCAAGTCATCAAGCTACAGCACCGTTCAGTGCTGTCAATGTGGTACATTCATTTTTCATGTAGTTTGTCTGCTTAACTGCCTCTTTCAATTGATGTGTGCTACTTATTTGTGTGCTAATATGGTGCACTTTTTTTCTGCAATAGACATTCTGCAATAGACAAAATTCTACTCAAGAAACGATTACTTTTTATATACAGCACAAGTGGCAGAATAACAGAAAATGAGCGAGCCTTGCAGAAAGCAGCAGTGAACCTCTTCTTGGACAATAATTGTATTAAAGTAAACATCCTCTATGTTAAATTAAATATGTATGGATGCATGGTTGCAGAACATGTGGAGCTGACACAATAATTAATATACTATATACTTTTCCCTGTATTGTGTTTGATGTAAAACACAATCTTTGCGAAAATTCAATAATTGTAATAACAAATAAGAATGACTTACACCTGTGGACTGTCATAATAGAAGGCAGTGTTAAGGTAATAATACAAGCTGAGAACGTAATCGAGAAATTGTTTGACATATGAGCCATAAAGCAGTCCATAAACCTTGGTGAGTAAATCCATTGCCCCCAAGCAGTGGACAGATCGCTTCACATACAGCTTGACTGATACTGCACCTTGTCATTGATGAGCAGCTCCGTTGGGGTGTGCAGGCCCTGCAGCAGCACCAGCTCGTTGGGTTGTGCAGGAACGGCGTAAGACAGAGGCGTCCCGATGCCTCCCTCTGCGGGTCGCAGCCACAGGCAGAGCGTGAGGGCCCACAACGTCGGGATGGAGTGTTTGACAACAGCGTACATGTAGTTTGTCCGAGTCGGGAAGGAGAGTCTGTAGCCCTCTGGGAAAGATGATCCAAAGACGCCTGAAGAAAGCAAGGAAACGGCGTATGGACGCTATAGGTATCTGGCAACAGGATCAAACAGATCTATACTTTTCTTCACATCGAAACATCTGATCTGTTTTTTTTTTTTTTTTACGTGGGGCATGAATTTCACCGTATTTCTGATCTTTTGCGCTTACATAAGTAAAGCATAATTTATTTATCATGAAAAAAATGCCACAGCTTGATCTGATTAAGATTAATACAAATGAAACTTCTAATTTAGATTATTTCCCAGCATTAGTGACGTGATTCATCATGGAAGTGATTCATCTGTCTTTCTTCTTTGCCTCTCTATTCATACCTTCCTCCAATCCTGAGATCCGATGGTGTAGTTTATCGACTCCCAGGTCGATTTCCTGCCTGTGTTTCTCTGTTTCCAGCCTCAGAGCTTTTCTCTCTTTGTCCAGCAGCTCCACCTTCCTCTCAAGCTCCTCCTCCAAGTCTTCCATCCTCCAGGGTGCTTCAGGTGCGAGCCCACCATCAGCCAACCTTTTCGGGCCGCCAGACATCCCGCCTTCCTCTGGCACTCCAGAGGTGTTGCTGTCTGTCTGGTTGTGAGGAAATGGGCCAATGTCTGACTGCAGAGGAGGGAGACAGTGGATGGAAACTGGTTCACAGTGTCGGTTTCACAGTCTAAGAAAACTGAGCACAGCTGAGCGTACAGGTGTATTTAAGGCTTGATGAACATACAGTTATAAGAGCATCTCTCAAGATTAACTTGGTTGCATGACTACATAAGGAAAAAATTAGCGGACCCAAGTAATAACTGAGAATGCTTGAACAATAAATCACCCCTGGTCATAATAATGTTGGTATGGTAATAAGGTTTCACTCTGCTGTATTTGATGTTTTGGCTGTGCAGTTGCTTTAGGTAACTGATCAAGACGTTCCTGCCCACAATCCACTGTCAAAACCCAAATCATTGCGTTTCACAACTTTACCTTCCTTACAATGCATCAGTATTGTTTTTGTTTTTGTTTTTGTATGGATTATTCAAACCAAATATTGCGTGTCGCAGACATGGATTTTTCAACTTTAGGTATCCAGGCTACCTGCGCTGCCTTTTCCGCTCTTTAAAATTAAAATAAAAAGAATTATCAACATATAGATTTTTTTAATCCTCAGACCTATTTCCTGAACTTTGAAGGTTTAAAATCTTTTTTGGAAAATTACATCACCCTGGAATTCGGTCACTAGGCCCAATTAACTTGTATACCTATAAACAGTTAAAATGTCTGTGTTTGTCAAAAAAGGGATAGACATGACGGATGGAATTTTCAATGTAGTTATCTTATTTAAATTATTTTCCTTGAGACTCCTCATTCTACCCTGACTAGGGGTGGAATTCACCTACCCTGCTTGGTAGGTGAATTTATTTGACACTTGTGTTATTTAGCCTGGGGTTAAGCTCCAAGGCAGGTATTTACATGTTTAAATGTCAAAAACATTTTTCAATAGTCTATGACCAGAAAAAAAAGCTAAATTATTCAAAATTGATTTAAATGTGATATGGCATTATTATGATCCTTGTGCTCTCAGTTACTAAATCTGTATACCTTACACTAACTCATCAAACAAGTGGTTTTTACAGTATATTACAGCTGTGTGCCTGTAGCTTCTTTTTTTTTTTTATCATTATCTACTGTCAGATAATTGGTTTACCTCTTCAGTCCTGAATAAAATAGACAGACAGATTGTGGGCAACAACAGAGCCAAATGACATTCATGCTGATCATCACCCGTATTAATGAAAAACTTGGTTGATGTACTTTTTATATAATGCTAATTCTGTAGCAGCAGAATGCAACATTTTATACACATTCAATGTTTCCAGATGGTGAATCTTAATAGCGTGGTGACCAAAACACCCGCTTAAACTAAAACATCAGCCTTAGTTATACAATGTTTAGTGTTATTTTGCATCCTAACATGCTAACCTCAGATGGAGCTAAAATGACCTGCTAAACTGCTAAAAGCATGTTAACATGCTAACACAGCTTTGCCAAAGTAAAAAAGGTGCACAAATATACTTTGTTTTTTCTCTTGGGTGTTGGATTATTCTAGGGATGGGATTAGATAGGCCAGAACAAGCTTGTGGCTTCAGCCTATTCCTTTTTTGGTTATTAAATATATAAACTCATGTGAAATTCATTCCTTGCAGTGTATATATTTATATAAATAAAACAAATGTATTCAATCATTCATTCAAACAGTGGAATTTGGCCGGATTTTAATTGTTTTTATTGACAGCCATAAGACTTCATGCCCCTCAATGTGTTTGGATTCGGCTCTTTTTTGTATTTTAGGGTGACAATGAGCAATGCTCCATTTATAGCCATCCGTTTTTGTGTATGTCAGCCTAATAACAACAGCACGAAAACCTGCTCATCTATTTTCATTCCAGTAATCAATAATCCAGAACGATAAAAAGAAAAAAAAAAAAAAATCAGCCCCACACAAGCTACAAAACATTGTTCGTCCCACTTTTAAACACATCGAAAGGTAAAGCAGAGTGCAAAAGTAGCACCACAACACACAAGCAAAATATTTCAGCAAGCTTGTTATCATTGTGCCTCATGATCATTGGGACTTGTGCTGGCGTTGCCAGGGAAAAACTGAGAGTGAGGAAAACCATTACTATGCCTGCACATGCACATCTTACTGCACCTTTTCTCTGCTACTTGTGAAGAGTTGGGGCTAGTTCTGCATCATATTTATGCATGGTTTCATAACAAATTTAGAATCCCAATATTATCATGATATTTTGAGAAAATCTGGAAAATGAAAATGCTCTCTAAACTCAAAATGCATGTGCAGGGAGGTGGATAGAGAACCTGCAATCACAAAATTTCCCAAATTAATCAATTGCGCCTACCGAATAGTGATTTTTTTTTTACATAATTTTCTGATATCATTGTTATAATCAATGTGTTATTGCATAATATATAGATATAGGAGGTAGCACAGTTAATGGCCTTAGTAGTATTTCCCGATGAGTGTTCTCCTTGAACAGGATCGGATGTAAACACCACACTGTGCTACTGAAGTAGGCCAAGTACCTGCTGTACCCACAAACGTGACTTGGCTGTTAAGAGAAATCGTGCATGTGTGCGTGAGGGGGGACAGAATGGCTTGTGTACTACTCTAGGTGTAACTACATCTCTGTGAGAACCTTGAACTCTGCTCCGATTTTGTCTTACTTGCTGATCTCTTTTCGCATATAACCAGTTCCTTGGAAGTGCAGGTATTCATCTGAGGGTGGCAATGTAGTAAAAACAGAGAGAGAAAAACAGGACCAAGCGTGCATAATCCAAAGAAAATGACCCAGGAATGTAACACAGCACGAGGAGTACTACTGCAGAGAAACACGCTCGGTGTCTGCTTTCGACAAAACAGGCAACTCATAAATTATGTATATGGTATTTCTTCAGCCAAAAACCAGGTTATACATCATCGGATTCTGGTCAGATAAAGGCATGTTTCATGTTACTCAGCTGTACTCTCTCCACTCCCCCTCCTCTCTTTTCTCCTCTCTGCCTTGTCTTTATCCTCACAACCCCACTTTTCATGTCCCCACCTTTTCATCCTAACACACTTCTTTATTTAATTTTTGGCCTAGCTAATAAACAGAGCACGAGTGTGTTGATTGATTATATTCATATGCAGTCAAATGGAAGACCAGATGTTATATTAGACTGGCTTGCTGGGATTTTTAACTACTCGGTGATTGGTCACTTGTTTTTACTTGATGATTAAAATGATGACGATGATTACAAAAGAAATCTCTGGCTGCCATTATTCAGTTCCTAACTTAACTAAGCACCAATGATTGGATCTCTAAGAATACTAAAGAGAGTAGGAAAATAAAGCTATATCTGATAATTATTGATTACAGCAAAAAAGAGTTGAAATCCGTCTTACAGCCCTCAAAACCTCACCATGTTTTCTTGTCATAGTCAAGTGTTGTTGTGGTTTTGGTTGCAGACGATGATTGATGTGGAGGGATGTTGTTCCTTCTCCACTCTCTGCAAACATACCTCCAGTTTCTCTATGCGGTCTTTGAGCTGAGCGATCTCCTGCTCCAGTTCGTCCACGGCCCTGACAGTGAGCAGGTGGACACCGTCGGGGGTCGGAGCCGGGCTGTCCCGCACCATGATCCGCTCCGCCCTGCTCCTGCCCCGCACCAGCCCCGCGGCGCTCCTGCCTCCCAGTCCCTTCTCGCACTCGGACAGTTTCCCCGTCAGCTCTCTGATGGTCCGCTGGTCTGTTAATATCTGGTCCTTCTGCTGCAGGACCGTCTGCCGGAGCCCCTCCGCGGTGCTGCGGAGGTAGCCCCAGTCTTCCCCCGCGTAAAGCGACGGGTCGTCCGCTTGTTGCTCAAAGTTTTTCGGGTTGCACTCCCCGACGGGGATCGGCGTGCAGATGAGTCGACTGACGGTTGGGTCGTGTCCGGTGAGTCCGGTGACCCCGTCCAGCCCGCCGAGCCCGATGTTGGCGGTCGGTGCTTCTGAATCGGGCGTCTCAGAACCATGGAGAGCGCCCAAAGATCCGACCCGGGCCACGGAGCCCCCAGCACGGGGGCTCTGCGCCGCCGCTTCCGGATACAGCGAGTGGTTGTCGGAGGCGGGCTGGTGCTGAGCCACGGCGGCCCGGGAGGATCCGGTGTGGACAGCAGCGATGATGCAGATTACCGCCCCGATGAAGGCCACCATCCCGGCGGCCAAGATGATCACGATGAACTTCAGGGTGGCGGCGGGGGCGATCGATTAGAAAAATCTAATAATCACACTATGACTGGTGGGAAACTGAAAGATTCACGAACTAATTCTCTTCGTGCACGCGAGTCGAGATCAGACCCTCACTTTACTCCTTTTCCACAAGAAAGGTCGATTGGAAAATGAGAGTCCCACACCATAATTGAGTGATCATGGAGCCAAGACAGCAGAAACTGGCTGTCTGTTCACCGCGCATGTCCTCCGTATTCGGGCAAAATCCGTCCACGGAACAAGAGAGGGAGAGAGAGAGAGAGAGAGAGAGAGAGAGAGAGAGGGATGGAGAGACTTTATCTTCTCCCTGTAGCCTACAGCTAACTTTTCCAGCAGTGTTCAAACTGTAATCCGTCTTTTCTGAAACGGCAACAGGAGATGCAAATGTAAAACATCACATTTCCTGTCATACATCTTGAAATATGAGCCAAAATGTGCAGCTCCCTGCAAACTAAACAGAAATCCCCCAATCTTTCATTGATGGTGCAGATCTAAACTGGATATTTCCTGCATGCACAACAATTGGTAAATTGCTCATTCCCTCCCCTTGGTGTATTATTTCCTTGCTCGGCAACACGTTATTGGCCCTCTGTAATGTGTGCGAGGATGGCCATAAGTCAGCCTCAAGGCTCCCCATGGAACAGCTACAGCAGCAGAGATAACAGAATGTGTGTGTCTGTGTGTGTGTGTGTATGTGTTGCAGAACATGAGTGCTTACTATTAGCGATTTTCACTAAACCAGGCCAGTAATAAACGCACGTTAATCTCAGTTTGACGCATAAATGCACCGTTGTACACACACACGCAGACAGATGTGAGAACATTCATTCGAGTGTTAGCTCTCAGTGTGTGATGTGCATGCTCACGCCAGTATTAAGGGGGATTTAAGATAAGACTGCTCTGAGTCGCGGGCACTGAAAGCTCTGGTATAGGGTGGGTTAAGGAGACGGCATGAGACGGTCTGCAGCAGAAAATAGCTCTCAGTCTTCACTGGACTGCTAGAATAGTAAAGTGGATCCTTCTTCCGGAGATGGGATGTGAGCCTGGGAAAAGTAAATATAAAACAAACACTCCTCACACATGAGTAAGTGTAACGTCTGAGCTCCACATTTTTATTTGTGAATACACTAAATGTGTAATTATGTGGCTGTAAATCTCTTTACAGCTGTTGTGCAGGTTGTCACACCTAATGTTGCCTATAGGGATGCCTGCACCTTAACATCATTGAACTTTCAATATTTGAGGGTGATATAGGTGTGAACATTGATTGTGTCTAGGATCCATGAATGCATTGGGGATTAAAGCATACAAGCAGAAAATTCATTTTTGGCTTATTGGAGCTAAAATATTGTTCAGCACTGCCACAGAGTCCACTGAGCCATGAGCTGTAATAAAATGACTCCAAGTGCACTGAAAAGGCCATTCTGTGCGAAATATTCTGGACACTGCTGCCCAGTTAATGTTCGAAAATGTACTGCTGATGTATTGTAAAAGCCTCTATAAGAGACTCTGGGAACATCAAGCCGGAGTGTGATTTATTAAATCACACTTGACCTTTATGCTGTGTGCTGCAGTACCATTATTGAACATTATTTTTTTTATATACACGGGATTTTATTCACGATCTATGCTAGGATGTGACAAGAGCACCCTGAAAGTTAAAAGACCTTGCTTCTCCCATAAAAAGGCTATTCTTTGTAAGCTGAGGTCTTTGTAAGAAAGGGACTTTAGTTTTTTAGAAGAAAACAATGAATTGTAGCAGTGGAAGTAAGTTTTTAATACACAGTTGAATGAAGACCAAGGGCCATCTCAAGCTTTTTACTTTAATTGTTTTGTGAGATGCTGTTAAACCAGCCACTAAGGGTCACAAACCATGAGTATACTGGTCTAGTATAGTAACCATGAGTAGTCTTGGTCCCAAGCCTGTCTAAATGGTAAAGGTTGCATCAGGAAGGCCATTTGGCATAAAAGCCAAATCAAACATGTCTATAACGAAAATGAATTTCATACCGGAGCCTGCGTTAACAACGATCTCTTCCACTGCTGTTGAAAAAAAGGGTACCAGCGGAATTTGGGCTACAGTTGGTCAAAAAGCAGGAGGACGGAAATGCATTAGGAGACAGAGAGAGAAGAGGAAAGTCACGAGTGTAGGATTGAGAGTAGGCACTCTAAATGTTGACATGATGACAGGCAAAGGTAGAGAGCAGGCTGACAGCATGTAGAGAAGAAAGGTAGATGTTTTGTGTGTGCAAGAGACCAGGTGAAAGAGCAGCAAGACTGGAAGCACTGGAACAGGATTCAAACCGTACTATCCTGGTGTGGAAACAAAGAGAAATTAAGTAGTTGTGATCCTGAAGGAGGAGTATGATATAAAGCATGTTGTAGAGGTGAAAAGAGGGTCATGAGTGTGAAGCTGGAAATTCAAGGTTTGATGATGAATGTTTTAAGTTAATATGCCCCACAAGTTGGCTGTGAGGTGGAAGAGAAAGAGACATTCTGGAGCGAGTAAAATGAAGTGGTAGAGAGTGTAATTGGTGATTGGAGCAGACTTCAATGGGCATGTTGGTGATGGGAACAGAGGTGATGAGGAAGTGATGGGCAGGTTTTGTGTCAAGGAAAGGAACCTGGAAGGACAGATGGTGGTGGATATTGCAAAAGAATGGAAATTGTGGTGAATACCTACTTGCAAAAGAGAGAAGACCACAGGGTGACATATAAGAGTAGAGGCAGGAGCACACAGGCGGACTACATTTTGTGGAGATGCAATCGGAAAGAGATTGGAGACTACAAGGTGATGACGGGAGAGAGTGCAGCCAGACAGCCTAGGATGGTCGTCTGTAGGATGACTCTGATGGTGAGAGAGAGGAAGAAGGCAAAGGCGGAGCAGAAGATCAAATGGTGGGCACTGAAAAAGGAGGACTGCTGTGAGGACTTCAAGGAGAGTTTCAGACAGGCTCTGGGTGGTTGTGAAGAACTGCCAGATGACTGGGTAACTACAGCAACAGTGATCAAGGAGACAAGTAGGAAGGTGTTTTGTGTGTTGTCTGGACAGGAGAGGGACGATAGGGAGACTTGGTGGGGTGGAGGAAGTACAGGAGAGTATTCAGAGGAAGAGGTTGACGAGGGAGAAATGGGACAGTAAAAGAACGGAAGAGGGTCGACAGGAATGAATCCAAGGAGATGCAACATAAGGTGAAGAGGGAGGTGGCAAAGGCTAAACAGAAGGCGTATGATGAGCTGTATAACAAGTTGGACACTAAGGAAGGAGAAAAGGATCTGTATCAACTGGCGAGACAGAGGGACTGAGCTGGGAAGGATGTGCAGCAAGTTAGGGTGATTAAGGACAGGGATGGAAATGTACTAACAAGTGAGGACATTGTGCTGAGAAGATGGAAGGAGTATTTTAAGGAGCCGATGAATGAAGAAAATGAGAGGGAAAGAAGGGTGGGGGAGGTGAAAACTGGAACAGGAAGTTAGAAAGATTAGTCAAAATGAAACGAGAAAAGCTCTGAAGAGGATGAAGAATGGAAAGGCAGCTGGTCCTGATGACAAACCGATAGAATTGTGGAAGTGTCTAAGAGAGAGGGCGGTGGAGTTTTTGACGAAACTGTTCAGCATGATCCCAGACAGTGAGAAGACGCCTGAGGAATGAAGAGAAAGTGTTCTGGTACCGATCTTTATGAACAAGGGTGATGTGCAGAGTTGTAGCAGCCACAGGGGGATAAAGCTGATGAGCCACACAGTGAAGATTTGGGAAAAGAGTAGTGGAAGCAAGGCTGAGAGAAGAAGTGATGATTTGTGAGCAGCAGTATGGTTTCATGCCAAGAAAGAGCACTACAGATGCCAGGTTTAAATCCTATAACTCAATATAATTAATAACTATTTTGACAATTATGACAATTATTAATCTTTATTGATAAGCAAAATTATATCTGTTTGCTATGCCCTGAGCCCCAACTTTTTTATGTCAACTTATTTTGGAAATATGTCCAAAAATGTGTGTAAGCTTTTAGTGACCTTGACCTTTGACCTATAATAATACTAGTGTGCTAGTGTGCTAATGCTGACAATGTGCTTTCTGCCATTTAATAAATACTGTACATTCTATTGGTGGTGGGAAGGTTGTTAAACGCTGTAAGTGTGTTACCAAGCTGTTTAAAATTCCAGTCATGTCTTCGGTTGGTTGATGGTGCCATCTAGTGTACGATGCGCTCCCTCCCTCCCTCCCTCCCTCCCTCTCAGGGTCTGCCATCTCCTCAGTCAGTTAATCAGAGAATCAAAGGTTCTCTTCTCTGTCTTCAGTCCTTAACACACATGCAACCCATTTAATAAACCTCTCACCGCGCCATCATGCATCCACACACATCATCGTCCACGTTGCCTCTGCACCTCTAAAGTAGGAGTTGGTGGTGAGTTCACTGACTCTAATGTGACAGAAACATGAATAATCTACAATGTGATAATAATAAATTCACAAGAAGAGGGGTTGCAGTGCAGCTGAAAGCAGCGTGTGTTCCAGCTCATCTTGGGTTTTAATTCTTGTTTGGATCCAATATGTCCGAGCAGCTCACCATTTCTGTATTTCATGTAGAAAAGTAGGGACATAATTTTGAACAGTTTGTGCAAGTAGGATTTTGACATCTGAGGGGATTAAAGTATCAGGATTATCTAATGAACATCTAAATCTGCGATAACCAGTGAGTGATATTATGAAATTAAAGGATCAAAGTAAGTCATGGATTTTAAAATATGTCCGCTCTGTGACATTTTTATGTCATTTTCTTTTACACGGTCTAAATTCATAAAGTTTGCCTCATAAAGGGTTTATCTGTAGCCTATCGCATATGACAGCATCTATCCACTCTCTGTTTCAGTTAGGATAAACTCCACCCAACAAACAACGGAAGGATCTCTCTCCCACAATCGCCAGTACAGTAAAACTCTAATAAAAACGGTGCAGGGGATCCCAGTGACCTTCTCTTCACCTTCCTGCTGCTGTAAATACTCACAAATGCATCACATGATTATTGGTATGCGCTTGAACACAGTCCCCAGAAAATGCACCTATTTGCTCCTATTGGCATAATGCTACAGCCTCCAACTTTAATAAAAAAAAAAAAAAAAATGTATAAAAAATGAATGTCTGCGTATATACAGTATGTGTACAGTATGTGTGTGCACATGGACAATACTGGGTTGATTGATGTGGCACATTTTACAGGGTGCAACAGGAAACAGATCTCTGCCTTGAGTAAAACAGAGAGAACGGCTTACACACACACACACACACACACACACACACAGAGTCAGAGTTTATAGCATGTGTGAGTGGGATTTATGGTTGAGCCATGTTTAATTATTTACTCCAGCCTCTCTCAGTCCACAGTGGTGTCGATTACTAACACACTGAGCTGTCTTCTCAACACAGCCGTCCCAGTTCAAGACAATTAACTCTCCTTTCGAAGACACGTTGTGGCACCTTTGCTGGATGATATAAGGCCTGCAGACTCCCCCAAGGTCCTACAATCCTGGATAGAAACATGTCGGGGATGAATTGTGATAAGCTGCATCGCTCCACCCTGGGGATTTACTCGGTACGTAACTGATACTTTGGGCTAGTGGCTCCATTTAGACAAGGTTAACGATGAAACCAAAACAAACCCAAAAAAAAACATGAATAAATGATGGTGAAGATGGAAGCAGTTAAACGTTTTGACGTAGTTTGTTTAAGGCAAGCGTGATGTGAATTCCTTTTCAAATTCAAGGAGTGCCTCTCTGGCTTGGTTTGAGACGTAGGCCGCCTGTGCTTCAGTGGCAGAGAGGGAGAGTTGGCGCTCATAAATACAGATTGAATTACGGATGGGTTATATTGATTCTCCTTTCGGTGGGTCTTAAAGTTTGGCTTACTGTCAAAACAGACCAGAAACTGCAATGTGAGCGTGTGTGTGTCTGTGTTTCCAAAACAGAGCTTAACGGAAGAGTTTAACCCAAGTCTACAGAGACTGGTTTCACTGGGAAACAGCTACATCCAAGCTTTCCAAGGTAAGACAGAAACAAAGAAAACACAATGCTGTAGAGAACTCCTCAGTGTTTTGCCATTAGGGTTTCAAGTTACCACTGCTATAATACAAATGCTATAAACTAAGCAAAACTAGTAGGCAGAGTGCACAGAATATGGGAGCTGTCAACACATCTAGCTCCAAAGTCCACAAGCTTTGGGAATATCTTACTGCTGTAATAACCATGATAATAGGCCTGTAACCAAGGACAGCTCAGGTTGTACACATAAACAAGCCCCACAGCTCAGTTTTAATTTAAATATACTGTATATAATGGCGGCACAGTGGTGCAGTGGTTAGCACTGTTGCCTCACAGCAAGAAGGTCCTGGGTTCGATTCTGGGTCAGGACGTTTCTGTGTGGAGTTTGCATGTTCTCCACTGTGCCTGCGTGGGTTCTCTCCGTGACCCCCGGCTTCCTCCCACAGTCCAAAAACATGCAAACTGGGGGTTAGGTTAATTGGTCACTCTAAATTGCCCGTAGGTGTGAATGTGAGTGTGGATGGTTGTTTGTCTCTATATGTCAGCCCTGTGATGAACTGACATCTTGTCCAGGGTGTCCAAGCCTTCGCTCAATGATGCTGAGATAGGCTCCAGCCCCCCCCCCCCACCCCTTCGACCCCTAACGGG
The DNA here is from genome assembly GCA_001698575.1 of Mola mola. Classification (NCBI taxonomy): domain Eukaryota; kingdom Metazoa; phylum Chordata; class Actinopteri; order Tetraodontiformes; family Molidae; genus Mola; species Mola mola. The sequence continues at coordinate 2,468,551 of KV751361.1, forward strand.
ATAAGCGGTAGAAAATGGATGGATGGATGGATGAATGATACTGTATATATAGGTCATTACTGTACACGTTGTGAATATTGACTGTGATTTTGTGAAAAAAAAAATATTTTCGGGGATGAAAGATACAACTTTGAATGTCTTCATTATCCGTATCATTATCATCTAATAATCACCTAATCCGTGTGCAATGTGTTCAGGGTGAAAGGCCTTTTAAATTATGAAATGCAGACGAGACTCGGCTACAGAAACTGTTCTGAAGCCTTTACATGTTGTCATGCAGTATAGACTTTTTTCAGTACATACGGTAACTAATGTGTCAACAGCTGATTTACAGTACAGCGTCACTGGACCACAAGCCCTGCAGAGGATAAAATACAGATTATGATGTCTCTCAGTGCCACCTGTACAGAGGCTGTACATTCCCTACATGTGCTCAGAGTCAGAGTCCCTGTTCAAAGTAAGAGAATTCAAAGGAGAATTCTTGTGTTTTTCAAACTACAGTACTTTCCATGCTTAAGTACTGTCAGCGTAATTGCCAGAAAATTACTTTTAATCTTATTTGCTAAGAGGCAAATATAATATCAGACGTTGAGACGTTTAATCAATTGGTATCCGTAAAGGTGACTTTCAGTCTCACCGAAGGAATTTTTGAAAATGAAATCTTTACTTTTAGTCTAGCATGAGTTTTTGGAAACTCTTTACCACATTTCATATTGGTGGAGTATGCTGTTCAGACTCTAAGGATGACACTAGGGATGCTGCGATGTATTGGCTCAATAATGGTATCAGCCTACACTTGACTGCAGCTTTTAAAGACCCACTCTGATGAAAATCCCATTTTTTGACTTTAACATGTCAATGTGGGTTGTTTTTTTTATGTACTAGGACACAATTTTTCTACAGAGGATTGCTTTATTTCCTGCACACAAAACGGTATTGATATTGGTTGTCGGCCAAGCTGTTATTATATGTATCAGTATTGGCCCCTAATTTCCATATAGATGCGTTCTTAATTGAGACCAATTGAATATTGGGGAATTGAATTGAAAGCCATCAGTTTTATTGGTGTCCTCTGGCTGTAGCCTTGTAATACCACATTATATAAAAATCTGCCACACTTCATGAGATAGGTAACAAATTTTGTATTTGGAATTTGGGATGAAAATGCGATAAGTAATAGTCAACAAAATAATTGTACCGATTGAAGATAAAAAAAAAAAGTTTGAGGGTTTTCTCTCCACAGGCTGGTGAAAACAGCAATCACATGTGGTTGCTGTTGGTCTGTTTTTATGAACTTTTCTTTATCCTTAAATATTGAATGAAGACGCATGCTTACGCTCAACCGTGTTTCCTTCTATTTCAGTAATATCTCTCTGTGCTTGGTTTGGAATAAACTTGCTGAAAGGAAGCAACATGTGGTGGTGGTTGATTCATGTTGCGGGTGCCTGTTCAAGCTTGACCATGCAACCAATCACAAACATGCCTCATACTATGGATGGATGCAGCAACAGGACAAACTCTGCATGTTTTGCTTAGACAGTAGACACAAAAACTTGATTCTGATGGTTTTCACCCAGGCAAGCTGGGTCCAGGTTATTTCGGTTAGCTCGTCCACTCTACCTCTCTCTGCTTCCCCCCGATCATCAGCCACCTGTTGGTTTGGTTTTGCTTTCATTTCATGTTTCACTGACTTTAGGACTCCTCCTCTGTCACTGAGCCTGGGCTCTGACAAAATAGGGGCTTGTCCGTTTGTTTTTGTTTGTGCCGTGCAATTATTTAAATATTGGTATTTGATTTGAATCATATTGATTTTTTCAGCTCACGATTTTTGGTAATTCGTGGCACATTTGCTTGTTCAGTTTGAGAGTTGTTTGTTTTTTGCTGTGAACTGCAGCATTGCCAAATTGTAAAAATGCACATTCAGTTGTTAGTTTATGATGGTGTTGGTTGGAGTGATTTCCTTCAGGTAAGATTTTCTTATTTGAGACGTGGAGCCAGTCGGTGCACGTGTGCATAATGTTATTTGGAGCTTGATTGGCCCAGCAGTTCCTTTGTTTAGTTTTACAACAAACATTTTTTGTTTGTTTTATTTTACTGCGGGCTCTCCATTTCCAGCTATGTTGTCACTGGGAAAACTTACGACAATCATGTGACCGCAATGCTGGAACGGGAGAAAGTGGCAAAACTTTGTTATGTCAGTCTCCTTGAGCCACATTATAAACGTGAGACTAGATGTAGATCCTTTGACCTCATCAAAGGATATTGGTAGGCACTATTGTTCCTAAGCACAAAGGAAATATCTACTTTTATGACACCATCTGCTCTGAGCTAAGAAACACGTCAGCCATGCGTCTGCATCAGGTGACCTCCATGTACTGATTTACGAGCAGTAAGCATTGCTTAATGTTCAAGTCAGTGGCTTTCTGTGTTTAGATGCATCTTGTATCGGCATGTATGTGGCTATTTAGACAGAATCAGGATCATGTGTAACTCTAGTCTAATTTGGAGGGTTTTAACTTAGATTTATTGTGAAAAATATTAAGAGAAGATATTTATTATTTTTGATTATTACATAGTGCACTAATGCATAATTGTCATTACAAAAAAATGCAACTCCCACATTCGATCTTAGCAATCACAATATGTAATAAATCATTAAATCACTGCTGGGAAGGAAGTTACCCCTGTTTTCAACATGTCTCAATAGTTAATAAAGCTATGCCAATTGATTGCTTTAGTCAGGTTAATCATTGATAGTAATACAGTACCAGTTTTTTGCAGTGAATGTTGCAGTATTTTGTGCCTATAAACACCACAGCAACATTTCCACAGCTAAGAGTTGGACAGTGGTGTGCCTGCCTGAATGATAGTGAGACATTAAAAAGACTGAAATGCTAATGAAGCATAGACTGTGTACAGTTTTCACTGCCGTTTATAACCAGAACAGAACTAACCCTAACGGGATAAGCGGTAGAAAATGGATGGATGGATGGATGCATAACTAAATCAGACAGCATAGTAAGCAGCTGACTGTTGGTGATTTGCTGCAGCTTATATTTTGGACGTACTTGAAAAGTTTACACAACCAGAATACTCACTGCTTTCTGTGAGTCCAGTGTCAGCACCATTTTCTGATGCACTTCAAGTAATACTCTTAGCGTTCATTTGCTGCTGCGTGGGTTTAGGTTTGAGTAGATGATAATTAGTTTGTTGACTGAAAACTTTGTTGAAGGGGACTTTTATATCTGCATCAATATTGTGAGTCTCAAACAATCAATGCTTGAGTGTTGCAGTCCTGATTTGCGGTTTCCCTCCATGATGAATACTGTGTAACCATTGGGGAAACAGTGCTAAGCTAGCAGTAACTGTCTCAAATGTCTTAACAGTTAACGTGTCGTGCATTTACAGTCTTCAGGTTAACTAGGTATTTATTTAGTAGTTTCTACCTTAAATTTTTGAATAGTTAATGATAACGAATTATTACCTTGGTTAACATGAAGAACTTTACTAAATGATTAGTTGGCATATTAATCAACTGTTAATAAATGCACATTTATTGTAAAGTATTACCAAAAAATTTAAATTAAACACAATTAATAGGCTAAAAGAAAGTTAACTAATATCATGATATGATAATATCTAGAGGCAAAAACTGGATTTCAATTAGACTCATGTTAGTTTGGCTGGTTATTTAGTTGGCTACCAACGTCATATTGATCTTTGGCTAGACTGACATCTTAGTTGTTAGCAGGACTATTTCAGCTTCCTTTATTCTTCATTAGTGGATTTAGCCGCTACCTTATGTTTGTTTAACAAGCTGAGTTACAGAGATGTTATTTTATCCAAATACATTTGTGCAGTGGTTAGCACTGTCGCCTCACATCAAGAAGGTCCTGGGTTCGATTCTGGGTCAGGACGTTTCTGTGTGGAGTTCGCATGTTCTCCCTGTGTCTGCATGGGTTCTCTCCAGGTACTCCGGCTTCCTCCCACATTCCAAAAACATGCACATCTGGGGGTTAGGTTAATTGGTCACTCTAAATTGCCCGTAGGTGTGAATGTGAATGTGGATGGTTGTTTGTCTCTATATGTCAGCCCTGCGATGAACTGGCGACTCATCCAGCGTGTACCCCGCCTTCGCCCCAAGATGCTGAGATAGGCTCCAGCCCCCCCCGCGACCCCTAACGGGATAAGCGGTAGAAAATGAATGAACGAATGAACATTTGATCTGCAGCTAAGTGTAAATTGTAAGTACATACATATCTTAAGTTGAGACTAAGTCTGGCTGACTCACCATTCTATCACCTTTAACTACATATACAAATACTAATGCAATATAATATAAAACACTGTTTTGACAAACATTAATGTGTCATTGACTATTTTACGATATATGTTAGAAAAAAAAGTCAGTCTGAACGAAACTAAATAACTAAATACTGTAGTTGTGTACCTAGTTACTTGATGTGGCATTCTGGGATTGTATAGAAATAGTTACTATAAATATCAGTTGGTCAAAATCTATGGAAAGTGTCATTTCCCTGTGATTTTATGCACTGGTTTTTTGTTGGTTTTTTTTTTCATTTCCAGACAACTGCAGAAATGTGTTTGTGTTTTTATCCTAAAATATTGAATATGGAAAGGCCATTTCCTTTATATAATGAATCACCCTACTTTTATACTTACATGCCAGAGAAATAAAATGTGATTCATTTGTGATCAATTCGATTTTCTAATGACTGTTGTATTGTGCGTATTTCAGCCCTGGCTGCGACCAGTGAGGCTTACTTCAGTGCACTTTCAAAGATCGGAGAGAAGGCTTTCCACTCCATGTCCTCAAGATCCCTTGGTAAGTGTGAACACATGTTCCCAACAGCTGGCTAGTACGCTCTTATTATTACTTATATCTTTAATCCCGGATGTGGATGTCTTTGATCTTAAATACTAAAACCAAAGTTGAGCGGTAATTTATACTCCATTCACACTACAACACTGAGTGCCACTATAATGTGTATGTGTGTGTGATTACTTCTTAAAGTGAGAATTTATTGAATGGATGTGTAACATTTGGTGCTAATTAGGACTTTTACTTGCAGCTCAGACTGATAATATTTGTTAATATTTGCATTGGGCTCCAGACAAGTCAAGGACGTGGAAGAACTATTTTATGAGATTAATATCAGATAGAAGCATGAATAATAGATGAGGACAGGTAGTGAACTGTGGACCGTTCAAACACTGCAGGCCAAAAACCCCATGAGGCAAATAATTTGTTTAGGATTGTCAGAAAACAATGAGATTCTACACATCCACAAGGATCAATATTGTAAAAATGAATTTATTCAGTAATAATAAAAGTGAATTAACAGGATTGCACTCAGAGATTGCAGAGCTCCTCCGAGGCTAAAAATCCTGCATGTCAATACTTCAGCAGAACATATGGATGAATCTAGGATGGTGTTTGTTTTTTTGCCAAGCACTCTGCGCATTGTTTGTGGAATTACTGGCAAAAACGGTGAAATTAGTCCTATGTTGCACTGGTGAAGAATAAAAAAAAAAAAAGAAGAATCCAGACGGTGATCCTCATCACCATCAAAATCTAATCAATTGTTCAGTGGTGCATTTCCAATCTTTCTCAAGCAAAACATCATCCAAATCCCCCTATAACTGTTTTGTTGTTATCTTGATAACAAAGGAACAGACAGACTAAGGTTGGTAAAAGCAAAAACTCCATGTTGGAGGTAGTTAAAGTATAGATTAGCTGTGAACTGAGTCATGAAGAGTAGAGTCTGTAATTAAATTCATAATACTTAGCAGTTATGAATATATTCTTAACAGTGAGCTCAATTATAAATAAATCAATAAACAATTCTTTCACACCTCAGTTATCAGTAGACTGATATAGTGATTAATCACAAAAGAGCTGTCAATAAACTGATATGATTGTTATGTTTGACACCTTATGTTGGCGCCTTTCAACAATCTATTTTGGAAAACAATGTAATGCATGAAGCACACAGCAGCCACTGAAGCTTCTTTTATGATGAGACAAAAAAGGGATGACGGTGAAAAACATCAGCTCTGTGAGGAGTAATGAGGAGAGTGTAAGCGTCATCGTGCTGCTGTATAGTCCATTACATTCCCTAGATTTTGTAGTGTTCTTTGACGTTTGGCAGGGGCTTCTTAATCACATCTCATCATGCTCTCGTTGTGTGCCAAAGATATGATTGTATGATCCCATACAGTGTATTAACCCCACCTGATGCTTGTCTCCGTGAATAAACTTTATATACTGTTTAATACTGCTGTTCTTCTCCTTCACACTCCCTCCTATTATACCGTTCATATTTGTATTTTTTATGACTGTAAATAGAGAAAAGAAAAAACATCATTGTGTACTGTCTTTTTGCGGTACTTTCTGTCAGGAGATGTCCTGATTCAGATTTCCGAGAGCCAGAGAAGACTCATCTTGGAGCTTGAAGGAGTCGTAAGTTCCATCGACCTTAATCACAAGTTGTATGGTCAAAGGATTGACACATGTCCTCCGCTCTCTCATGTGCTGTGCATGATTTTATGTGCCTGTTTTCAGTTCCGTGGGTTCACCGTGGACGTGATTCAGCAGATGGATGGAAACATTAAACTAGACAGAGATTACTTAACAGTAAGTGAGGCCCAGAGCAAGGTCAAAGCAGTTCTCTCATAATTATTTTCAGGAATGGGGAGTGAAATTAATAACTGCAGGGCATCATGGAGTAAGTTAGCTGATAAAGTAAAACGCAGATATAAATCCCGGTGAAAAAGAAGCAAAAGTCTCTCATTAAAAGTCAAGAAGTCATTAGGATTAACGAGACCGGACATGATGGTATTTCTGTGTCGCACAGGGCAGCAGGAAGCGCTATGAGATGGAGGTCCACAACCAGGCAGTGGCGATGGAGAGGCAGCTGTGGAGAGGAAACAACCAGGTTTGGGTTTCCCTGGAGTCAGCTACATGTATATTAAGGTGTTTATACACTCTATAAAATATGTCTCTTCAGGATCGTGGCGAGTATTTGAACTTCCTCAAGAAGAGCCATGGAGAGGCTCTGAGGGAGGAGGAGAGGCGGCACCGCTTCCTGGCTGAGAAACACTGCGACCTGATACAATCCATCTCCTACGTCATGAATAAGGTACACGGCTCAGCTCAAACACATTTTGTGAGTTCAATATTTTACGGTTTGTTTCGGGTGATCGACTACAGTTGCCAAATACGTTTGGTTTGTCTCACAACCCATTGCAATCTTGTCAGAAGGACCATAACAGGCAGGCATTCGAGAAGAGAATTGATGGTAATGTCTAATGCGCTGTGAGAAGATCTCGGGCGGGAGACTTTTATTACCACAGACCGGCAGCTTCTGAGGGCCAAGACTGAGTTTCTTCAGATATCTCACCAACAGATCGTTCGTTTGAACTCTGGACTTCCTGCCTTTTTCTTTTTTTTTTTAATCACACCATCCTAGTGACACACTTTATGACAGTAAACCCAACCCTAGTTTCCACAATGGGGAAAACACATTTGAGACGTTAGCAGTGGACTAACTGGACAAAAAGATTTACTTTGTTCCCCTTAAAAGTAAAAATTTGCCTTTGAGTTTTGACATATATAATTTTTTAAAAAAAGGCCAATATTATCAATTTTATACTAATCAATATGACCATGAAGAAAGGCATACAGTTCACTGAACTGATCATTACCTTGTTTGAAAAATGCCTGATGCCAAAACCAAGTGTCACAGATTTAGCAGATAAACAAAGAGAGCAGTTAAGGTATGGAAAACTTTCTCCACGCAGAAAATGAAAAGGAAATTATTCGTGAACAGAATATGGAAATTCGGAATTATAAACTGCTTTAGCGTTTGAAATAAAAAAAAAGTCACACAATGAAAAAGAGTCATTGCCACCAAATGTGTTAATGTGTTGTTTTGTTTTATTTTGTTTTGTTTCGTTTTTGTATTTATGTGGCAGACAGGGGGTTCTCTCCAGAAAAGAGCCGATGCCTGGTTGAAGGAGGTGAACTCCACCAGAGCGCTCGAGTCCGGACAATCCACGTCCATGAGGTCCTCGGAGAGTTTACACGACGTCAACGATTATAGAAGGGACACAGGTGGATTTCATATAAATAACTCAAAACTCAAAGAGTCTGCTGCCGAGGTCAGATATAATCCTGTTGCAGTTGATGGGATAAAGGTAAGACCTGATCTGAACAAATATCCTATAAAATATGTTTAGAATTTAATGAAGAAGGACTAATGGATGAGAAAACATAAGGGGATTGTTTTTGGGGTTGTTTTTACTTAACATAGAAATACGGAGTGTTGAAAGCAATGAAATATTGCAAGACTATTTTTGTTACTAGGGCGCCCTCTACTGGCCGGACACTGATTTAATTTGAAGCCGTAAGAATGAATCCACACGTGACATCAGACACAAGCTTTGTCAGGAGAATTAAACAAAAAGTAGGAAAGAAAAACGAACATAAAATCTTTACAAAAATATATACCAAATTTTAATGAGGCTGTAACTATTCTTCTGTCCAAACACTAATTGAAATCAAAATCTGAATACTGTATATCATCTTATTTCAGTTGTCTGTAGATATCAACATAATGAAATCATGGTGTTCTTTTTCTGGAGACTGCAATTACAACAAAGATGACCCTGAGATAAACTGTGAGAGTTTCAGCCTATCCTGCATCAGAAAGTGATCAACCCCACGGATCCACGTCCTACTATAATAATTAGAGGATTAACATGGATTCTTTCTTTGTTTTGGTTTGATGTGGCATTTATCCTTGCTTATAACACTGCGACAGCCACATGTGATAAACTGTCCACTGTAACACGCAATCCAAGATATTTTCAACTAGTGAGGCTCATGTTTATCACTCTGATGTATGCGACATAGATTATCTTCCCAATGGTAATGTCTTGTTGTCAACACCTGTGAGTGAAGTGTGCTGCATTATAATTCTGCAGATGCGGATGAAGGAGGACAAGGATTTCCGAAGGAACAGAGAGGAGCCGCTGTTCAGCAACGTCCCATCAAGAGGTCAGCAGTTGCTGTAATATGATCATTCAACAACTGTGATGAGATCTCATTTTTGCACGGTACATCTAAAACGACAATCTCAGGTTCAAGAGCTCAAAGCACCTAACAATATCATAACAACATTATGATTCGACTTTGATGCCACATATTTCATGTGCGAAGAATAGAAGTATGCCTGTATTATTCATTGTAAATAATTTGCAGGCTGTAATGCCTCCGCCTGACTATCAGAGCTTATTTTTTTTGCCTTCTCTCCACTACACACTTTATCATTCTTTAGGCTTTTATTTGTTTCTCCCTCTCTCTCTCGCTCTCTCTCTCTCTCTTACATATCTCTCCCTCCCTGCTCATAATTTTTCATATCATGCACTTTCATACATCCTCATTTCTGTTTTCCTCTGCAGAAAACCTGTCTAATTATTTGGCTTGCTTATCTAGAATGATAATAGATACAGCCACAATGTACCAACAGTAAACAACAGTAAACAATCTCTAGAATATTAAACACCATATCCTTTTATAATCCACTTCTGCCCCTCTGAAACTTGTGCGCAGCACACTTGTTGTCTGGAGCACCACAGTGTCCCAGCTGTTGCTCACTACTAAGTGCTTCTTCACTTTGGTGTACTTCAATGAATCTTCTGCCTTTCTTGTAAAAAAGAAAAAAAAAATGCCATTACTAAGATATTTAGGCCTCTTACTGGTATAGTAAAATAAATCACTATATTTTCATTAATAGTTTCAGCCTTCTTTATTTACAAGGCGTTATCAGCTAACCTGTGCTGTAACTGACTTCTCCCCTCAGCCCCGTCCCCCAATGGAACCAATGGAACTGCAGGAGAGTTGGTTGGCGGTGTAGGAAGATCCGTGAGGGCGCTGGTAGCCCATCAGCCCAGCAACTCCAAATCCAACCGGCTGCCCTTCTCTAAGGGGGAGATGATCACTGTGCTGGTGCAACAGGCCAGGAACGGTTGGCTGTATGGACGTACTAACAGTACTTCACAGTGAGTGAATGAGGATCATTGTTGTAGAAACCAAATTCGCCATCTGTGGCTGAATTACTCCAATGTTAGAACTTTGTTATAACACTGTGCAGCTTATAGTAGACTAATTTAAAAGTCAGAAGATGACAGAGCAGGTAAGCTCCAGCTCGCTACAACTGCAGGCAAGGGGAAGAGTGTGGTGCTGAGACAGGGTGTAGCTAAAGCACAGTCATAGACACATTCCCCGCAATCTACTGTAGCTTAGAAAAGAGTCTAGAATTCCATCCTAGGGATTTTAAAAAACACAAAAGGGAATTTTCATGAAAAAGAATGGATCTGTCATGTTTTGGGGTCCTGTTGCAACCAGTGGCACAGAAAATATTCCACAGTTAGAGGGAAGAATGTAGGAATGGAAGAAATACCAGCAAATTTTGGAAGCAACCACACATCTTTTTAAAAAAAAAAAAATGTTGAAAAAAGGATGGATTCTACAACAGGATATGTATGATTTAAAACTTACTTCAAAATCCACCATAGATGGAAGGAAGAATGAGGGAAAATACAAGAATTGACAGACTTTTAGCTGTCTACGAATACTGTTTGCAAGTTGTGAGAGAAGGGTCCCAAACTTGTGCACGTTCTACAAATGTTTTTTACATTTTTTATTTTTGGTTAATTTGTGAAATAAAAGGTAAATATGCATTACTGTTCGCTGTTAATATTGTCCATTTTTCCATATCCTATAGAGACTGTTTTTGCGTTTTTTTCAATTAAAAAAAATGAGGGAGGGCCAAATTTTGAAACAACTGTAACAGCCTTACTCACAAGTTGTCATCTTTACTCTTGGTCATTCAGGCAGGGATGGTTTCCAGCCTCCTACGTGGAAGCAGTGGATGATCCTCCAAACATACCCAGCGTTCGGTAAAGACTCAAATGTACTCACCTTCTCAGCACAAGCTGATAAAGAAAATATTGTACTAACATTACTACTAACTGTGTCATATTGTACTGATTGTTATGATGACAGATGGTCTCCAGCATTGCATTGCAACTTTATTTGTGCCTAAATATTAAAATGCATTATTTTTGTAACGGGCGTGAGAGCGGACCCAAGAACAGTACAAATCTAGACCGGCACAGTTCAGAACCTCATTAAAAATGTTCACGAGTCCAAATGGACGGCAATCAGGAAACTTGGTCGGCGAGCACAGTCCAAGTTTTGAATGGGGCAGGAGTCCTCAGAGAGGGAGTCCAGGCAGGCTGCAGGCAGACAGGGAGCGGGCAGATACAAAGTCCAAAGACAGAAAGCAGGTCAGGTTACTGGGGCAGAGACGAGGAGACGTGGTCAGGGGCAGAAGGCAGGTCAGGTAACAGGAGATCCGTCCGGAAGAGAGTGCTGGAAGGTAGTGCATGACGCGACGACAATCTGGCAGAGAGTGAGTGTGGAGGAGCTGGTTAAGAGCTGGCTGGGGGGAACAGGTGAGTCTAATGATGTTGATTAGGGCAGGCAGGCAGAGTGGGTTGGTAGAGGGGAAAACCAGGAGTGGATTGTGACAATCTTAGCCTGGCATAAAGACTGGAAACAGGGGAAACAGCTTCTGTATCTTGGTTAATAAAGCCTAGTTGTCCCAATGTGGTAATCAACAAAAAATAGCTAAAGGGACCCAACATAATACCTTCATAGCTTTAGCGAATTCAAAAACAAGCAGTGGATTTTCCTGAAGAATATTGCTAAGTAGTAATGCCAGAAAACACTTGATGTCTTGGTTTGAATTCTCAAATGTCACACTAATTTGCCTTCAGAATTGCCATCTCTTATCATACCAAGCGAATGTGAACTTTGTCATTACCACCACCTTTTACTTTATCCAGCTGAAGGATTTTTGAAAACGGAGATGCGCTCCTGCAATAATGTGACATGCTCAGAGAATGGAAAACATGAGGAATCCTGGGTCCAAAATACTAAAGACCATACAAAACTACTGGAAAAATGAACCTGACACAACAAATCTTTGGGTCTTCACCAACACAGTTTCATCTAAGTATGACATTCGGGCTGTGTTGTAGACTATGTTGATTGAGGGGGCAAAAAGGACCAGGACACACCAAACCAACATCAAGAGGTAGCCTCGCATCGGTATGTCGGGGGAAAAATTTGCACCGGAAAACACCACAAAGACACAATACCATGGTTTGTACATGAACAGGCTCAAGCGATTTTGCCTTCTCGTCAATTCAACATCCAATGAGAGTGACCTGTCTCACTGACCTTACCTGACGCCAACATGTTGAAACTGTGTCAGGTTGGCTGAAAAATCACCATCGAGGAATAACAATGCCAATAGTGCAAGACAAACCAGAAAGACTGGCAAAAGATGCTACACACATTCCTCATGTTCCTGACAACTGATCGTCGGCTTGGTGTGTCCTGGCTCTAACAGATGTTGATCAGACATCTGCTGTTGTTTTGAGTTTGTCAGGGAGAAGACAAAAGTGCATCGCCAGAGGAAAACTTAAAGCTACAATCTGGAAGGAAACTTAAGTTAGCTAAGTCCCCCTAACAATGACACACCCTGATAGCTAACCTAACATTTTGTCTAGAAGGAGATGAAAAGAGTAGAAAATGACAAATACTGAAATACCAACAACAGCACTTTACAAGCAACCACTTAAATTTCCAACAGAAATATAAAACATCACACGGATTAAATAAAAAGAGGAAGAAGGCTGTTCTCATCAAACTCACGGAGAGCAAAATACACTGATCCTGAGAGTGAAAACAGGGTATAATGTGAAATGATAGAAAAGTAAGTGTGTGTAAGTGTGTGTGCGTGTGTGTGTTAGAGGGGGACCAATCTTAAAGAAACTAAAAACTCTTGAGTCTGACTTTGACATCATGTGCCGCCTCTTTATAATTAAATTAGTAAAGTGTGTTATTTATGGAGTTAGATCAGTCTCAAAATTCTCAAATACATTTTGGGATTTATATTTAAATTACTGACTCAACAAAATATTCATATATAAATGGTAAAAAAAAAATCGACATATAAATTATTAAGTGTCACAAATGTTTTTTCTGATGCACACACAAATATTTCTTGTTTTAAATATACATACATATATATATATATAATGGAAATCCACAAATATATGTATTTAAAATCCTTTTAAACATAAATGTATGTTGTGACTTTGATACACAAACTGTTGAATCCGTATTTACAATTCTTTTAATATTTATATAGAACAAGAAATATTTCTGTGTGCATTGAAAAATATTTATACATTAATACATATAAATCCAAAAATCCATGTGTGAATCTTTCCGTGCGCATTTGTGAATTTTTACTTACTTGTTACTGCCTCAGGTTTGAATTGGGCCCACAGCTCGTATGTGCTGTGTCTCATATTTCAAGACCAAAATCTGAAATCTCTGCATAATGTTGTCCTTCAGTGGCCATATTCAAGACATGTCGCAGCTCCCCCATTCTGTCCTTATTGTTTTATGGGTCTGACTGATTTTAAGATAATCCGTCTGAAACTCTGGCGTACAATAATAACATGCTCTATTTAAGATATTTGGGTGGCCCATAGCTGTAAGGAAAACCAGCAATTTTTAACCTAAAAGTTGTCTCGGCCACTGTGGACACACGCCCCAGCTGGATTCCTAGTGTAGTGAAGTGTTTCCTTTAATTCAGCTCAAACGCTAAAAATATGCATTTAGTCTAAATCAATGAAATCAAATGTTTAATGTTGTTTAATTATGTTAATGTTCAATTATGAAAGACAAATTAAAGACAAGTTAAAGTGACAATAAAGCTAAATAATAATAATAATAACACATTACATTTATTGAATCAACACTTTTATTATATGTCAGGTGAATTAATAATGGATTTTTGATTGTAATTTCAGCTCCACTCTCCGAAGCAACAGCAGCAGCAGCAGCAATAGCAGCCCGCTTGACAGACCACTAAGCAGAAATAATAGTGGAGCCCAACCCCCTCCACCTCCACCGCCTCCTCCACCTTCCAATAAACAGCCAGAGATGCAGCCACCCATGCCAACTCTTTCTAAAGGGGCGGAGTCTAATCAGGATATAAAGGTATGTCAACAAGTCAGGCTGTGTCATTAGTATAGCGTGTCAATCTGTTCTTTGTTTGAATGGTGTACAAATGGATGCCTTATGTTCATTTTCCATGATCCTTTCTATTTAATAAGAGCAAACTTATAAATAAGTCTTCAACCAATTAGTGCTTTTCATTGGGAGTCGGCCTTTGTGGCCCTATTTTGGGGAGCAAGGGATCTTTGTTGTTTCCTTTCTTGTTTGGTTTAGTTTTTGTTGTTTTGCTTTAACGTTTTATTGTTTTATTGTAATTTTTAGTCTGTATTGTTATCTTTGTTTTGTTCTTTTTATCTGTGCTGTTTGAATATTGCTCTCTGAGCATTTTAAGTCATTTAAATGAAACATGCTGGATAAATGAATTCATAAATTGTGGCACTGTGCTGCGCTGGCCTTGCGTTTGTAGTTGCATATTAAATACCCCGTAAATCAGGGACAAAAACACTCTTTATCAATGTTATGCACAGCTGAATTAATGAATTTCGAGATGGAGACAAAACTAATTCAACCTGTGCATTAGTGGTTGCAACAAACTTTGCACCTTTGTATGATCCCCACTCGGAGATGGAGAAATGACATTGGATAGCTCAGATATCGGATGCCACTGCATGACAAAACATAGAAGAAATTCGGATGGCGGAATTTTCATCCCATTTTAATTTCCTTCTCTTCCGAAGGGCCATTGAAAAGATTGGCTCCCAGCCAAGAAAATTAGCATCCTGGCTATCTGCAGAGTTCAACTTTGGTACAACCTATTGCAAAGGCAGCCGATTGGTTGAGCCTCATGTAACTGTAGCCTACATTTCCAATGTGCTTCCCAGTCTCTCCAGCAGGGGCACTGTGGCAAGGTACTGTTCTCCATGGCGCCGCACCCCTCGTTCTGGTGGATGCAGGGAGGGAGCTCCAGCTGCTGATGGAGCGAGGAGGTTGTCAGCATGTGTGTGCTCTTGTTTTGGCCTGCTGTTGTCTTGAGGACCTATTTTCCGTCACTGTGACTAAATAGGTCCGTTGCAAAATCTCTGAACGAGTGCTGCAGCGTGTTAATACTGCTAATGTCTTTTTCTGTTTGCTGTGGCATGTGTTGCACGTGGAGAGACTTTTATAGGCCGCTGCTGATTTGTGTAATTTCTGTCATGATTGTAGACGAATGCTCAAATTGGCTGGCATATTTATTTAAGGACGATATCTTGCCCATAGCCTTCCTCACACCGCAACCCTCATCTCGTTCCACCATTCCCAGCTGCCAGACGCTATTCAACATCTCATACTTAATATACTATTCATTCCCATCTCAGGTGATGAAGTGGTCCCAGCCTGGGAATTGTTTACTAAAGTACAAAACATATTCATAATGGAAACTTGCAGCTGCTGGCTGGCTGGCTTTTTTTAGCCATGAAACTTTTTCTCAAGTCAACAATGCAAACGACAGCGTAGGTTTATTATTTATGACAAAAATGTTTTGTTTTGTTTGTTTCATGGTGACATTGATGAGTTTCCCTTGATGTCTCCGGATGCTTCGTCCGTCTCCTTTGTGAAAAAGGTGTTTTTGCAGTCTGTGTCAGCTGTACACACTCGGGCGTGTGTATGTGTTGCTGTGTGAAACAACTTGTCGGTGGTCAGCTTGTGGGAGGACTGGAGAGAGAGGGTCAGCTGACCCTCAAAGTGCGTCTACATGTTATGGACATTTTGGATTTACTTCACTAACCTTTCCCATGTTTTGGTTTTTTTCTTACAGCGATCAAAACCGCAGGGATCACGACCGGAGCTCTTCCCAAGGTAAGATGAATGTATTTCAGGCTCCGAAGCGCTTGAATAGGGCCATTCGTGCTGCCGTCTGCAGAACGTAATAATATTTGTGGAGGTATATCATGAAGCCACTGAATCAGAGAGCGTAGAAGAGGGGAGCGGTCTGAACGGCCCAGAATTGCTTTTGCTTCCATTAGAGTTTTAAAGTGCAGTTCAGCACTGAGATGGTTTCATTCACGGCCCGTTGGGAGCCGTGACTCTCGTGCTCCTTTTCCCTTCAGGTGAGCAGTTTCCCTGATGATGCTTCTGAGCGCCGCGTTTCAAAACGTTTTCCTCACTTTACTGTCTGTGTCTCCCTGTGTATTGCTTTTCTCTGTCGCTTTTTCTCCCTCGCCAACATTTATTTCCCTCTCTCTACTGTTTTTATTTTATTTTGAAGGGGTACCAACCCATTTGCCACAGTGAAGCTGAGGCCGACGACCACTGACGATAGATCGTCCCCCCGATTTAGCCGATAATGACATTGGTTCATCTTTGACCTTGGAGATGGTGGTGAATGTCATCAAGTGGAACTTGAATTAAGGCTGTTTCGTCATTTTTTGCCCGTTATCACAACATATGGGGGGGAAAGGGACAAAACTTTCGATGTTTGTTTTGTAATGTTGTATTGAAATACTGAAACATTGAAATACTGATTGCAAATATTAGATTACAATGATGTTTATATAGTTTGCAGTTAGAAATCAATGCTAAGAATGTTTACAGCAAATTTCACCTTTTTTTGTAACATATGTCATTGATGCATGTGCTACATATTGAGTATGCAGTATGTAAATAACCTTTATTATAATTTAAGTTCTAATTTAACATTTCCTCCGGTAGATAAGTATAAAAAGTAGGATAAAATGTCTGATTGAGAAATGTAATGGAATATGCAGTGCATTCATCAACAATGTAATAGTGTGTTTATAGCAGTATATAATAATTTGAGAAAGACAGTGGTTTTCTTTTAATTAGGTGCTGAAAAAATGTTAACGTTATTCGATAATGTGATATACCGTAACTAAAAAGAATAAAACATTTGAGTGTTCACTTAGTAAAAATGCTACAACATGTCCATGACAACTTGATTTCAAAAAGTTTATCTTAAACAATTAATATGTATATTGTTAAATAGGACAAAGTTTGAAGAAAATCTTTTTTTTTTTTACCTTGTGAACATTTCCACGTGGTGTCTTTTATGTACTGTACAATGATGCACATCATGACTGAAACAAGCAATCCACCAATGACTCCAAATAACTAATTCTGACAGTTTAGGGTCTTCTAGGCAGAAATATTAAGGAGCCAATCTTGACATTTCGGAGATGGGCTTTAACAAAAGAAACTTGCCATTCTGATGCAACAATTTGTAGGTGACCCTGTACAAATTGTTCCTCCTCTTCTGTGTCTGGAATCCATGTTTGGCTCAAACACGTGTGGCTGAGTTAGTCCAGTGTTAGAACTTGCCACTGTGCAGCTTGCTTTGGCTGTAGGTGATGGGTGGGGTTAAATTAGCATACTAGACTTCCTAGATCCCAACAACCCAGATGAAGCAAGGTGATGAATTACATCCAAGCCTATTTAAGGCCATGAAGGGCTTTTTTTTTTTTTTTTCGTCAAGAACAAATATGCATTTTTATGAAAGCAAAATTATTTAATCCATGAAGGATTTAATCAATATCTTGAGAAGGTCTAATATAAAACGACGTGAGCACAGTCTGATCAGTGTTGATTGACAGCTGTCTAAAATATGTTTATCAGATTCTGATTCAAAAATCATTTCTGATTGGTGCAGATTTTTGACATCACCTGTGTCCAGTGAAGCCTGCCCAAGCAAGAAAAGCATTGTGAAATCCTACTGTTTTGGTTTTTTTCTAACCTGTTCCTTTTGATCAAAGGGACAAGTTATAGCGTGTTGATCGTTTGCTTCTCTCTTCTTTAGCAGCAATTGCTTCGGGTTTAAGATTTCCACACAACACTTCCCAATAAAGCCACTCTCCAGGGTTCATTTATCTTTCTCATGAACGACAGTAACCCAAACAGTGGGACCAGCGGTGAGCTTTTTCGGAGCTGCACTGAAAGAAATAGTCCTGTTCGTTCGTCTTTCAATCCTCTATAAGTCTTCTCGGCTCTGTGTATTCGCTCAGGCAGTGAGATGGCCTACAGGCAGTGAAACAGCCCACTAAAGAAGATCAGGATTCCCACGTTGCCTGTTTGGCTCCTCCGCTGGGGATGCTTAACCCAAATTGAACTTCAGTGTGAATCCAATTCTGCTAATGGCCCAACAGCGTGGCTCTGTTAAACTAGCACAGTGCTTCTGAGTAAAGACTCTCTGTCAAGTGGAATTATAATACGTTCTCCTCTCTTTTTTCCCTCTTTGAGCAAATTCATTATGCAGGATCGCAAAGAAAACACTGGCAGAGAGACATTTCTCAGAGTTTGTTGTTACAGTTTCTGTCGCTGCTTACAAGACACATTCAGCTCTAAGAATGACACTGAAGGCTAATTTTGACCTTAGTTGTTAAAGCACGCTACTACACAGAGAAGCAAGATTGAGAGAGTACAATAAGAAGAATCACATCAAAGGAAGGAATTAGTGAGTCAGCCATCTCGAGGCTTTGTTTTCTTCTTTCATTTTATTTGATTCTTTCACAGCTTGACCTCTTTCTCCGTTTGGTATGTTTTACAACAGCTCATTACCAGAGGCAAATGGGATGATAGATAAATAGATAGTTGGATGGTGATGATGTGGTGGAAAAACAATGTCAGAAGAAGGGGAAAAAGAAAGCGTGAACACGGGAGGTAACGTGTGCTATTAAAAAGAAGAGATAAGAAAGACGGTCAGAAACACAGAGGGAAATAAATGAGGGTGTTTCTCTTACAATTTTCATTTACTTTACATTTCTAAATCTGCAGACATGTTTTACATCTGTGTGGAGCAGGAATTGGCAACAGTCTCGGGGAGGCGATGAAGTGCAGGGAGGAAGGAGGGGCGGGTGGGTGTCAGAATGGCGCAGTAGTAAGGAGGTGATCTTGGCAATCACACGAGGTGACAGTTTTTATTCTTTCACCAGGTTAGTGAACTCTGCAAGAGACAAAGAACAAAATGAATCAGGGTGTTGTATATAAAAGTACATGTTTAATGTCAAAACCCACAAAGTTCTCACCATAATCGTATAGTAATATAGTGGTGATACTGAGTAATTTGGAGTGCATAGAACGTAGTAAGGGACTTAACAAAAATTATCAGATGGAAAGAGGGCTTAAAAAAAAGATTACATGTGTTTTGCTTTTTCCTTTTTCTTACAAGTTAAAATGAAGATCAATAGCAAACAATTTGTTGGCACATTAATTTACTGTTTGTAAATGCTTATAACATATGCTTATAACATAATATAATGTAACGTAATATAATTAATAAACTAAGGTTAATTAATGTACCCATACTGTAAAGTGTTGCCAAATAAGTGAATGAAGTTGAAGTGAAGTTTTTATGTCATTTTGACATTCCTGACCATATGTGTGTTCTCTAAAATAAAATTTTATGTCATGGACGGATTGAAGTTTACGGCGAATGCCTCTGTAATCACACTTTCACAGTGCATGACAGGTAGTTATTTGGAATATAACAGTAAAGTGCTGTGAAACCTGAGGTTTAAGGTTTAATACTGTTTCACTTCAGACGAGTGCAGTTATTTCTGCGCATGTATGTGAACATGTTTATAGAAAGTTAAATATAATGTACTTCCACCAAAATACATGTAAAAACATGCCAATTGTATGTTCCATAATCGTATGTCTTACATAATGAAGAACTCAGAAATAATGTGAGCTTCACGTTCTATTAGGACAAAAACATTTAAACTGGACCTTGATCATGTGTGTATGGATTCAACATCTGTCTACATTTTTCTGAGAAGTACATGATTTTAAGTAAGTTTAACTGGACAACTTTATGGTAAAGTCAAATGTAACATATAAAGTCAATCTATAACATAACATATGTCAAACTGTTGGATGGATGATGGATGTTACGACCCTGGAGCTCTGCAGCGTGACAGCTCACAATCATAATGACCTTGTATTCTGTTTGCAAGCATCAGCTAATAAAAAATAAAACAACAGAATAATCTACAGTGAAACCCAAGTCTCAATGAATGACTAGTAAAGAAATGGGTAGAAAACCTCACACTGTAGCAAATGAAGACAGACAGCCTCTTTGCGTTTGTGTGACTTTCCTGTCTGCATTTGCATTCTCTGTTTGTGCAGCCTTTCAATTCCCACAAATGGAACTGGATGTTTACCATCAACTCCGATCTTGCCGTCTCCATCTTTGTCGGCTGCTTTTAAAAATGCTTTGGTTTCTTTGTCTGTCAAGTCTCTGCCGTCTTTGGCGAAACCCTTCAGGACGAATCTAGCCAGGGGAGGAAAAGCAGAATAGATTAGTGTCATGGAACGCTAATGTTTCATGTGCAGCAAGATCATTCGGTATAGTGTGTGTGTCTCACTTGAGTTCCTCCTCCTCAATGAAGCCACTGTTGTCAGCATCCAGTACTGTGAAGACTTTCTTCACATCGTCTGAAGACTTGGCCTTCAATCCCACCATTTCAAAAAACTTGTTATGGTCAAAGGAGTCAGCAACTACACACAAACACACACACGCAAACATGCAAAAGGTCATGCCTGGTTATCAAATCTAAACCTCAAATGCTGCCATTGAAACCTTCTAAACTCTCCAACAATAATGGTTTCCTCACACATAGTGAGTGGAGGCATGTGGTGAAGCTAAAAGTTACTTCAACTTTCTTGTCTTATCTGGGTAAAAAAAACCCAAAGGCGAAAATATAATTGCAATAATGCTTTCTTCTTAAAGATGCGGCAGATTGAGAGCATGTGTTTGCCAGAGGACTGATCTGTTCTGGGTCATAAAGCTCTGCTGATTTCCAGAGCTGTACCTGCAAACACTGCCTACAGGTTCGCACATATGTTAAACAAACTGTGAAAGAAAAGTATTCATTAGTATTATTGGTAGTCCTCGTAAGGCGATACAGAATTGCAAAGGGAGAGTTACTATTTCAGAAGCTGAATCATTGTTGCTTGACTTACACTTGGATTTCTATTGTTTGGCTCGCTCTGAAACTCTTGAATCGTCCGCAAAGAAAATATTATATATAATATAACAAAAAAAATCTGCTTATTTGATAAAACATCTTAAGTATGACAATGGTTACATAAAACCTTCAAGGGAGAATCAAATTAATTCCGATGTGCATCCAGCCACAGAGCTTAGAACCGACTTAAGAAATAGGTCAGTTTTGGATGAATTCTGCACCAAAACCGTTGCTTTATAGTTGTAGTCGACTATCTATTTCAGTCCATTCACACTGAGCCTGCGACACAGGTGTGCCAAAGTAGTAACTGTATCCATTGTCATCTTAAAACTGAGCCAATTTCAGCCCAACTCATTGAGTCCATGCTCCCCGAGATCAAATGGAATCTTGAGAGATCACAGCGAAGATTAGCTTATCCCAGTAAATTTCCTTTACCTGCAAATGCATCTAGAGCTTTCTTGATGTCATCAGTGTTGAGGATGCTGCTCATTGACATCTTGGCTGCTGAAGAAAGAAGAGAAGGACAGACAGGGGGCAAGGTTAAAAATGACTTCATTGGAGAGCTCAGAGACATTCTCATATTACACAGGTGTCACTGGTGACACTCTGGAAATGGAGCAGGAAACCAGGACACGTGAGGAGGAGGTGATGAGTGACAGAGTGAATTAGTAATAGACGAGGAGGACTGACAGACCGAGGGGAAGGGGATCGGACAGAAGAGGAGAATGTAGCAGGATGGTGCTGACAGGAGGAGTATAAAGAGGTGGAGATGTGTTAACAAGATATGAAAACATAGCTGTCAAATTTAAAGACCAAGAATAAAGGAGGGACTGCTGGAAAGCGCGATGTCTATATCAGCATGTCCCCTTTCATCGATCTATCTATGTTATATCATTGAGTTGTTACAGATGGGAGAAGGGCACACAGCCAAGGAGGCCGAGTCAGCTGGGGGTTAATCGGCACTTTGGTTTTCCACTTTTGTATGACTGAACCTGGTCGCCTGTTGTTACCTTCACTCCCTCGGTGCTCCTGTCCTCTGATGCAAAGACACAAATAAGCCCCTCGAAAGCATGAATAAACTGCTCATCTCATAAACTTCCAAGTGAAATAAACCCAAAACAGTGTAAATAGATGTATTTAGGGCCCCAAATAAAAATCCTGCTGTACTGTATGATTTAATTCAATTAATTTCTTATAGTTGTTTTAATAAGTTAACCCTACAGTTTTTCATCGTTATTAAAAGAACCAACCAAATTGTAGATAGAAAGACTGTATTAATATTGCAGAAGAAAGGTTCAAATATTTGGTCTAAAACATGAAGCATGCTAAAAACCCGAGCCTGGGAGATGTGGTCTGGATTTTCAAAGTTAGAGATAATCTGTGAAGGAGAGCTCAGTGTAAATAGCTAAGCTACAGTTTTGTTATGCTGTGGTTTATCTGCAATGGGCCCTGTAGAGCTCCAGGATGCACAGAGACACTGCAGATGTATGCATACTGTCTGTATGTAAGTGCAGCTTACTGTATGCCACTCTGTCATACGTAAAATAATATCTTCACACCGTATCCCCACAGTCCTGTACAATCACCATCGTGCTTCCACATCACCGCTTTGTCCTTCTTAGTGGAAATACAGTCTGAGCTTCCTGTAAACCTCCACCATCACAGTGCCTCTGTTTCTTTATCATCCCTGAAAAAAGGGTACTATTAACAGTCTGACACTGTGGTTTTATTTAGATTTTTATTCATCATGATTTAGAAATACTAATGTTATTCAAATGAGTCCTGAAAAATTGTCTAAAATTATAAAATTTGTCCTGGTTAGGTTAGGTGTTAGAATTTAAATTACTTGCAGCTAAATGGATAATTAACCATGCACTGCTTGAAGGAGTCCTTTCTTCTATTGGCGTCACACTCAACTTCATCGATGTATGAGCTTCTCTCAGAGGTGTGCTGTTATCTACTTTGGTTGACTACTGTTACACACACAGATCAATACTCAGCACTGCCGAACTTGTGTGGCCACACATCCAATCTTTCATCAATATAAAAGCACAGCCCCCTACGCTGACCTTTATCGAAAAAGTGTCCACTGGGAAAAGAAACAATTCACTGTGAAATGAGGAGGAAGAGATTAATTTACAGATATATCTCAGTCAGTGTGCTGGAAGTAGAGCTGTATAAAGTTTTCCAGAGACCAGTTATAACACAACACTAACATCAGGACTTTTACATGGGGAAATTGTTACAAAACAATGGATGAACCCAGTAAATATAATTAATAATGAAACTGGAGTTTGCATGTTTTCCGTGTGCCTGCATGGGTTCTCTTCGGGTACTCCCACAGTCCTAAAACATGCAAACTGGGGGTTAAATTAATTGGTCACTCTAAATTGCCCTTAGGTGTGCGACACCAGCAGGATGAGCGGTAGAAAATGGATGGATGGATGGATGGATGGATGGATTTTTCACCTTTCTCCTGGGTGTCCACCAACTCCTTAGGGAGCAATTTGGCTGTTTACTTCCTATAGCATATTGCTATATACCTCACAGTCCCTGCTTTAGCCTTTCCATGGCCACATGGAAAGGCAGGGAGCTCCTGAAACAGTTTTATCACCAAATATAGCCTGATGAAAATGGAATCTAAGTTTCTTTGACTAAAAGTGCTTCTGGCTGAAAAAATATCTTTCCTTTAAAGCCTTTCCGAACCATCCACAGACTTTTCTCCCAAAATTACCCATGAAAATCTATGAAAGCAGATTCAATGGGTTCTTATTAATGTATGCACAAAGCTGCAGAATGTTTGTGTGGTTGAAAAAATATTTGGGCCAAGATCTCAGTTGATGCAGAAAAATATGTTCCTTTGTTTTAGCTGATGTAGGGTCGACAGATGGGAAATCTCATCATTTCTAAGGTTGTATGATAAACACCACAAAAACTACCTGAACAATCAAGTGAAGGATAATATACGACTTGAGATCACCAAGTAGCTGGGCGATGATGAAGATGTAGCCGCACCTGTACATTATATGTTGGTAAAGAAAGGGACTAGCCACAACAGGGAGCAATAGCATCAGATCTGGGGTTCGGAGGGAACTCTTTGGGTTTTACTCATAACACGAAGATGCGCTTAGAACCAAATCTAACCATGAAGTGTACTTCTGTTCCAACAAACATATTGGCATTCTCAATTTTCTGCTTTCTGGGGTGAAACTGGAACGCAGCACCAAAGCTTACACAGGACCCAGCGTGCATAGATGTCATGCAGAATTGCAAATTATTTTCCCACCACATTTTGGCGTTGCACTGGTGAAAAAAGCAAACTATATTTCATTCAAACAGGTTAAGGAGGCAGAATGATGTAAGTATAATTGTGGGAGAATTTGGAGTTGAATATGTCCTGGATATTGGATCTCCCTGCTCAGGCTGTTGCCCCCGCGAGCCGAACCCAGATAAGTGGCAGAAAACGAAACGAAACGAAACTAACTATGTCGTTATTCTTAATATTAGCGGCTGGCCTATTGTGCACTGTAAGGCCAAGATTTTTATATGAGTGAAGGAACTGCATCATTTTATATTTGTTATTTTCTTTTTTTTCTACCACCTACCTAACAAATACGACATCCTTAGTTTGGGTTTTAATATGACGCTTCGACAACTAGAGAGAGGCTGATCGATTCATTGACCTTTAATACAATCTAATCTATAATTTGTTTATGTTGAAAAAAACAACAATTTAAAGCCTTTAACTGTTTTATGACTAAATCAAAAAGGGTCAACAGCCACAGAGGAGCAAAGTCCCACCCCTTCCCGTTTCCCCCATCAGACCATATTTCAGAAACAACATGAATAATAATTCTGGATGGCTGGATTCTAATTACTTTTTGGTACTGTTTAAGTTATGCTATTAATGTGATGTTTGTAGTTTTCAAAGGTCATTTTGATGTCGTGAATGTCCTTGAAATGTGCATGAAAATAAGAGTATCATAATAATACCCAAGGACCATTTTTATTTTGTGGGAAATGTGTCACTAAAACCTTTGTAAGATAAAAGTACTGAGAGCTGAAAACTGCTGCAAGTCTGAATATGTTCATGCGTTGTGCAAGTTGGCTCGATTAGCTACTTGGTATGTAGATCTTTTTTCTGAAACAAGGACTGATGATGGTGTACTACAAGGGGGACAGCTTGATGAGACTCTGCTAAAGAATGTGGGCGTTACCACATTCCCTTTTTAGCATGCCAAGATTTTCGTAGCACTTAACGTAGAGTTGAGGTGATGGGAATGTCCTTTTGCAGGGTGGCTATTATAATCTACAGAATATAATCTAATAATTATAATTTAATCTTCTGTTGGACAAAACTCAATCACAACAAATCTAGAAATTCATCCGGAACAGAACATGTCAAATTTCAAATTTCATCCGTTATTCGAGATATTACAACCAGATTGTTAGCGTATTAGCATGACTGTGAAATCTAGCATTGCTCACACTGCTAGACTTCACGTTTAATAAACATTGATTGATTAAAAAAAATGATAATAATAATAACGTCGTAAACATACACACATGTTGAAAGCAATCTTAAGCATGCTGACCCAACACATATTTGCATAAAATATTGGACAACAAATTAAAGATGTAAATTCCATTTAATCTGCCTTTGAAAGCACCACTGCTAATTGTTAAAAAGCCATAATACAACAGCACTCTCCTCACTAATAAACTAAGCGTAAATTCACATGTGTTATGAATATTCACCATGCAAGCTGCCTGTGCTGTGTGAGCATCATACATGCAACATTTTTTTTTTTCTACTTATCTTTGAAAAGCCAAAAGATCAGAAGAATCTATATACAACATAAATATTGGTCCTCATGACTGACGTTTTGCCCTCAACTGCGTCATCTTCACAACGTTGAATTGCCCTGGATGGAGTCTGCAGTCAATCTCACTAGGCGTAATTAAAATTTGACCTTGACAGATACTAGAAGTAAGCAACACAACAAAATTACACCTGTGCCTCTCGCTATGGTGGTAAACCATTGCTATCAGAAAGTAATTACCTCGTTGATATTCTGTCCCTGTAACTGAATCTAATCTCAATCTGTAGAGGAGCCTGTGAAAGGAAGTTAATTGTATTTCTTCGTATGTTTCTCCATTATCTTTGCTGTATGTTTCATTTTTTGCTGCATATATATTCAGGCAGTAACATCAAGAAATGTAGAACTAATGAGATGTTAGTATCAACCATCCTCTATTCATACTGCTATCATATGTTTTATCTTTGAAAAGCTGTGCACGTGCGATAATATCTCATATTTCTAATTTTTACATATTTCTAGGCTGTCAGGTGGGAGAAGGGAATAGAAAGTCCAGTTAACTTCAGGGGGTCTTTTGGGATTAAAGTAGGCGAGCGATTGAGCATGAGGTCAGTGATGTTAGCAAACCATTGCTCTCCTGCTATTCAAACATTACCATTAATAATCATCATCATCATCATCATCATCTTCACCGCCCGTACCAGCCAGACTTCTGAACTCATTATCAGTCTTTTTATTCCTTTCCATCCTCATACAATCCTTCCTTTCTCCTCCCGGCCGTTTGGTTTCTGCACCTCATTTTCTCACACTTGCCACCCGAGGGACCAAACTCTGTCCTCTAATCCCCCTCTGATCTCAACTCCACCTTTTTCTTCCTCGCTGCCTCCATCTCTCCTCTCTTGAACTTTTAATTTTTACTTTTAATTCACATTGCCTGAAGGCATCCAGCATTCAGTGACAAACTCTAAAGCCTGGCCTCTGTTACCTTGCTTTATCTCTACCCTAATCTACCACATTATTATGACGATGATACTAATCTTAACAAAAGCCTTCTTTTCTAATCATAACAAATAAACTGTTGTGAAACTGTTTATGTGTGACTGTTGATATGGCCATGGGTACCCGTAAATAGCAGTGGCGAGCTTGCTAATTATGCTAATTAAAGTTAACTCTGCTGTATCAGTCATTTACTCTGTAATCTAGCTGGAAGTTTCCATCTGGCATGACGAGCTCAGGTATTGCGGGCTGGGAATGACCGGGAATGAAAATTGGACAGTGACAATCACACTGGCCCCCATGGTTTCGAGTGGTATTACTCTGTTTGGGGCATATATGTAAGCTTTCTGAAAAGATGCAGAAGTACAGACGAAATAAGTGCAGAGTACAGATAGAAGGCGCCATCCATATCTGTATACATATTTAATGTATTATGTATTATACATAATAAATGAGCCTTGAATTGAGTAAGAGCAGTCGAGCCATGCTAATGTTAGTCTAGACTCTAAAAGCATATAGAACCTGTGGAACAAGTTGGAAAAGGGTGCCCTTCTTAGTGATGTAATACCATAACTTAAAGCAACCTATAATCTGCTCTTTGGTTAACTACTGGAAATAGGCTAAACTGGTTGTATGCTAGCCCTCGCTGCTAACTCTTAAAACTATTTGAATGCAGAGTATCTATCTCTGCAGTCATACATGTAACAATTAAGACTACTAAACTATGAGTGAACAGAGAATCTTTAAAGTGAACTGGGATTTCGTGGAATCGTTTCCGTCTGATTGACTGATTCTCTAATTTCTCATCTTGTTGGTTGTTTTGCCTTAGTGGTTGAACAAAATGTTTGTGGACTTGTGATATTATGTCAAAGCATATAGTAACCTTAACATCCACAGCCCTTTTAGAGGCCATAATGACTTGGCTGTAAAATCTGCAAGGGTCCCCATTGGTCTTTGTTACTAATCCCAATCATAAAACCTTTAGGTATTGCCAAGCTGTACGTCCCTCTGGAACACTGCACCCTCCCAGGGTCTCACCTATAGATGTAAAGTGCTTATAATTTACATCAAACATCAGCTGTTATGCCTCAATGTTACAGAAGAACCTGTAACACTGACATTTAGGAAGCATTGGAAGAGATCGATCTGAGACTAAAAGGTTGTCGTTGGTACGTGAAGGCCATAAACAAGTGTTATTGGGAGGGATGGAATTGTGTTCTTGACTCTCTGTGTGCACACCGTCAATGTTTGTGCGTGATGGTTTGTGGTAAATGGTGTGAGTTTGTCTATGAGACATTCCAAAGCTCTTTACAGTGAAAGAACTTTGGACAAGAGGTGGTATTATCTCAGTCACTGTCACGGTAATGAATTTTTGATGCAGCTATCCATTTCATTCTAGATGTTTTATAGACCTTGAATATGTTATTTTGCATAATTCAGCCTAAAAGTGGATTTATTATCTTTGCAGCTCATTCATGAAATGTTTTATAGCAGCAAAAGTGGCTGTCCTCACGCAAAAAGCAAATGCTTCAAATATACCTACTGACTCCTGACGCCCTCTTATTGTATGTCTGAGCAGTATTTGGCTTTTCATAGGAGAGAATAAAGTGTAAGGTACGACACAAAATCCAGCCGTTATAAGGCCCTGTACACTATAAATGTCCTAAATTTGCTTACAGCCATTAAATTGTCCTTACTGGTCAACTTCTCTACTTGCGCTCCATATCAGAAGCGGAGCAGATGAATTTTCATGCAGTGATGCTCTCGGTTCGAGGTAGATGGTTAGGCAATTATGTCCATCCAATTCCTATCTTTTATATCAGCCAAACCACTGTTATGCCTAAACCCCTTAACCAGGATTTACTGTAGCTGCAGATGCCACAATCCTTATAGCATTCATTCCAGAACCAATCACATGGGTCATTTCGTGATACACTGACAAATGACCTATTTTTCATTTAGATATGAGGACGGCTGATCTGTCATATTAGTTTTTACCCCTTTTCTTTTTCTTTGTCTGTATCGCAAAATTCAAACCAAAAAGGAAAGAAAAGAAAAAAAAGCTCAGAAATCTCTTTAAGAAATGAAAGAAAACAAGAGTATACCTGTCAAAAATAGGCCGTTTATGTTAAATTGGGCTGAGGATAAATGCTGATTCTGCGCATTCCGAATGTTGACAAAACCTGATGTCATCGTATAAAAAATTCCAGTGTGAAAGGAATATTTCTACCCACTACTTTATTTTCTCCATGACATACCTTCACTTACTCCCAATTCAGTTCACAAACCCTCTTCTCAAAGTCTTGAATCTTTCTGGGCTTTTCATGCCTTCTCTCTTTCATCCCTCCCATCGTGTGACTGTGTTTCCTTTCCTTCATTGCTTTTACACTCCTGAAAAATTAGCACCTTCTCCAATCCCGTCACAGGAGTCAAAGGGCCGCAGAAGTGGTTGCCTTGATCCGATGATGTGCTCTGTTGCTTCTTGCAGGTCCCTTTGCGCTGACAAAGAGCAGGAGGCAGGAGCGAATGAGAGAAATAGGTGATTGAGCAGTCACAAGCTAAGCCATGGGGGAGATGAAGGTGGATGATAAAGATAAGCGTAGAGATTCAGAGAGGAATTGTAAAGAATTGATTCAAAGGGGAATGGAATGCTGGAAAGCTGAAAGGAATAGTAAAAAGGAAGGGATGAGGGCAGTTAAGTGGTGGAGCGCTCAAGGTCAACAATAGATTTCACTGGGGAATGTCAATGGTAGATGAGGCACGGACAGAGGTGGAGGGCAGGGATGAGAAAGCAAAAAGACAAAAAATGAGGAGTAAATTAAAACCCGGTGTTCATTTTTATGCAACCCACTGCCTGAATCGCGATGACCTGACAAACCATCAGGGGTTTCTACCAGAGACAAAATGTACACCTTTCATATTAGAATGGGATACATAATAATTACCTCAAACATCTCAGCTAAACAGTTTCACACTTTCAGTCTTAATCGTCCCACAACTTCTTGTTATTCAATTATCTCTTTAAAGCTCTCAGTAGAAAGTCTTTTGGCTTGTGCAATAACTTAAACGATTCAAATCAAAACTGTTTGTTTGAGGCTGTTTCCAATGGATGTGTGAGTTAGTTGTCTGCTTGCTTATTTATTCATATAGAAAATTACAACCTTCCACACTGGTTCATTTACACTGTGTGTTTGTTTGTTTTGGGTGGGGGGGTTTGCCATTGGGGGTTTCTCATGCAAATCATCACCAGAATTATTTTTAATCACACAAACAGGCAGTGCTCATTCAGAAATGTTATTGAAGTTATCTTTTCTCAGTTTATTAGTCAAACGTTCATTAAGTAATTGTAGTGCAGTTCAAACTAAAAAAGACATTAAGCTAATTAACATTCAGGTTTGCACTTAGTCGTAATAGTTATGTGATCTAGTTTAAAATAGTTTATGCGGGGTTTCCAGGAACGGGAAGATAAAGAAATAATGACAGAGGTAGAAGGAAGGAGAGAGATGCCATAACCTGAGTTCTGACTGCATATGTGCAATTGAGTTCCATGGATCAAGTGTCTTTTTAACTACATTACTTTACCATGTTGTGATCTTCCTATGCACATGACACTTAATGCTCCTCCTTTTGGCCTCTAATATATTACAGAGGCTCAAGAACATATCAGTCGTACTGAAATATCTATTTGTCCTCAGAGATCTCCTATTTCCTTTGGAGGTCCTACTTAAAGCAGAATACTTGGGATTATCCTTAATAATCATCTTGCTGCATCAGAAGACAGAAGGTGCAGTTTCATATGGAATGGGTAATAGCATCAGTGCACACATAACACTGGATAACACCTTATATATACACTTGTTACTTCATTTGTGATACCCCTCCAAACGGTCAGGCTGCTGTTACAAGTATAATGTCACTGAGCAAAGAACAGTGTTTGACCTTGCAGGCTTTAGCTCCTGCCCAGGCGACTCATTGACACATACCTAGCAACTGATGGCAAACTTCCACATTTGAAAAGTCCTAAAACACATTTATGGGAATTTGTTGTGTAAGACAATATACAGCTCAGGAATGTGCAGGGCTTCACTGCCATTCTAAACATTCATATCTTGACCTTCTACAATCCTGAACTGATGCAACTTTTGTCAAACTGTCGGACTGCTAATACAGATTTTATTCATTAATGCTGTGGCACGTATTAACGGTACAGCAAATTTTCTAACAAGACTTACAACATATTCTCTACCTTAATCATTTGCCTTACGGCATGGAACGAGGAAACTGAGCTTCCAGGTCTTTGACTTTTCTCGCCCTTAGCACTCTGTGTGGTGCCTCCCCACAGCAGGAAGTCTTCTAAAACCCTGCATTCAGAACAAACTCCGACCATCAGCAGGTTTTTCAAAGTTTCAAGGTTTTGGATTCAGATTAAGCCAGCGTGCTTAATTTATTTGGTTGAGAAATAAAAAAAAAATAAATAAAAAGAGATAGAAAGGCTCTGTTTGAAAAATGTCAAACTAAATTCAATATGACTGGAAGAATAATGAAGGCTTAAGGAATTTATATTCAAGCATGCTGTAATATTAGGATGTGCTTACATATAAATAATGCCATAACAAGTTATTTGTGGATCTTTTTCAAATACGAATGATACTGTACAATCATCATGACCATTTTAACCTAATTTACCTAATGTATGTTAGGTAAATTGTGCTGTCAATTCCCTTACTGGAGCTGGTGGTTTTCCAGTGCTTCTTGGTTGAGTTAAATGGAGAAGTTCCACTACAAAATGATGAGTATGATTATAAGTGACAATTAAAAAAAATCTCACAATAATAACACAATAAGAAATAATGACACTGTTTGTGTTGAGGCAGCCACATCAACAATTAAGTTAGGGAATACAATTGTTTGGAGAAAAAAAAAGGAATTTTTATTTTAAAATCTATATGAAGGTATCATGTCAAAGACAAATAAGCAGGTGGTGACGGTGTGAATGAGAGCGAGACAGAGACAGAAAAATAGCTGCGATATGGCATCATCTTTTCCATCCATACGATAATGTTACTCTGTCTCAGCATTTTTTTCCCCCATCTGTCTCTATCACAGTGAAAAGACAGAAAAAGAAAGGGGGAAAAAAAGAGTGGACCAGGAACAGCGAGGAAAACACCAAAGACCAAGATGGATGAAAACATAAAGTGGACGCGAAGATTAGAATAGAGGACAAATGGAAAAGATGACAAATGCTCGACCGACAGACAGACAGACAGACAGACAGACACAGACAGATAGATAGATAGATAGATAGATAGATAGATAGATAGATAGATAGATAGATAGATAGATAGATAGATAGATAGATAGATAGATAGATAGATAGATAGATAGATAGATAGATAGATAGATAGATAGATAGATAGATAGATAGATAGATAGATAGATAGATAGATAGATAGATAGATAGATAGATAGATAGATAGATGGGGGAGAAGCAGGAAATTATACTTGACACCAAAAATGAGAAAGGGACAGGAGAGAAGATAGATAGATAGATAGATAGATAGATAGATAGATAGATAGATAGATAGATAGATAGATAGATGGGGGAGAAGCAGGAAATTATACTTGACACCAAAAATGAGAAAGGGACAGGAGAGAAGAGGAATGATTCTCCTGTTAATAGGAAACCCAATTCAATCTCGTCCGCTGTCTGTTTCTGCGTGTGCGTCCAATGTGTACTCGTTTAAAGCTCAGGCAGCAAGATTCATCTGCTTAGACATTGTTCTTTCCACTTAACATTAGGGCAACACTGAATAATCAAGTTCTTTTGATGCAAAAGAACGTTCCAGATTGCCCGGTCTTCAAGCGTTGGACAGAACCCGCCCTCTATCAGAAGTAAAAAGATGCCAAGATACTTAGAAGACCTAAGGAATGATTGACCGGTCTGTATTTACACAGCGGAAGCCTTGACAGAGAGATAATAGGATGATGGAGAGCAAAGGAGGAGGCAAAAGGCTGCACAGACAAAAAATAAATTTGCTGGATGTGACTTAGGGAAGAAGACACATGACCAGGCTGCCAGAATGCTGTCGGGCTTTTTTATGAGTGTGCGGACACACCCGTAAAATGAAATCTCTCAGGTCAGTGTTCCAACTAACCAAGCCTTAAAGTGTCAAGGCTGTTGTCATCAACAGCATCTTTATCACTTTCATCACTATATCTCTGCTGTCATCATCAGTGAGTGGATACTCGGGGACACCTTAGACTTCTGTATGTTCGATGTTAAGAACAAACGTACGGTAATAAGGAATATTAAGGCAACACTATGTTACTTTATTACTATAAAATCTACGTTATAAAGTTATGCAGGAAGCTGGTTTATCAAATCTCATTCTGAGTTCATCATTGGTTGGATCCCTTGCTCTGGCTGCACGCTGAAGGGTCTTTGGGAAACACTGAACCCCAAATTGCTCCCGATGGTGGTTCTTCACTTTGTGAGTTTGGGAGTGAATGGTTTTTACTCCTCGTGAACAGGTGGCTTCGTAGCCTTTACCACCAACGTGTGATGATGTGCGCAATGCTTGTAGTGTAAAGCACTTAGAGTGGTTGCTGAGACTACAGTTGTGCTGTGAATGCACTCCATTTACATACAGTGATACCAAGAAACAGACGGACTTATATAGTCTAAAGCCAGAAAAAATACTCCTAATTCCATGGTTAATGGACCATTTATAAACACATTCATAAGGTGTACCCTGGTGGCAGAGACTACCATTTAAGCTCCCACCTGCTTCTTAGCAGCAGTAATCCTTCACGCCTACATTCAAACACGAGTGACCTATGGAGTTTATTTATTTTATAAAATAAATAATGGCTTTATTGTGTAATAAAGCTTGTAAACCATCAAATCTGTCATGCATAGATAATATAGATGCAGGCCAACCAGGGCTATCAGAATATTTCTACTGAAGTCATGTTACCTGAATGTATAAATAGCAAGGGACCATAAAGACTGAATCTCACAGATCCTAATAGAAATAACATACGCTGAAATAATAAAATAAAGCTTTTTCGTCGCCTAGATCTGTCTTCCCAAGTCTTGGGGATAACAAAAGATTAAAAATAAAAAAGTAAGCATTCGGGGTAATACAATTTACACAATATCATTTATTTAGCACCACTTATGCCATTCCTCACTCTGCATCTGGTCTTCTGATCTCGCATCAGGTCGTTTTAGCATCACTAACTCAAAATCATAAAGTATATCATTAAAAGTAAAACAACCCAGTATTGAAAATAATGATACCTGTGTTCACGCCAAACAGCACTATTTAAATTTGCAACAACAAATTCTACATATCATTTGTTAGATTTAACCTCTGTGCTCTATAATTGCAGCTGCTGATGTATAAATATACATTGCAGCGCTCCTCCAGCCTTCAAATGTTGCGTGTGCACACATGGCGTCAGATCAGCCTAGCATTGGTTGCCAACATATCTAAGACCTCTCCCAGAGCACTACTGGAAAATATTATAGGTCGTTAGTGTCAAGGTTAACAGTGGATGAATTAAAAACAGATAAAATATGGACAAAAGATCTTCAATATTAGAACTACGATTAGAGTACAAAGTCACCTGACTTCCAGGCTGGATGACAAAGCTTCTTTAAGGAGTGCGACTGCACCAAGGGCAGTTTTCTAGGGGAGATAATAAGTAATGAAATATGAGCTATGATTCTGAATTTATTAGATCAACAAAAAATGATGCAGATCATTGCTGGGGTTACAGTCTCTCTCCATAAGGTTTCTTATCTTGCCCAAGGACACTTGGATATTCCAAGTGCGTCTGCTCAAACTGACAATGTTCTGATCAGACCTCCTGAGCCACGGCCGTTCTCAGGGTGTGCATGTGCACTGATAAATATGCTTGGAC
>KV751361.1:2522853-2538966 GCA_001698575.1 Mola mola
GCCCACAAGACTATATACACAACATACAATAGCACATAGACACAATACATAAAAACAGCACATATGCGCTATCATCACCACCCCACCACCAGGAATGTTGTTTCTGTCAATGTCTGTGGTCCGAGTACAATTCTGCACAATGCAGCCGAGGCAGTAATGACTCAACTTGTATGTGCAGTTTGAAATCACCTGTGCAGCTGTTGTTCATGTGTGTTTCCATCATTTTGTGAATTTTTACCACGCTAGCAGGTTAACTGAATGACAATGTTAGCCTTTCCTACCACCACTACCTCAACAAAAATGGGATGGACTGCAATGACATGAGGTATTTTTTTGTTTGTTTTCTTTTCTTTTCTTTAATTAAACATCCTATAATTATTGAATAATATAATGGAGTCGCACTAATAACTGGAAAACTAATGACATTATCATCAACCCTAGTGTTTTGCGTTTTTATTGCAATTAGCAAATTAAAGCTAAAATGTTGAATTAATATAAATATTATATGAGGTAAACTGCCTGCTAAATATTAATATGTGGGTCTTGGCGCTGTGAACATTGTGTGCATATTATTATGCTGAGGTTAATGCACTGCAGTCACAGAGCAACCAGCATGGCAGGAGTATTAAGTCCCATTTTATACATCTTGTGTTGGCAAGAGCCAGC
Organism: Mola mola; assembly: GCA_001698575.1. Lineage (NCBI taxonomy): Eukaryota > Metazoa > Chordata > Actinopteri > Tetraodontiformes > Molidae > Mola > Mola mola. The sequence goes on from KV751361.1 coordinate 2,523,520, forward strand.
ATATATTACACGTTTTAAATCATTCCACACTTTTACACTGATTTTAACTATAAATAGATCTGCACTGTTACTTACTGTATTTTGACTTTTTTTTTTTCAAACAACAAAAACTCACCTCACTGTGGACACAGTAGTAGTAAATAAGGAGCCAATAAGTGGCAGCAAACGCCAGCTGTCAATGATGATGTTTTCTCAGCAAATAACTAATTAAAACCAAAGTGAGTTGAAAATATTCAAAAAACTCCAGCGTGATCAGAATTATCTAAAATGACAGAAAGCATTTTTAGGAAAAAAAAATTAATTGAAAAGTAATTTGAGTTTTTAGTTTGGCCCGAGTGAAAAAATAATGAGGAGTCGGCGCTTATGACCTATACTGGAGCCAGCCACCAGGGAGCAGAACTCCAATGTCATTACATACAGTCCGTAAGTAAGACAAAAGATAAAGCAGGGTATGCTTTAGGACGTGGCTACATGATGATTGACGAATCGCTAGCGCAACATAGTCCAGTTCAATCAGTGTAGAGCTTTACTAGCTCCACCCCTAAATATGGTCATTTCTGGCTGCAACAAAACAAAATGACAACAGATCTAAGAATAAAAATGGTAGTACACTAACCAGTGGGTGAGTCCAGAGTGGCTCTGTACATTATTTATTAAACAGTCTGTAGTGTTAGTGTTAAGGATGCATAGACCCATGAGCTGTGTCAGAGAGAGGTCACACACACACACACACACTGATTCACATTTTTACACACCTTTTTCCATCTCAGCTGACTAGCCAAAAAGGGCATTTAGAGGCACTTACGTATCACATAATAGAACCACCACCTAGACCACATTTATTCAACGCACACTTTTATAGCGCTTGAGTACTTTTCCCAGTCCACCTGTTTCACGGACATCGGTCTGAGTTTTCTCCTACACTGGTTCTTCACGCTTCCATAAGCGCACCAGCATCAGCTCTGCAACGCTCCACATAAACCTATCCTCCACCTGCTCTCCCACCTGTTTGGCCCTCCTCTTGTCTTCCTTTCCTCCTCATATGCGGACATACATAACCATTCTCTCTCTCGGTCTCCTCCCCCAGGAGCATTAGATCACACCTGGGTATTTCACACTCCACAGAGCTCCGTGCTCATTAAATCAGCGGATTCCCATGGAATCAAGCAGCAATATAGCCTGCATCACGCCTGACTTTTATATCCAATGGAGACGCGGAGATAAAGTTTATGGAAACGTATAATGTGTTGCCTTTTGAGTGGAGAGGGGAGGTCCAATGCGCTGTGTAGATGGTGAAAGTACAGCCTTTATGTATTCTATAGTACCCTGCAAATTGGAAAAAAACCCAATAATGGCTTCTTTTTGCGTTCTCTATTCTGAAATGAGGCTGACTACATTCTTGTGGATGATTGAAGAAGTGAGGCTTTACCTATTCTCTTCTTCCTTCCCTATTGAGAGAGAGAGAAAAGGGGGGGGGTCCCTTTTCTTTCTCTCTCTCTCTCTCTCTCTCTCTCTCTCTCTCTCCCACTCTCTCTCAACCCAACCACTCAAGGCAGATGGTTGTCCACCAAGAGTCGGGTTCTGCTCCGAGGTTTCTGCCTTATAAAAGACTTTTTTTTCCCCACTCCTGCTGCCAAGTGCTTGCCAGTGGAGGAATGTTGAGTCTCTATTAATTAAAAAGTTAATCGATTAATGAATAAAAGCATTCAGACAGGTCAAACGTCCATCAATGGGTTGAAGGGTTTCTTTAGAATATGGTCGGTAGGGTTTCCGTAAATAAACAAACCATTTACAAACATGTTTGTAAAAGATTCTAAAAGTATTGCGTTTTTCCATGGGTGATTCCAATAGCAGATTCAGGATGCTTGAGGAGCACTGGCAAATAGGGGGCACTTTAATGCATTTTATGTGTGAGAAAGGTACCTTAGAGGGCATTTCAACACATTTTGCCAACAAAAATGGCATCCAAGTGGGCACTTTTACACTTTTTTTCAAATATCAAGGCATCAATAGGCCATTCCCTCTCTTTCCACCAAGTTTTGATGAAATCCATCCATTGATTGTTCTGTCATCCTGCTAACAGACAGACAAACCGATGCATGGACCTGAATACATCATCCCTTTGGCGGAGGTAATAAAACATTAGAGTGTTGGCCAGCTCTCCATGTTAAAATGTAACGAGATAGCGTTTGTTATTGGTTCTATATAAACAAAATTGACTGGACTCAGCAGGCATTTTGAAAATTTATAGTTCCATTTCCTCCAAGACTACAGAGGTCAGAGATTTGTGGGGAAATATCTCCTGATCTACTTCCATGTGCTTTCTGTGAAATTGCCTTATCTTTCTCTTCTCTCTCTCATCATTGTGACCTGATGAGGCATCATTCCCCGCACATTTCTCACATTGTAATCAGCCGCGGTCGGCGGGGCGGGAGAGCATCGCTGTCTGGACAGCTGTTAATCTGGGTGGGTCGGGGGGTGATGATGGCGGAGAGAGAGGGACGACAATCCGGAATAGCACAGAGAATGACGCAATGGGGGTGAAAGAAGTTTGAGCGTGGTGCAAAAATCACCGCTCGCATCCTCACATCTGACTCATTGTGGCACCGTCGCTACGCACGCCTCGGCATCTCAGTGTACTCCTGACTGTGGATGACAGGTAATGTTTTACGCTGCAGTTTCTTTCAAGCTCAGGGATGTAATTGGTTTTCTTCCCCCCTCTTTTTCCTTTCTTTCTTCCACACACACACAGGCAACCAATCACCGTCGCCGCTCCTGTTTGTGAATGGGATAGTTAAGGAGGAGGACGAGTGAGGCGCATTTGTAGGCACCAGGGAATCATCACCATCCCATTCTCACTTTGTGCTGGCTGCCCTCTATTCTTAAGTTTTTATGCCATAGTTTGTATTTGTTTTTCTCCTGCCTTCATTCCTATTGTGGCTTTTCTTTCTGTCTACTTAAACTCTCTCTGACACTTTTTTTTTTCCATGCAGCAGTCATCATCTTTCCCCATCATTTTCTTTAACTTTTTCCCTTTTTCATCATAATCATCATCCCCATCGTCGCTCTCCACCGTGAATCTCCTGTCATATCCATCTCACACACACCAGAACAGGTGGATCTTTTTGCCTTTTCCCCTTTCCTGTCCTTCTGCCGTTCCATCGTCCTCCCAAAGAGGCAGCTGATGCAGGTTAGTGGACACACACACACACTGTAGAGACTTACCTCCAATGACAGAGTCTTCGTTCCGGGTGCTTCTGAAACCTCAGTGGTTGGAAGAAGAGCAACGAGCGTGTAAGCTTCTGGCGGCCGGAGAGAGATGAAGGGCAGAAAGGGAGAAAGAGACAGAAAGAGAGGTGAAAAGAGAAGATGCAGCGCAGAGAGTAAGAGGGAGAGAGCGAGAAAGTAAATGAGAAGAGGCAGGCTGCTCGGAGAAGAGGAGGTGCTCTGGCTGGCTGGAGGTGAGATGAAGGGGAGAAAGAGAGAGAGGGAGAGATAAAGGACAAGGGAGGGAGAGAGTGAGGGTGAGCTGGTTTGGGATAGGAGGGGATTGTGTGATGTTTCGGGGGAGGAGGAGGAATTGCAGAGAGTGAAGGGAGAGGAAAGTTGGAGAAAAGAGAGGAGAGGGGAGAGAGGAGAAGTAAAGAGGACATAAGTGACAGAATTTACAACACAACTCTTTAATTTTTCTCCGTCCGTAACCTTTAACAGCCAGCACAAACATATGCCGCCTGTCTCTGGAGACGAAGTATTTCAGAGCGTGCATCCATCCATTAAATCACACTGTAATCCAATCCCTGCAGCGCAGGTGCTGCAATCAACTTTAGAGCAATAACTTTGGACAAAGGCCTGGGAGAGGAAAAAAAAAGAGAGGCAGAGGGAAGCTGAGGGAAAACAAAATGGAATCGAGTCGCGCAGCTTGATAAGAAAAGGATGGTGTGACGAGGACAGAGAGCATTAGACAAGACACGGTGGGGGATGAGAGGGCGAGCAAGAGGAGCAGACTGACCTCTGGCTACAACGTAATCACGGATGAGAGGGTGGCGAAGAGGAGAGATGGAAAGAAAGAGATGAAAAGAGGATGATGATGGTATTGTGAGAATGCACTGAACTGTCAAGTGCCTTTCAGATACTTCAGAATGTGTGTGTGTGTGTGTGTGTGTGTAACTTATTGCAGAAAGACGCCGACCTCAAAACACTTCACTGTCATGGACGGAAAACACCAGCCCTCTGGGCATAGACAAGTAAAAAGCCCCCCCAACCCTTCCTATAGGAGCTCCCAGACAAAAAAAGAGACGCAAAACAAACCACCACATCAGCTATGGTCGTTCTGCACCCCTTCGTTGTCATTTTGTTTCATTAGTCGCCTTGCATCTCGTTGTGAAGTTTTGTCTTTTTTTAGTCAATTTTCATGCCTTTGTTGTCATTATGTTTCACATTATTCTTACTTTAAGCCTCTGTAGCCATTTTGTGTCATTTTGTGTGTGTTTTGTCTGTCTGTAGTCGCTTTGCAACCCATTGTGGTGATTTGTGTCCTGTGGTTGTTTTGCATCCCTTTGTCCGTGATATGTGCCTTTGTAGCCATTTTGTGGGGTTTCTGCGTTTGTTATAAATTTGGTTTTCGTTAGAGGTTTTTTTGTTTCTGTATTGTTTTGTTTCTCTCATCATGTTGATTATCTTTGTGCTCTTTTCTTGTGATTTTTTTTTTTAAATCTCTTTGTGGTCTCTTTTTCTTTCTTTCTTTCTTTGTGGTTGTTACATCTATTTGTTAACTTTGTAGAGTTTATAATCATCTTATGCATCTTTTCATTGGCTCCGTATGTAACCAATTTACCTTTGGAGGGGAAGAAATCCTTCAGTGAATGTGTTGAAAAGGTTCTGCATGTTAAAATACCCTCCAGACATGATACGTAGTAGGACCTGAAGTCCATTAAATTACTTGTGATAATACATATTTATGGGTGTCAGAGATTGGCCAGCCATCTGTAAAATGACAAAGTGAAAATTATATTTTAGAGGAGGTTTTGCCTTAAAGTAACATGTCTTTATTCCTTTTTTGGAAAAGCCTGCTTAAATCAACTGCACATCTTCAAAATAATGTAAAATGCCCCAAGGTTTTCTTGTAATGTGTGGTTTTCCAGGCACTAATGTGCTCCACCATGGGATTCACCCCTGTGAGAGACGACTCACCCTCCAGACTGTGTGCACGGGCCTATTTTGTGTTGTTGAAACAGATGGACAACAGAAGAGATAGACGGTAAGAGAGAAAGAGAGAGAGAGAGCACAAGTGACAGCAGGCATAGTTCTAGCTTTCAGGTATTTTGCCTTACAAACTACTAAATTTCTGTTGAAGCTCCAACATGCCGGATCAGACTCAGTCTGTAGACTAAAATGTTTGTTTCCAGACTTCTGTTAACGATGCCTGGCAGAGAAACTGCAGCAAACTGGGAAGTGACTGCTGTATCGTTGCTTCTGGGTTATTACATTGTTGAATGCTTTTGAGCGCTCGTGTCATTTCAGCGGCTGCGTGCTCCACCGCTGACACATGCATAAATTTCAATGTAATTTGTCCTCTCGCTGTTGATTCTATTCTCCAGGGATTTGGGGAAATGGGCAGTAATGGAATGCAACTGTGCTGTGACGGTAATAACATCAGGTTTGTGTGTGTATCCTCCAGCTGTTTATCAGCCCAAAGCACTCAGTTTACACTACAACTGCTTTTTAAAAACTCTAACGTATTCTTATCAGACATGTGCCTTTATTAATAAAGAGCTTAATAATTGACTCTCCATTTCTCCTCTTTGTTTGTTTCGCTCCTCTCTATCTCTCTCTCTCACTCACACACTCACTATTGATTGCATTAATTTGCATTATCTTCTCATTAGCCTCAAAGAGTATTTAATTCCGCACAAGCAGGATGGCGGCTATGCTTCATCGGGTGCAGAGCTGTTAGTCACCACTGGCCAGCCATTACAATCTTGCTGTGTTTTTTAAAGAAATTAAAATCTAGTTTTTTTATTTGATTTTTTTTTTTTTTTTTTTTGTCCATTTCAGGGTTAGCTGTTACAAAAATCCTTTAATCACAAGAAATATTTCAGGACATCATGTTGTTTCTACTGAATGTTATAAAACCACAGTTTGTCTACTTTACGTGCAAATTACCTATACTTAACTAATGAATAGGTGTACAAGTTTTCCCAAAGGATAAATATTCCCGTCAATACCGCAACAACTGTCATACACAATGAGCTACAGAAGGAAGGATATATAATCTCTTATTAGTAGAATCACAAAATGGGACAGGATTTCAAGTGCAGTGTACAAAATTTTACTTCAGCAGAGGTTATTTTGTTGAAAGATCAAAAAAAAAAAAATAATTAAAATCATTAAACAGATTTCTGTGTCCTCTGTGAATTTAACGGCCAGTCTCAACAGGATGGCACAGCTGGTGGGGGTTAAAAGGAAATCAGTTGCTCAGTTGTGTAGAGTATTACTGGGGTTACACTTTAACATGAACACTCTGCATGGAAACATATTTTGTCATGTTCAACCACATGATTTCTGGTCGTTGTCATTATTTGGGTGAATGTGTTTCTGGGGTTCCATATGTAGATGTTATACACAAGTTGAGTTAAGAGGAATATGTTTTTGTATGTGTTTATGGGTTGTTGTGTGTGTCTTTATTAAATTGAAACCGAAATGCTCTGTGATGGCTGACATTTCATTTGGGGCATTTGGTCTCTGATGTGATTTGCTGCCTCCTAAAACAGAGATAAAGGCAGTCAGACAAAAATGGATTTAACCCCCAGAGGTAGTTTGATTATTAGATAACTGTCAAGCAGAAACCTCTGGCACTGGATGTTTCCTTGAGTTGTCAGCATGCATTGTCAAGTCCATTGCAGGAATTAAAATGACCAAAATGGTTTCGATAAACTACTTTTTAAACAATTGCCATTTTTTTAATCAATAATTCCTCAACAACATTCTCCTTACTGTCACGCACCAATCCAGCCGCACAGACGAGTCAGCGAATGTACGTGTAGTTCTAGCTTGTGGCCACCAGAGGGCCCAGTTGAGGTTAAATTGACATGTCTGAGTTGCCTGGACTTGGACAATTTACTACAGTTAACCAGTAGTGGAGAGTTATTAAAGTACATGTATTTATATTTCAAAAAACAAGAGGAGGGAAACAAGACAAAAAGAGACAATGAAAGTCGAGTGCAGGATTGAGAGTAGGAACTCTAAATTTTGTCACAATGACAGGCAAAGTTAGAGAGCTGGCTGACATGATGCATAGGAAAAACTTAAAATACCCTAAACAGGGAAAATAAGAAACCTCAGGAAGAGCCACAGAGGAGGGATCCTTCTTCCTAGGACGGACAGACGTGCAATAAATGTCACTTGTACAGAACACAAAAACATGATAACAGTTCATTTAGAATGCATAAATCATCCATGAGTCCCAGAGTCTGTGGATTCTATGAGTCCGGATGTATGGAAAGTCTAGTGATCCAGACGCAGGTGGACTCTGTTGGTCCAGGATTCATTGTACTCCATGTAGGAAGATCTGGGTGTTGCTGAGTCCAAGAGTATGTAGAATCTGTAAATCCAGGGATATGTGAAGTGTAGTGGTCCAGAAGTAGGTGTAGTCTATTGATCCAGAAGCCATTGTGATCTGTGGGTCCCAATTTGCACTTGGAAATCCAGCCTAAGATCCAAGTCACAGGATCCAAGTCACAGGATCTCCTTTCCTAATGTGGCCAGGGGGCATCAGGCAGGACCACAGCAGCACCTCCCACCGCGACCTAGAAAAACCTGCAGGATGGTAAAGCACAACGACTCCGGGGAAGAAGTAAAGTTAGTGTAAGGATATGGACATTTACAGGAGCAGAGAAGGAGTCAGAGGGAGAGGGGGGAGAGAAGAAAGCTCAGTGAATCATGGAGTGTTCCCCCACCAACCTAAGCCTATAGCAGCATACAGGAAAGGAACTTGATAGCTGAAAGCTCTGCCTCCCATTCCACTTTTGGAGATTCTTGGGATCACCAATAACCCTGCATCCTGGGAGCGTAAGGTTCTGGATGGTGATAGGGTACTATGAGCTCTTTAAGATAAGATGGTGACTGACCATGAATAGCTTTGTAGGTGAGAACAAGGATTTTAAATTCTATTCTGAATTTAACTGGGAGCCAGTGCCGAGAAGCCAGTACGGGGGAAATACGGTCTCTGATATTAGTTCTAGCCAGTACACGCGCTGCTGCATTTTGGATTAACTGAAGAGTTTTTAAAATTTTGTTAGGGCAACCTGAAAATAAAAAATTACAGTAGTCCAGCCTGGAAGTAACAAACGCATGAACTAGTTTTTCTGCATCTTGTTGAGACAGGATGTGCTGGATTTTAGCAATGTTACAGAGGTGAAAGAAGGCAGTCCTTGAAATCTGTTTAACATGTGAGTTAAAAGACAGCTCCTGGTCAAAGATAACACCCAGGTTTCTGACAGTGGTGCTGGAGGCCAAGGCAATGCCATCCAGATTAACTATGTTGCTGGATAATGAGTCTCTAATGTGTTTAGGGCCCAGCACAATGACTTCAGTTTTGTCAGAGTTTAACGTTGCACAAGTCCACAGTGCATTTCAGAACAAAACACATTTGGCAATGTCAATAAGGTTTTTTGTCAAGGATTTTTGGGTGACAGCAACATTAGAAAAATGATATGAAGCTTCAAATATAATCCAATCTATACAGGCAGGAACACGTTGAAATAGCCGAGGCATAAAACATAACTCTTTTAATCAGTGGATGGATGTGTTCGACAAATATGCAGATCAGACACTGATTGGGTCATCGTGGATCAGTGCTACAAGCTACACCCCAACCAGCAGTGACTGTATTTCTTTCTATGTTTATGAAGCTTTTTCTGTTGCCTTGCATTTAGAAATATAACATCATGAAGTATTTAGAGAAAAGTCACGTAACAATCATTCAACCTCACTTGTTTGTAACACAGCTCAATGAGCTAGATCAGAGATCAGCAAGTCAGTTTGGAAGTTCCTGTTTCTGAGAACCAGAGGAATTTTTTTCTTTTCTCTAGAGAAAAAGACAATTCAGATTTTCCCTACTGATGTGCTAATACTGAAAACTGTTTAACAATTACTTTTGGTCAGATAGCTCTTTGGGTTGTATTTGAAATAAAAGGTGATAATCTGTTTTTTTTTTTTTTGGGTTTTTTTTTTAAAAATTGATTAAGTTAACAAGATTTCATTGCGTGAGCCCTTTGTGCATGTGGCTTCTAAAATATATCTACATTGTACATCTTTTGATTGAATTTTGCAGGTCTTTGCATATTTTACAGTATTGGGGCAGTTAGGCAAGTAAAAGCGTGGGTCAACTTTCTGTGTTAATTCATTTTTAATCTCAAGTTTTCAGCTTTAATTTTTTAGATTGGTGAAAAAGACAGAAAATAAACCTGTGATTCTCAGTAATTTTCTGTACTTTCACATCGTGACCTTAAACATCTTTTACATGTTTCGTCTGGCTGCCTTTGTCACAAAATTTCTATTTTCTTCCTCCTCGTGACTGAATGCGTCAGACTGATATGCCCAGTGATCTGAGGCGCCCAGTGATCTGAGGCAAGTACACTGCTGGATGTGCACAACACCTTTGAGGGTTTAAATTCAATTCGAAACATCTCTAGTGCACACATATTACTGTACCGATTAGCAAAATCTAAAATCTGTGTGGCACTGCAGTTTAGGGAGTGGAAAGTAACAAACGCCCTCGAGGAGTTTACTGGCACAGTAAAAGACTCCAAATGAAAGATCTGAACAACATATACTGTAAGTCAAGTTTTTTCCTTTGAGGGATTAATATGGACGGGAATGTGAAAGGGGGCTCAGCGAAGGTCAGTATAAGCCAATTTTAAGGTTGTAAATGAAACTGTATTACACTTTAATATGCAGTCACAACATGGTTTAAGTATAGTTGTGGCTGCATTTTCATAAAGCAGACTAACTGGGACCAAGAACCGAAAAGGTTAATTGTGACATTTAATCATTTATAGGTTTAAATATAACACTATCTGATGAAACATTAAGCTATCAATGCTTTACCAATATTTATATAGAATAGTTGAATTGTATCAATAGTTTCAATACTCAATATTTAATTAGATATTAAATATAGCAGCCGAAATTAAATTAAAATCTGACTCTTAGGTTCAGGTCTCACTATAAAATAGTGTAAATATATTATCCGAATGAAAATGTCACAATTTTTTTTTTTATGCGGTGGATAAAATAATCAGGCTCTTTAAAAGGAGTAAATTCACAATACTTGTGAAGTTAAAGTCGTAGTCAATTATATACAACCGCTGTTTCCAAATTTCAATCAGTTTTTGTTTTTATAAAATACATTAATAGTAAGAGTGAACCTCCTCCTTATGCAGAACAGAGTGTCATTAATACATACAAGATCATTACTGTTGCATTAAAATGTCCTGGTCTCACGCCGATCAAATGCCAGCTCAAGGGGGATTTAATACCAACTTTATTTATATCCTATCATTTCTGTGACGTACAGAGTCTGGACCCGCAAGCGGACACACGAAACTCAGGGGTCAAAGTACAAAATAAAGATTTAACAGAAACAAGAATCAAAACCAAACTGAGTAACAAAGAACACGGCTGTGGTGACTGAGCTCTCCAGTCCCGGCAGGGCTGGAACAACAAAACAACGGTAAACAAAAGGCGCAGGAAACTCCAGGAAGACGCGAAGGCGAAAGTACAACCAAAAGATCGTTAGGAAGGCTGAGCAAAGTATTGAACAGAAAATGTCTAGGAACACTAGGAACCACAGGATCAAAGTAGTAGCAAAAAGTCACGAGAGCAGAACTAGGAGACTCGGACGAGAAAAACATGGGAACAGAGAGTTCAAAAAGTATCAGGGTGTAGGTAGCTGTCGAGGTTTACCTTGCTGGGGACAAGACGTTCTGGCGACGAGCAGATCAGGATCTGTGTCTTTTATACAGCCACTGATGAGGAATCAACAGCTGCAGGTAGTCAGCTCTGCGCACCTGAACCGCCTTAAGTCTTGAAATGAAGTAACAAAACCAAAACACAACTACCAAACTAAAAGCAGAGGGCAGAACCATGACAATTTCCCTAGTTTAATTTCTAACAAAACGTATTGAAGAAACTGATCATGTGTTCTGTTTATAAAATCATAATCTGCAAAGTTACAACAGTCTGATAGAGATAGTGGTGTAAAGAAAAAAATGCAGTATTTACCTCAGGAGAAAAAAAATTATAGTCTAAGTATCTTAAAATTCTAAAAGTACAACTGCTTCAATTCTGATTAACTAAATGCACTTAGTTGCTCTCCAACACAGTGATCTTTTGAAACAGAACAATGTGTATGGGATTTCTGTATCACCAAAATTATTATACTGTCTGCTCATTGAATTATTTTCATATAATTTATATGAATCTAATCTTATCTAATCCAAATTATGAAAATAAATCTGTGTGAAAGCTATTTCAAATAAACTAAATAAATCTAAAATAATCTAAACTCAGCACTGGCTTCAAATCCCCTCACAAGAAATGGGTGCACCACTTGAAGCAGCACTGAGGAGCAATCACACTCACTACAACCACCTTTTGACTGACTTCAGAAAGGTTAATGATACTTCTGCGAGGAGTTTAAAGTCACTTGGAAAATGCAATCGATTGGACCTTGACAAAATAATAAAAATGAATAAATCCCAGTGTTGTAAACAAATGGAATAACCTGAACATGAGTTGTTCTGTTCAGTTGGAGTGCTCTATCACACCAAAATATGTGTCCACCTGTGAAAGCAGAGCAAAATTTGTTTGATTTATTGCAGGAAATGTGAAAGTGTTAAGTGTTGTCTGTTACCAGCCTTTTTTTTGGTCTGTTGTGACATCTTTGGGAAGCATTTTGCAATTGCTACGACAACAATGTTGACTCCAAGCAAGCCCAATTTATCTGTCACTACCTACAGCGGCTCTGTCTCAAGAATACCATGCCAGTAAGTTGCAAAAAAAACAGCTGATAGTGTTTCAAATGATGTCGTCTGTCACTGCTGACAGAAAGAGGGAAATGAATGTGTCACGAAGGAAACTCCCACAGTTTCATCAGTGCCTTTGCGTTTCACTCAGTTTAATTGCGTGTGTGTGCTGAACACAGTGTTTATGTTCAGTTCTCAGTCACCAAATATGAAGTTGTTTTCTGTGGAGGAAAAAGCAGATGTTGGTTATCATACTCAGAGCTGTGAGCCAATTTACAGGCAATTGTCATAATGGGGCAAGATCTGTGTCATGACAACAGTGTCCTTCAGAGATCACTCAAAGATTACAAAGCAAAGTCACTTATCTCTTACAGATTATTTTAAAATCATGGGATTTCATCACATCTCAGGTGGTTTTCCCTCACTGTCATTTCCGTTCATGTGCAGGTTTCCCGTACTTCCATTCGGGTTCATCTCTGTTTGATGTCAGGCCTGTGGTCTGTGCTCTGCTGCATGATCTTTTGCACGTAGATAATAAAAGCAGGTTGTTGGTTTCAAAGTCAATGTGGCTTCCCACATTTTCCTAGTGGGTTTTCACCCCCGAGACTGCTGTATGTAAATAGCAGCTACAAAGTCTGTTATGTCTGAGTGACTACTTCTCACATTATATCTTGTTCCTTTTTTTATCTTATTTGAAGATATTAATAAAAAAAATGCCCAACAATAAAACAAATACATTTTAAAATTAACTTTAAATTATTTTCGATTCAAAAAGTCATTTGGATGGTAGTAAAGTTGGATACGATCAAATCAAAGCTGCCAGTAACAGATGTCTGCGGTAATTGTCAATTACTGTTCAGGTTTAAGCATTTTGATTACATTATATTGGCAAAAGCTAATAAGAGATTTTTGGTGAATTTAAGAGTGCAGCATTTATTTGTATTTCAAAACTACAGAGTGTGAAAAATGTGTAGAATGCACTTGTAAATAACGCTAAGAGAATTTGCTGGACGCTTAGAAAATATACATGTGGTTCTCAGACAAACCCAAAGATCTAGCACATCTGCTGGAGATTTTGTTACTTTAAAGCCTTTTCTCCAGATTGATGAGTGCCAGGCTGCCGAATAAACTGCTCCTCTGTGCTGTGAGTGTTTTAGTGTTTCTCCGGAGATAGTGTGTGTGTGTGTTTTAATATCAAATGTGAGCTAGGGAGATAAGAGGAAAGAGGATGTGTGGTGACATCCCGCAGTAACCAGACACTCAAAACGGAAGTGAGCTCTGGTACTGTGATCATGACTCATTTCTTCATTTCTTCTAGTAAATGAACATATTCTCTCTCTCTCTCACACACACACACTCTCTAATGCTTCTTTTACCAGTGATGGACTTGACGATGGTGTGAGAACACAGCAGTTGTTTGAAATCAGCTCACGACCAAAAGGAGGTGGTGGGGGAGTGGGTCCTGCTGTGTCTGAACCCAGGAATGATGCCTCTCTTCTGGGTTATGTTCTGGTCAATCCTCCCTCTTCTTCTTCCCTTCTCTGATCAAGAACGTTGTCCCGTCCATGAGAGCAGCGGCTTACACAACGGTAAGTGTCTGCAGTTTTCACCTCAATTGAGCCGGAAAATTCATTGAAATGTATACATTTTAATGTTTTAACTTATAAATGGCTTAATATTTCAGCTAAATCTCCAGGTTTTCATATGTTTCATATTCAGATGTCATACATCGTAAATAAATGGTTATCACAATCAGTGGTCAAATGTAATGTAGTAATACTGTAATGTAATGTAGTATATTTCCTAAACTGCAGGGCCTACGAAAGAACAGTTTTTAAGTACTTGAGATTTTTAGCTACTTTAAACGTCCCCTCCACTACATTTCCGAGGTAAATATATTTACCTCTATATGCATTTACTATATGTATCCATATAATTATGTTGCACATGTTGCAAATATTTTTTTTTTCACACAAAACATGTTGTCAGTTTATAGACTGTGATGTATTATTTGGAATATGATGCATTAAAGTCAAGAAGAATTCTTTAAATGTTCATTTTCACAGTCAAAGTGAAAGAAAATCAGTTGAGTATTAAAGGCCATTTTCAACTGAAAATCATTTTGTTTCTTCTAAAAGTCATGTTTTCCAACATTCTGACTTTAAACATTTCAAAACACTTTCCTTTCAAGAACATTTTATGGTTACAAACCTAATTCCAAACAAGTAAGGATATTGTGTAAAATGTGAAACCAGAATACAGTGATTGGCAAATCCCTCTCAAACTATATTCAATTGAAGACAGCACAAATACAAGACCCCTCCAGGAACCACCACCGTGGTGGAGGGGTTTGGGTGCCCTATTGATCCTAGGAGCTATGTTGTCGGGGGCTGTTTGTCCCTGGTAGGGTCACCCAAGGCAAATTAGTCCTAGGTGAGGGGCCAGACAAAGCACGGTTCAAAAGACTTCTATGATGGTGACAAACAAGGACTTGTGTACCCTGCCCGGAGGGATACCGGGACCCAGCCCTGGAGCCAGGCCTGGGGAAGGCGTCCGTAGGCGACCACCTGGTGGCCGGGCCCTTGGGGATCCGGTCGGGCTCAGCCTGAAAGGGAGACATGGGTCCGTCCTCACGTGGGCCCACCAATCACAGGAGGAGCCATAGAGGTCCGCTGCTATGTGGGTCGGGTGGCAGTCAAAGGCAGGGGCCTTGGTGGTCCGATCGGCGGGTGCTGAAGCTCCTGTTAGAAATTATATTTTGGCCTATAATTATTGTAAAGTTTAGAATACATTGGTTATACATACAATGCATTCCATTGTGTTCATATAGAGTTGTAGTCCTCCTGAATTGAAGGTCTAAAGCATTAGTTTCGTGTCACGATGATTTAACACGCGGAGAGCAGGTGTGGGCTTATTGATAGTTCCCCAGTTCTCAGCCAATGTGTTGGAGTTTGCCCCGGTGGACGAAAGGGTTGCTTCCCTGCGCCTTCGGGTTGGGGAACGGGTCCTGACTGTGGTTTGCGCCTATGCGCCTTCAGAGTACCCACCCTTTTTGAAGTCTTTGGAAAAGGCCCCTATTGGGGACTCCATTGTCCTACTAGGAGACTTGAACACTCATGTGGGCAATGATAGCGAGTGCTGGAGGGGTGTGATTGGGAGGAACGGCCTGCCCGATCTGAACCCGAGTGGTGTTCAGTTATTGGATTTCTGTGCTAGTCACAGTTTGTCCATAACTAACACCATGTTCAGCCATAACAGTGTCCATAAGTGCACTTGGCACCAGGACAACCTAGGTCGACAGTCAATGGTAGACTTTGTAGTCGTATCATCTCATCTGCGACCGTATGTGCTGGACACTCGGGCAAAGAGAGGAGGAGAGCTGTCAACTGTTCACCACCTGGTGGTGAGTTGGATCAG
Source organism: Mola mola (assembly GCA_001698575.1). Lineage (NCBI taxonomy): Eukaryota > Metazoa > Chordata > Actinopteri > Tetraodontiformes > Molidae > Mola > Mola mola. The sequence continues at coordinate 2,538,963 of KV751361.1, forward strand.
GTGG
>KV751361.1:2539073-2589764 GCA_001698575.1 Mola mola
CGCTGGTGCTAGTCGTGGCAGTAACCCCAGGACCCGCTGGTGGACACCAGAGGTGAAAGGGGCCGTCAAGCTGAAGAAAGAGACTTACAAGGCATGACTGGCTTGTGGGACTCCTGGGGCAGCAGACAGCTAACGGCAGGCCAAGCGATCTGCGGCTCGGGTGGTCACTGAGACAAAAACCCGGGTGTGGGAGGAGTTTGGTGAGGCCATGGAACAAGACATCCAGTTGGCACCGAAGAAATTCTGGCAAACTGTTTGGCAGCTCAGGAGGGGAGAGTGGAACCCCGTCCACACAGTCTTCTGTGTGGGAAGGGAGTTGCTAACATCAACTGAGTCTATAGTTCGGCGGTGGAAGGAATACTTGGAAGATCTCCGCAATCCCACCAACACGTATTCCGAGGAGGAGGCAGAGCCGGAGGACTTTGGGCTGGGCTCTCTCGTCACTGGGGTCGAGGTCACTGGGGCTGTCAAACTGCTGCCAATACTCTATCTCTATCTCTCCCTAAACAACTCCGCAGCGGCAGTGCCCCGGTTGTGGATGAGATCCATCCCGTGCTCCTCAAGGCTCTGGATGTTCTAGGGCTGTCATGGTTGACACGCCTCTGCAACATAGCGTGGACATCGGGGACTGTGTCTTTAGAATGGCAGACAGGTGCAGGTGGTTCCCCTTTTCAAGAAGGGGGACCAGAGGGTGTGTTCCAACTACCGGGCGATCACACTCCTCAGCCTCCCTGGGAAGGTCTACTCCAGGGACCTGGAGAAGAGAGTCCAGCTGCTAGTTGAACCTCGGATTCAAAAGGAGCAATGTGGTTTTCGTCCTGGCCGTGGAACACTGGACCAGCTCTGTATCCTCGCGAGGGTGCTGGAGGGGGCATGGGAGTTTGCCCAACCAGTCCACATGTGTTTTGTGGATCTGGAGAAGGCTTATGACCGTGTCCCTCAAAGTGTCCTTTGGGGATGTTCCGGGAGTATGGGGTAGATGGCCTATTGTTATCTCTGTAATTTTGGAGCCAGAGCTTGGTTCGCATTGCCGGCAGTAAGTCAGACCCGTTCCCAGTCAGGGTTGGTCTCCGCCAAGGCTGCACTTTGTCACTGGTTCAGTTCATAGTTTTTATGGACAGAATTTCTAGGCAGAGGGAGTCAAGTTTGGTGGCCTCCAGATTCCGTCTCTGCTATTTGCAGATGATGTGGTGCTTTTGGCCTCATCGAACAGTGACCTCCAGCTCTCACTGGGACGGTTTGCAGCCGAGTGTGAAGCGACGGGGATGAGGATGAGCACCTCTAAATCTGAGGCCATGGTTCTCAGTCGGAAAAGGGTGGATTGCCCACTCCAGGTCGGGGGAGAGTCGCTTCCCCAAGCGGAGGAGTTCAAGTATCTCGGGGTCTTGTTCACGAGTGAGGGGAAAATGGTGCGGGAGATTGACAGACGGATTGGAGCAGCGTCGGCTGATTTTCAATCAGAGACATGTCTGGAATGCATGCAGGCCAATCAGTACCTGCCCTTTCTTATTGCGACTCCACACTCTTGCAAATTTTTGAGGGGTCGAAGTTCCCAAGCATTCAATGTTGGTTTTCAGCATTGCCCCTTACATGCAGGGATTTCTCCAGTTTCCATAAATATTTGATAATATTAAGGGCTGCAGATGGTGAAATCTCTAAATTCCCTGCAATTGCACACCGATGGACGTTGTTCATGAACTAACTGTTGGACCATTTGTCCATGCAGTCTTTGACAACATTGAGAACCTCACACTGTTGTTGCCTGCGAGCAACTGAACCTTTCAGGAGTCTCCTTTTATGCCCAGTCATGGTACCATCACCTGTTACCAATGAAACGACTGACCTGTGGAATGTTGCCTAACCCTGTTTTTTTGAGCATTTCACCACTTGCCAGTCTATTCTTTCTCTTGTCAAAACTTTTCTGGAAGCATCAAATTCAGAGTGTGTGTCTATTTCTAAAAAAATATTAAGTTTGTCATATAATTAAATGGTGGCACACTTTTTCAGTGGTTAGCACTGTCGCCTCACAGCAAAAAGGTCCTGGGTTCGATTCCGGGCCAGGGCGTTTCTGTGCGGAGTTTGCATGTTCTCCCTGTGTCAGCATGGGTTCTCTCCGGGTTCTCCGGCTTCCTCCCACAGTCCAAAAATATGCAAACTGGAGGTTAGGTTAATTGGTCACTCTAAATTGCCCGTAGGTGCGAACGTGAATGTGAGTGTGGATGGTTGTTTGTCTCTATATGTCAGCCCTGCGATGAACTGATGACTTGTCCAGGGTGTACCCCGCCTTCGCCCAAAGATGCTGAGATAGGCTCCAGCCCCCCCGCGACCCCTAACAGGATAAGCGGTAGAAAATGGAGGGATGGATATCATTAAATGTCTAACCTTTGTGCTGTATTCAAACTGTTTCATTCTGTTTTTAATGCCATTTTACGTTTTTGGGTTTGTAATATAGATTTAAAAGCAGACTAAAAAATTCTTACTGAGGAGCAAGTTTAGGATTTAAATATCTCCATAAAATGAAATTGCAACAAATTGTGTAGAAGAAAAATATTGTTCATATATTTATGAATCATGTTAATAATCCGAAACTGTATATATGAATTTATTTATTAATTTTTTTAGAATTTGTTGGCTCATTCTGTTTCTGTACTTAAATAGGACTTTTCTTATAACTAATCTATATTCAGGTTGTTTGAATTCTTTTTCTTTCACCCTTTCAATACTTTTCCAGCACTAATTCCAAGTATGCAATATGACCTTTCCCTCCCAGAGTCTCCATTACTAAAATCCTTACAGTGCTACAACGACTATGCTACCTTTGTGAACTGCGAGTGGACTGAACACAGAAACACAACCCTGCAGCTCTGGTTCAAGAAAGAAAACGGCAGGTAAAAACAGCAGAGAGGACAGGACAAGAGTAGGAGGTGATTGATCTGAACAGAGGACATAATGTAGTGAAGCAGTCTTCTGTCCCATATCTCTGTGTCTGTGTCCTTGCAGGGAGCAGTGTATGCCTTTCGGCACTCCAGCACAACATGAAAGTGAGCGCAGGATTGTCCAGTGTAGATACAACGATACAGCTTTTTCCATTGGCATCAATCACACTGTCTTCTTCCTCGAGGACACAAAGCAAACCCACTGCTCATATGTCTCACCGAGGCCTCTGGATCTCTCTAAGCGCTGTGAGTTGACATCTGTCAACCGATGATAACGACAGAAAGAAAAAAATGACTGTCTGTTAGATTCTGACAGGAAATTCATCAGGCAACCTGTTTTTCTGTTGCACAGTGAGAGCGCGACCACCAGTCAATCTGTCCACACATGATGCAGGCAATGGAGGACGACTTCTCAGGTGGCACAGCCCCTACCCGTCATCCTCTTCCCTGAACCAGAACATCACTTATCAGCTCAGTTACAGGAGAGACGGAGAGGACAACTGGATGGTTAGCATCAAACATACCTTATTATAGTTGTTTCATGGTGTGGCTTTTGAAAAGTTAGTCTAAAACTAAAACATTCAACAGAAATAAAAGGTGACACTTTTACTTTCATTTACTTTTGTAGGACAAGTCCGGTCTGAGCTATAGCGATTCTATATTCAAAATATAAACTAAAAAGATTGCACTCAGAGAATGCAAACCTCTGCCAACAGGAGCAGGTCAACGTCATTTGGTGTGAAAAATGTTGGGGCCAACTGACAGCTGACAAATGAAAAAAATGTGTTTGACCTTTAAACAAACTTGATTTTTGATGTGGGGAAACTTAAAAGTTAATTCTTAGTAGCCAGTGCTGTCAGCTACAAAACGACACCAGTTGGACCTCTCTTTTTCAATTCTTTCTGGAGTTATGGCCAAAAAAACTTACTTTTTGACCTTGACCTTTGACTTTTGGCCACCAAAATCTACTGAGGTGGCCAAGACATACCTTTGATGAAAATGTCACCAAAAGCAGAGTAGTTTTAGTGTATTTGTACTAACAGACAGACAGACAGCCACAGAAAACATAACCTCCTCTCACTTTACTGATGGAGGTAATGGAACATACTGTAGTAAAAAAACACACATTTCCATACAGCGACTGGTAGTTTGTTGATAGCCACCTTGATCGTTTTAGCTAAATTTAAATATCTTTCTCTTTGCAGACAGAGGACGCCAGAAACACCAGCATGAAACTAGAGAAGCAATTGTTAGTTTTGGGCCACACGTATGAAGCCAGGGTGAGGGCCCGAGTCAGAGTGGGTCAGTGGAGCCACTGGAGCACTGTGGTGACGTGGCAGATGGAAGATAGTGAGTCAAAGAAAGAGTTCAGCATTATTTAAAACCTTAATGCAATGTGTTAGAGAAGCTGTGACCGTGCCTGTGCGGCCACAAATTAGCTTCAGCTTAAAAAGTTCCTTGGCTAACCATTAGGGCCTCTTACTTAGTGTACTGGATTGTATCTTTCCTCTGGAATACAGACTCCTTTTGTCTTTGTGCGTTTTGTGGAAAAGTATGGATCTTTGCAGCTGTTGCTCTCTATCTCTCTAGCTCTAGGTGTTCGGCCGTCTCCCAGACTGCACTGTGTCCTGGTTGGAGAAACAGAGGTGATGTGTAGCTGGGAGGTGAGCAAAGAGCTGGCTGACTTCATTACCTACCAGCTGGCATGTGGACACAACCAGACTGCACCGTAAGTCCAGCGGGACACTGACAACAGCAACTTTACCTGATTACCATTCATTTATTCATGTGAACATTTCCAATCCTTTTTTTTTTTTTCTTGTCGGCCTTTAGGTCTGAGAGATGCTGTGTGAACTCAACAGTAAATTCTGACCTGGGCGGAGCGGTACTGAAGTACAGCTGCTCACTGATTGTCACAAATCCTGAACACCTGCTGCTGGAGCTCGTACCAACACACAACGCCAAAATTTTCTTTACACACCAACACAGTGAGTGGGCACGAGACAGAGGGCCCAACATTATAGGACAGAATAAAACTGCAGGAAGCGATGCAAGCTCAGAGAAAAACTGACGCATGTACCCCACCTAGTGTCTGAGTGGCGCTACCGCATGTCCCTCAGTTCAGTTTACTTGGTTTTACTCTGTCATTAAACATCTTCCATGTAACATACTTGTAAACACAAAGATACAGGTTCAGTCCAACACGAAACATGGAATTTCAGAAACATAAAATTTGACTGTATGCTCAAATGCAATCTCACAACAATACAATCAGTACAGTCACAATTGCAATCAAATGCAAATGCATTACCTTTCATCTTATTTTGTACAATTTTTGGAGGGCCTGCTTGTTATGTAGAAAGACCATGATAGTAATAATTTCATGTCAACATTTCTTGGAACCAATACTAAGAAACTAGTTTTCCCGTTGCATTTAAAATATTTGACAGACTTAAAGTTTCTGGACACATCACACAGTTACAAAGTTGGTTCAAGCTTATGGCAGAAGTAGAACATACTCAGCAGGTGCCGTTCAAAATTATGCACTTTTGAAAAAAACAAGCAAAGAAACTTGCATCATGACCTGTCGTATACTTAAAACTATTCTCTTGCTGCGTAGTACGCCCCCACCCACCAGAAAAGGTAGCGGTGAGGGAGAAAAACGGCAACTGGAGAGTGGAATGGATTAAACCAAGCATATCTTCAATAGTCAGACTGTTTTATCAGGTCTGTTATTACAGCACACAGGATGAGGTGAGGCAACTCTCATACACGCTCTTTTTTACAAGAATGCTGTTAAAAGTAGGCCTGAAAAAACACAAAAACTGGTAAATTTAATGGATTTACAGTATATGCATTCTTTTTCAGGCATGGTCTGTGCGAAACATTTCAGAGGGCTCCATGTCTCTGACCATCCTGCAAAACTCTCTGGTCCCATCCCAGGACTACCAGGTCAAGGTCCGCTCTCTCGTCATCCAAAGAAAAGATTCCATGTACAGGGGAATCCCATCTGAATGGACTGATCCCGTGACCTGGACCTCACATGGGGGTACCCATCTGTCGGCGCATACACACAAACAAAACACTGAGATTTCACCAATTCTGTTAGATTATTTTGTTCACTTAGCGCTAAACAACATGGGCCAAAATTGGTTTGTCATTATCATTAAGATCATCACTCTTACTCGTACTCTGTTCTCTGTCCCCTGACAGGAAGTCCATCAATGTCCACTGTCATCTATATCTCCATCAGTGTGTTTGCGACCACAGTCTTCCTCACACTCTATTGCACCATTCCAGCTTGTAAAAGGTCCTTTGTTAATGTTTGGGTTTGTTTGTATGTTTGCCTCTGATGAAAATTACATTTTTATCTATTATTGCGTTAGTCAGTGTAACGATGGAAGATTTTTTAGTAGCCCTGCAGTCCAATAAAGAATTCTTGTTCCTCTATCTAGAAAACCTAAGGAACCAATCCTGACAACTTGTAGATGTGGGTTTAGCGTTGCCGAAATGAAACTTACCATTCTGATGCATTAACTTGTCGCTGACCTTGTACGAGTAGCTACTCCTCTTCTTCCTGGGAATCCATATCTGGTTCAAACATGTATGGCTGAATCATTCCAGTATTAAAACTTAAGACTGCGCAGCGTATGGTAGACTAGTTTAAAATCGAGACCATGAGAGATAAGAAAAGCTCCAACTTCAGGCAAGGGGCAGATCGGTGAGTGGAAACGGGCAGGACTGAAACAGCACATTCTGGCAAAGTTGTAGAAGTACATCCAAGCCATTTTAAGATTCTAAGATTTTTAAGGGGATTTTTTTTTTTCATGACAAAAGTCTAAATATGTAATTTTCCCAAAACGGAAATGAGTACTTAAGGTTTTAATATGGTTTTTTTGGCTGGAACAGGATAAATGCCATAGGATGCAGACATATTACATCATTTGTTATAAAATGCAAACAAATTAAATCAACAAGTCAAAATATTACAAACAAACAATTACTTACCTCTAATATTTCCATACATGGTTATCTTTGTAGACATGAAAACAGCCTTCTAAACCACCAAACGAGCATCACATATGCCATTAAAAGAAAAAAAAAGTGTGATTTAAACCATTTTCATTTATCTTTTGACAAACAGGAGGGTAACTCTGTGGGTGGACTCAATACCTTCTCCAGGCAAGAGCAAAATCCTGTCTGAGATCAAGGTGGGACTGGATTCTTTTACAGTTTGACTGATCTGTTTCCAGCTAAAGAAAAAGCTGTGCCTATTTGTATTTGTGCACAAAATCACAGTGTATTTTTGTTTTCCAGTCAGCCACCAGTCAGACCCTGACACAGAGTGAGAAGACATCTGTGTGCAAAGTGCAGCACCTGGACACCAGATCGACGTGGTATCACACTTCATATTTCATATTTCCCAACAGAAAACAATTGCAGAAAAAAAAACTATGTAATGAATTAGCAGACAAATTACAGACAATGCCCTGTCATCTGGAAAAAAAAAAAAAAAAAAAAACACTTTCTGCCTCGTGTCTCCGTGCAGCTCTTTGGATGCTTCGCTGTGCCCAAACAAGAGCAGTGAAAATGAGAATGCCATAGAGGATGAGTACTGCTGGAATTGTGATAACAGCCTGTCTGTTTCCAAGCAGGGAAACAGCTCTGGCATGTCTTCCATGAGCTTCAGTGGGCCGTACATCTTCTGTCAGGTCAGTTACTCAAAATCAGTGTCAGTCGCTGAGACGTTTTCAAGCAGTAAGTGTAAAAACAAAACAAGAAGAGACATTAGAAAAGAATTTTGAGCTTAATGTTCAATATGTTTACAGTTTTGACATGTAGAATATAAAACAATTACTAAAAGGTATACAGTCATTGAATGTCATAATGATCAGATATTTTTTCATTCTGCCAGGAACCTGAGCCAATCTGCAGGTCATTGGATGTCAAGTGTAACGAGGAAGAGAGAAAAACCCTGTCAGATGACTCTGTATCTTCTCCCCCTGTGAATTTTACCCTTTACGGGGACAGTTATGTGTTCCTGCCCAACCTCAGCACCTCCAAGTCCACTCAGGACCTTTTATCTCACACTGAACCCAACACAAACACTCAAAGGCAAGAACAGGCTGAGCAGGCGGACCAACACCATCCAGATACCACAGAGAGGCCAGATAAGACGGACGTTATGCCGGGCAGCTGGCAGCCTCCAGCATACACCTCAGGACCTGTCATAGGATGGCCTCAAGGGGACGCCATACACTCTTCAGGGTACTGCCAGCTCCCCACTGTCCACTAGAGCGGAGAATTCAATTGCAAGACAAAGAACATATCAAGTCATGTTTTCCAAAGAGATAAAAACAATCAATCACTGATTTCTTGCTTTTTGCCTTAAGTGTTCAGCTTTAGTTAAAGCTTCTCTTACTTCCATGTGAAAGAATGAAGTCATGTTCATTGATAAATGTCTTTCTACAGATTCAAAAGGATTTCTTGAAGACAATTCTTGCCAGGTTTTTATGCCTTATCTGACCTGACATCAGGCCGGCTGGCTGGCCAATGGAGGGCAATAATGAGCTGCATTAACTTCCAGTTAATGCAGAATGATGGACTCCAGTATGAATATTTTTCCTCCTCTGTAACTTGTTTCACATTCAGCAAAGTCCTTTTTATTGCTCCCTGAGCTACAATAAGAGGAAGAAATATATAAACTGCTTTTTATTTAAAAAATAATAATGATAATGTAACTTTGCTGCCTGCATATTTACTATGGACATTTCTGAATGTTTGCACGAAGATATCTGAGTTAGGATTTTGTTGTCAGCATTATGGCCTCTGCTAAATGCATAAACAGTATACATGTTATCTACATGCTGATTTGCTGGTACTGCTATGTTGTTCAACACCAGGTCAGTCACAAGACCTGCAGGGACGATTGAAATTAAATAACAAGATACCAAAACTATGTTGAAGCTACTTTTTTTTTACATGGTACTTACTATTTTCTTTAGGCATTTTGTTTACAGTACATATTTTGGTGTCAGTGAATAAGCATGAATGAATAATCCGACTTAATAATAGGAGTTTGTATCCATGGTGTATTTGTAAGTTGAAGGTAATGTTCTGTAATGTTTGTCTATGACTTAGACAATCATTTTAACCACACAGGAAATTTTAAGTTTGTGGCCTGCAAACACTCTCACCGTTGCCAGTTAGGCACACCAAATCAAATTAGGCCTAATTCAAATACCCTACAACTGATCCTACCTCATGAAGGTTAGAATGTTCAGGTTTTGTTAAACAGTTTTAGAAAGTTGCTGTTTAATTCAATCAAAATTGATGGTTATCGTGGAAAATGTAGTTTGTGATGCTATTGATCTGTAAACACAAGTTTACTTTTAATAGATATTCCAAGTCCATAAATTAATTTAGTATGTTATTCTAAAAATTACGTGAATTTAACTGTGAAAGTAAAATGGTTACTGAGATATGCTAAGATACTTTGGCAAGTTTGGATATTTTTTTAACCTCTGCTTCATTACTTGTGAGAACTGAATTATTTTTAAGAGCTCAGTGTCATGGTTTATGTTTTTGCTTGCCTTTTTTTTTATCCTGTCCTGTTGCTCTCTGTGCTCCTGCTTCCCCTGCCCCTCCTCCCTGTGTTTTTCCTCAGCGGGCATTTCTGCTCTCCTCATCCCATGGCTGACGAGGCACACCTGCCCTGCAGTTACCAGCAATCATCCCACTACCCATGGACTTTCCTTCAGTGCCAGAGTATGCTGCCTGTTTGGTGATCGCTCGTGTTTATTCCAGCTATTCTCGTGACCATTTTTTGTTCGTGTTTTTGATCGTGTCTTTTCTTTGTTTTCATTCAGCTTATGCGGTGTGATTCAGGCTTGTTTGTTCTGCCTCGCTTTTTGTTCTCTCCTTCTGTTGTTACGTTGTTCGTTTTATTAAAACGTCGAGCTCGGTCTCCGTTTCTTCATTTGGTTGTACTTTGCGTATTGTTACCGCTATCTTCACAGACTATTTATGTTGGACTTTGCTTTCTGTAAATAAGGACTTGGTTCAACTTGATCTGTTTCTGCATTGGGGTCTCATCTTTGCGACCCGTGACTCTCAGTTTATCAAAATATATGAGCTCCTTTTACATGTGCTTTTAGCTGCAATTTTAGCTAACACATGACTATCTAGTTATAGCTGGCTTCCGGTCAATAAGGTCAAGTTTTTCCTTGTACAGGATTGTTTCTTTGTAATGGGCATGACAAGAGCAAGTGAGATGGTAGATACTGCTAGTAAAACAAATTAATTAAAGTTCTGCTCCAGTCATTGACTAAAGCCTTAAACAGCCATTTCTGTTTCATAAAATTTTACACACACACACACACACACACACACACACGATGCCTTATAATCAATTTGGCAGTTGAGCTGAGTTCCAGCTGGAAATCGTGGTGCCTGCAGAGCTGAGTAAAGCACATACACAGAAACTGTGTAGAATGTGTTATCAAATTTATTGCTCTGCTTATCGGTCTAGCCTGACAGGGTTGCACAGAGTGTTCTTGATCTGTTCACTTCTGGAAGCAGGTGTGAGTCTGTAAAACATTGGTGCTGTCCATGCATATTAGGTTACAATGCAATATGATTTTCTATGGCATTCCATATGTCTCGCCTAGTTTCAGTTGGAGAATACAATGCTGGAATTTCAGATATGCTGATATTGACTTCCTGTGTTTCCAGCCAGTCAAGGTAGAACTTCCTCTCTGATGAGGTTTAGGAGCAGTTTTACACATACGCACTGGCTGAGTCATGATGCCCATGAAGACACCGATGCACCCGCCTATATTTGGTAGTAGCAGGCAAGGGGAAGGTGACTAAACGGGTTTTCTTTGCTTTTTCAGTTGCTCAGTACCCACAAACAGTCACATTCCTCAGTCGTGGTCAGAGGAATATTGTTTCCATGAGGAGCAGGAGGTTTTGGCTGAATGAATGAATGATGGAACACGTGTTGGACACGTCTTGAGCTTCATCTGTGAATAGAGAAAAGAAGAGATTGAAGAAGACAGTGAATGTGAGAGTGACAGTGATCAGCGGCACTTGCTTGGGGGCAGGATTGTTTTTTCGTCATCTGTGCAAAGCCTCTGCCCGGCCTTTGTCGTACATAAAAACAGGAAAATAAAAGTGCTGGAAGGCGTAGGGAGTGCATGTCGCCACACAGACGCTTGAACCTCCTGTTCAAAGGCCTCCTGTTTCCTCACTACTGGACATCGGAATCCAGGCCAGACTGAAACACATTGCATTTAATGTTTGGTTTCTCCTCGACTTTGCTTTCACTGCAACGTCTTATCACTGTGCCTGGACAGGAAGAGAAATGAGAAATTCATTTGAAAAATTAGGAAGCAATGGGTGAAAACAACCATGGATGTGGCCAAGCATACGTTTTTTTTCTCATAAACCAAAGCGTGCTTTTAATACCACAGATGATTAATTACCAGCTAATTTCCTGCCAATGGGAAAGACCTGGAATCAAGGTTTTATTAAAATTATGATAGTGATCTCTTAATGCCATTTAAATTCTTTGGCAAGATTTTAAGAGATGGTGGGTGTCTGAACACTGACAAGAGGAAAGAAGTGTGCTAAAACAGGGCTTTAATTAATTATCGTTAAAGCTGCTTATGTTCTGCTTGGGTGCACATTCCCAGAGGTCCTTCACATGTTTCACTGCCTGATTTCACACACACAAATTCCATCACTTAGAAAGACGTTGCATTTGTTATTTTGACCCTCCATAATTCAAACACACCCCAACCTTAACCAAGCAGCAATCGACCAATGGTGAAAAAAATGAAGCCAAAGTAGAAATGCCAAAAACAATAGTTATTTGAATGGCCCTTCGAAAAGCAAGTCAGACCTCATAAGATTCCGGTTAATACATTTTTTTTTTACCTTACAAAGTAAAGCTGCTCTCATTAGAGCCGAGCCAGCTGTCTTATGGTACCGCTGTTTAATTGCAGAACATCTTACATGGCACACATGTAGTGTTAAATTATTTAATTGACACTGGCTGATTATCTATTCCTGACTGCACGCCAGACAAGACCAACATGAAAATAGTCTTACAATGTTTCATGATGATGCTTCATTCCAGTGCAAAATCCAAGGGTTGTTTTCTTTTTACCAGACTTCTGAACAATAAATGAATCGTTAACTAAAAATAGTTAATGTCTGTAACAACATATTTCAAAATCTCATTCATATAAAAAATGTGTCATTTGTTCAGTTCTTCCCTACTACATGTAACATTATGGTGGTTTATAATACAGCCAATGGCATCTACATTGACGTGCGCAGAGGCTGTGTCTGACAATGTTTTTCTCCACGCAGGGACTGACCCGGATCTGTTTTTATGACTTTTTTATTCTTTTTTGTGAAAGCTGGATCGGGACAAGAAAATCATCTACAAGTTCAAAACTTGAGTGTGGCAGTGGTCACACAACATATAAATACTGTTCTTGAGCATATGAAGAAAGCACTCAATAAAAATGTTGACATGACAGGAATCCTATCCACTTGGACTGATACAAATATGCACCAAAATTAGCTCTCCTGAGGGACATGGGCTGGGAAATGCGGTTTTGCTGGAAAATCTGTAGAGCCCAGTTGTAGAATAAACTACTGAATATGGATGAAAAATATAGATGTGGAATTTGGTCAAGAGCTATGTATTGATAATGAAGAGATTCATATTAGCACCTTCAAAGAATGAATGATTTATGGCAAGAACAGCAGGCTGTTGATACACAACAACAGTATGTAAAGCTGTGCAACTTTAGGATGATAAAACTTGACTGTCGTATATTGCTCAAAAAGCAAAGAGCTTTATGTGTCTGTGTAGCTGAGATCTATCACTTATGATTGAAGCGGTTTATCAATCGAGATGAAGAAAACAGATGTGCTTGATGTGCTGCCTAAATGAGTTCCATCCGGCTTTTTATTGATGAATTGTTTAACACTTTGTTCAACAATTAAAAAAAACAGAAACTGTAAATATGGATGATGTACAGAGATTTACAAGGCTGTTCATCTATGAAACATTTACTTAAGCTGCTTACCTGGGGGAAAAAAAGCCTCAATTTGTTAATATTATGTAACAGGACTATACAGCTCGGTCATGCTTTGCTGTCAGGTTTGTCTTTGTTAAATTGTCCGTCAGATTCTAATCACAGAGTGTCATTATATTTTTCCAGCAGTCATTTGCTGGTTAGGTAACAGTGTTTTTGAGGCTCAACTAGGCATATCATCCTTTAAGGTCAATCAGTCAGCTAAGAACCACCTTGTGTCTTTGGTCACAGTCCCTGGTCCCTGGGAGACCCTCCCACATTGTCATGGTGTTTGACCCCTGCATACATCTGAATGAGCGCGAGCGTGCTGGTGTGTTTGTCACAGTCAACAGGCCTCCGCGGACGCCTCATCTGCACTCTGTTTTTGAAGTCCACGGGGGGTTGGGAGCCACTCGGACACCCGTGGAAAAACAGGCATCCCACTTCGATGCTGAATTTTGAGATGGGGCGCTGTTTAGAAGTAGCACATCCGTGTGAGATTGACATATGGGCAACGGAAAGTTATCCTGAATACACATTGACATAAAGGAGTCACGTTCAGGGTGATAAAGGCTGTGCTTGACGTGTTTCTTGAAAAACTGTAATTTGGTATCTCTTAGCACTGATCCAATGTGGAGGTAAAGCATTAGCATCTGCTATCTCTCAAATCCTGTCCCTGCATTAGCAGATGATTTTTTTGGGGGCTAAATTAGGAGAGACACGTTTGCAGATGGCTGCCGAAAGTTCTTTTTTGGTTGTTTTTTTGTTTTTTTTTGCAGCCAAAACTAGTTAGTGAAGTTTGTCAGAGTTCATGTACAGTGCATCAACACCCACTTTTTTTATCTTCTTTCTCCTATGTCAGATTGATCAAACTTTGTTGCGCAGTGCTGAACTCCTGTGATATTAAGTGAATTAAAAATGATGTGTCTGCAGAGCTGCAGATGACTTGTATCCAAACAACATGCCAAGCAGGCTGAGTAAATAGGTCCAAATGAGCTCATGAGGTCGGAATAAAGAGTGTTTGGTGAGGCTTTGTCCTTGAAACTTCTTATGTGTCCACAAAGAGTTTAACATTAAAACAAAATGGCTAAAGTAAAAAAGATAAAGTGTTCAAAGCATTTTTGACTAAACTGATAATCTGAGGCTCTTAATCACCAGCCTCAAAACCTCATGTTAACCATCATGTGAACTGGGAATCACATGCTATTTCATCTCCATGAATCCTTGACTTTGGCAACTTTATTTTCTATGTCTGACATGAGATTTTGGTGATTCTTCAACATTCACTTGTGCACTATCATCAGCCCATTTCTTTAATTTATATGTTGACTTATAACATTGTTTGTATCAGCCTGTGGCGTACTTTGTGTTTGGCACTGCTGGCAAATGCTAGCATGATAACCTGCTAAAGTAGATTCAGATTGAGGGCCACATGCTAACTATGGTAAACACTGGTCCTCCGCCTGATTAGCATCTGCATGTTAAGGATGCTCAAATTATCATTTACCCAAAAGGAGTGTGATCTCACCTCATGTGGCAGCTTTCTGCTTAAAATCTGTTTGCTCCATTTGTGCCCATCACATGGCATCCATTCGCAGGTGGAGTTGGATATTGCACATTTCATAGCTAGTTTTTTTTACCTTTTGTAGGACAAGTCATGGGTACAGAATTAAATGGCGACCATAGAGAAATGGGTTTAAATGGCACATTTCTTTTCTATCACAAAATCAGTAACAGTTTTATGTTGGCATGAAGAACATACAAGTCAGTTTCATTTTCAATAATTTAAGATTACAGCTGATAGGAATTATTGACACAAATAGCATCACCAGTGTGTTTCTACATGTTTTTACTAATGGAAATAGAAAAGGACAAAGAAAACCATATTTACATTTGCAAAGTTTTGGGTGCTGTCCTTCTAAATTTCACTCTTTATGTCTCCAATGAACTGTAGAAAACAATGTGTTGAACTTTAATAAATCATACACAGCATGGGCTTTGGGGGGAAAAAAATGTAGGTGTCTATCCCAACTTCTGTCAGAGTCTAAAAAAGGATTGTGTTTGTGTCTACCAAAAATGAATCCCTGGAAAAAGGGCATGTCTTTACCAAGGTGGGAAAGAAAGAAAAAAAATGGATTATTGTACAAGAGTACTGAGATGACAGAAGTAAAGGTGTGGGCACAAGCCCATACTCACACTATACCACACACTTACGAATGCATACAAGAGAAACACATGCACACAGCCTTTGTTTGACAAGAAAATTAAGTTAAGCACTGTACGATCCTGGGAGGTCACAGAAGGTTCTGATCTTTGTGAAAACTTGTTCTGTCTTTTTTCTGTTCACCCCAGCCAGTCGTCAGGAAACACTGTTACAGATCTCAATCACATCTGTCATCTTATTTGTAGTATTGTTATTGAAGGTTAACCCACAGTAACGGCAGCGTTAAATAAATAAGAATTGAGCACAATGACACAAGTGTAGTGCTATCACCTCGTATTCATGATAGCACCTTTTCCTTCTTTAGATTTTAAACACAGAAAAAACTCATTAATGCAACATTTTATATCTTTGTTCCCTAATCACATTTGTGTGATTCCAGTGTTTGCAGTGGGATAAGTATAATCAATTATGGTTAAAAACAGACCATCTGAGATAATACATGATATCAGACCTTTTGTATGATAAGTCTACATAAATCTATGTCCCTGACACCTCACTATGTAACTTCTAGCAGCAGCTAAAAGTTGACCGCTCATTCAGTCAAACATTATTTGCTAGAAAAATCTGTTGATGATTGTCTCTAAGATTATCCAAACACACTACAACAGATTCTTCACTGACACAATGAAAGTTATGAGCATTTTGTTTCCACCAAATGCACTTTGTAGTCCAGTGTGAAGTCTTTCAGCAACAACCTTGGTCATTTAAACCTCATATCAACTCGGCTCTGTCAAAGTTTAAGTTCAGTTTCTCTCTATTGATATCACAACAAGGTTTCCTGAAGCGTTTTGAAATTGCACTATTTTCCGCAGTCCTACAGCAACTTAGTTTCAGTTCTCCCACAGGTACTGTGCTTGCAAACAGTTTGGTCAGTCCTCATGACAACGACATACGTTCCAAAGGCAAGTTCACTCTTGACAAGGTCCATCTTTTATTTATATTCCATTCTCTTCTCACCCTCTTCTTACTCCATACAGGCATAGTTACAAGTTCACCACACGGGCATTAGTAGTGTTACGGAGGAGACCTCGCAGGATGAGCAGGTTACTGGCAAGTGAATAAATACCTATAAAAAGGGAGTCATTCTGCTTCACCTCTGGATCTGTGAAAACTTCACTTTGTGCCCCTGAAGAAAACACAGGAAAATAGAAGTTACGAAGAGCATTAGCGACCACATTCACTTATTTAAAATGGATTAATTCATGAAATTCTTTCACTACTTTTTCCTTCATTATATAATTATTCAGTAAAGTCACCTGGGTTTGTTTTAGCTCTACATTAACATTGCTCTCATAGCTGCCTTGCTGATCCGTTTGCGATTCTTCCTCATCTTTTTCTTTGGACGGGCTGGGGGTCTGGGTTTCGCTGGAGGTGGCGGCTGCCGCGTGGTCGTAGATGTTGTTGCTGTCAAAACAGGATTCGTACATTAGGTAAAAATCATACTGAATTATTCAGTGTTCAAATTAAAAAGCACACAACACATACCAACAGTACATTATTTTAATCCGGCAGGTTACTTAAGTTTACCATTACACTCTCTCAGATCGTGTTTAACCTAAAGTATTCAGCGGTGTCTTTTACCTGGTGTTGGTGTTGTTTGCAGATGATGATGATGTTTTGTGTGATGCTGATTCTCTGCCCTCTTTCCTTTCTGCCTTTCTTCCTCCTCTCGTTTTATTTGCTGCTGTCGCAGTATCTCTTTCTCTTGGTCCAGCCTCTTGTGGAGGAGTAGAAGCTCCTGTCGCTCCTGCTCCAGTTTTTCCTCCTCGATCTGTAATATCCTCAACTCCTCAGGTGTTTCATTGTCTCTCTGTCGCACATGCTCTCCACGCTCTGGGTTTGGCTCTTTGGTTGGTCTGAAGCGGCTCCCAACTGCCTCAGTAGAACTCAACTTGACTTGCGGATTTGGGGTAACAGGGTGAGAGAAACCACTCGTGGGGCTTTTTGAAATTTTGGATGTGTCGTCTTGCAGAAATGGACTCTGTGTTCCCGCATTAACCTTCCCTTCAGTCCTGTTGAGCAACAGGCCATCCACGCCTTCTACTAACTTGTTTTTTACCTCAAAGCCAACGTTTTCCGTCGACGAAACAGTCCTGTTGCCTTCTGAAATCCTACCATTCTTACTCTCCTTGTTCTCCAGAATCTCAGTTTGGTCTTTAGTCCCAAGGAGCCTGGTGGAGTTATGTGCCCAGTGTGAAGAAAAAAGTATAGCCTCTCCAGAGCGAGACGCATCCTCCCCCTCTACGCTGTAACCTTCAACAGGCTGAGTGAAAGTGTCTCCTCTTGGGTTCCAGTGCTGCTCCAAAAGATCCTCCAAGTGGGCCCTCTGGTTCTGCTTCAGCTCATCCCACTGATGGAGTTCATCCTTGGAGTGCCCCTTGCCCTTTAACAGTGAAATTCAAAATTCACTAATAAGGAAAATTGACTGAACATTGTAAACCACCTTAGAGCAACGTTATAGAATATGCCAATGTTATTGTTGGTATACATAAGACAATGTCGTTTTATGTATTATGTAATTATGTATGTAATTATCCACATACATCACATCATTAGGACATTTAAAGCATTCATCCAACAGCTAATATTATGAAAAACGGCCTTTGCACCGCACCTGGTCGTGTCCCTGTCCTTGGCTGAGTGTCTGGTTTCGATGCTGGCGGCTGTGCTGTTTCTGAGATGATTTTTTCTTATGCACAGGCGAACGTGGAGCCGGCTGACATCGGCACTCCACATGGTCAACGACTGACACCACTGCTTTGGCGTAAGTGGGTTTTTTGTTCATGTACTGGACCTTCATGACCTGGAGATGTTGAGAAGAAAATGGGAGTCAAGGGAAAAGAAAAAAGAAAAACGTTGTGCCTGTCAATGATCTTGTCTATGTTTGTGTACGCTGGTCGTTTACCTGCAAGTATCGGGTGTGGGTGACAACGGGGACACACTGCAGGCTTTTAGTGTTGCAGCAGCCAGAGCAGCGCTGCACCTCAACACAGGGCGGCCATAACAGGAAGTTAGCGTTGCTGCGGTCCAGCATCGCCCTGGTGACCTCAACCACCTCTGTACGAACTTTACACAGAGCCTGCTGAGCTGGCTGGGCATCTGAGGGATGAGATGTGACCTTTTTGTTAGCAATGATACGTTCGGAAAAAATGGGCTTCTGAGTACAAAAATATATATTTTTGCTGGTGCTATTACACTCGTTTTTGGCATCTATTTCTTACTGAATCTCTTGTCGTCATTTTGCACTCTGTTTTCAACTTTCTAGTAATTTTGCATGTTTTTCTGTGAGGGCCCCCTCTGTCCACAGGACCTATGCTCAGTAGCTTTCAGTAGTTTGCTATTTCATCCACGAGTAGGACATATCAGTTTTCAAACTAATGTAACACACATTAATTTATTTGTCAGGCAACGAACCACTTCCTTCATTGCGTGTGCGCTTGTTACACATTGAGTCAGAGAGTCACCACATTTAAACCACCGAAGTCATTATCTCACTAGAGTGCAATGTTTCATCGGGAAACTCTTGCCCGAAAAATTCTACAGCTACAAATTTGATGGAGCATCCATGACCCATGGAGGCCCCGTCATGGATCAGACTTGACCCTTACCTGTCAAGACATATAGGGGTTGTACCTGTGGTGTCTGGCACAGTGAGTGTTGGTGGTGGATCCTATAAGTCCCGTGGGCTGCTAACTGGGGCCTCAATTGATTGGACTTTCAGGTCTAATTGAATTGGGATCTGGGGGTTTTGGAGGTATGACCAACCCTTCAAGCTCTTGATTTTGTGGTGTGACTGGGTAGAAGGATGGGAACCACAACCAACAGGGATGGCTATTGCTTTTTTATAGTCAAATATCATATGAATGCCTTTTTTCACCAGAACTTTGCACTGTAATGACATGATCAGGTTTGTTTATGAACAAAGCATTACCATTTTGCACCATAGTGGCTATGACTTGTGTAGCTCACCTACATCTGTCTGCAAGAACATCAACGCTGTCTCCAGCTGTTGCAGAGCAGAAGCATTCAGATGGATGGATGTTGATGTGGAAGTCATGCATCTCAAGTGTGTAGGCTACAACCTTTCCTTATCAGACCTTGTTGATTATCGCGTTGTATAATTGCATCGTAAATTGTTCTGCATCAGCATTTTTGTTAGCATCTTGTAATTCAGACATGTGCTTTATAATGATCATGAAAAGAGGTTAAGGGGGAGGATTTAACCGTATCACTTCAGCCATACCTTTCACATTAATCAACTTCGAGAAAGGCAGACTGCTGAGAATCCCCCCACAGTAGTGATGGAGTACTTTCACATTTATCAGGAAAATCAGGAATCCACCATGTCAACACTATATCCTCTTTTCTCTATTCAGTATATAAACCCATTTTTGAATATGACTTAACTATTTTTAAATCAAAGGAAGCCACATAACTTAATAAGAATGATGGATGGGTGTGTTGCTTACCAAGGCTCCTTGGTAGTCTATGACCTCCATTGGTTGCAGTTGTATCTTCCTCGTCTGAGACAAAACAATAAACAAGTACAGCATTTATGTAAACATGCCAACTGAATGAATGGTAAGTGAGGTATTGTTTATTATACTATTTTAGCAGCCTCTGCATGTGCGCATGCACAAAAAGACAGGAACAAAGGGGATGGGGGAAGTTCATATGTTTGTCTTAGCCGGTATTTATTACTGCTGATGTTTTCAAGTCACAATGTGGGTAGAAAAGTGGCCACTTTCTATTGTCATATTAGAATTCAGCTAATTTTATTTATTGTTAAGTATTGTTACGTATTATTACTTCTTGAGTATGAGTTGTTGCTTTTAAAATAGCAACAAAATGTCACCACAATCAGCGTATTGAGAGCATTAGGTCTGCTCTCTCTGCATCGCTTAGCTTCAATTATTTAGCTTCTGCAAATTTTTTTAAGTATATTGCACTTTATTTTGGAATGAACTCTGAAGCTCAAAAGCTAATGTAATTCAATAAAATGCAGGTAAAAATACATATAAAAAACTTTAATTAACCACATAATGTTATGATATTGTGTATATCGTGCATATACTGCTTACTAATGTGGCAGCGTAACTCATGCAATAAAGAGTACGAATATATATTTCTTTTATTCATCTATACATCTTTATAATTGTAGTACAGTGTAAATGAGCTCAACATACACAGTATTTGGGATTTGACAGGTGTGTAGGAGCACTGTTATTATAACTAGATGATTATGTTTAGACATGAGATTAAAAATGGATCAGGGCAAATTTAGATACATACAGTCTAGTGGTAATGTTGAAAAATAGTAGTGTTTATGTGGATACTTGAGATGCTGCTAAGGTTAAAATAGGAATGGGAACGGAGTAAAAATTAAGATCCCGGGTAACTCCCCCAGCACTGAGTCTGGATTTAGCATGTGTATGAACAGTAATATTGCAATGTGCTGGTCTTTACCTACGGAGTCAGTGAGCAGCAACAGCTGGAGGTCCTCTATGGAGGAGATGGGACTGTTTCTAACCAGCTCCACCAGAGCTGCAGGCAGAGGGTCCCCCTGAAACATATGGGCATATTTGAATCAATATATGAGGGCAATATTTGACTATCTTAGAGTCTGACTATGGGAAAAAGAGGCATGAGATACTTTCTCAGCATGTGCATGACTGTAAGAATAGCTATTTGAACATTTCCCACGCGGTGTCCATCAAGCATGAGGCAACACAGTGTTCTACAGACAATTCCTCTGAGGAAATGGAACAAGTCTGCAGTACAAATGTAACACACTATGTAAGTCTCTATATTTGCTAAAAGTCCAAACAAAATGGTATCCCTTCTGTCAAAAAAAACCACAAAACCATCAGAGTCAGATGACAGATCTTTTAAGGCATGTACAACAAATAACTAATAGCAGTCTATGATGCTCCCTGAGGCTGTGACAGGTTTGTTTACTTCACTCATAGAGGTTGAGCCAGACTGAAAAAGGAATTTTCTCATATTACTGATTAATTGTAAAAAATTCACATTAAATTACATTTAAGTGTAACACTACATCACTGAATGTAATGGAAGTGTAATGAACTACGATGTTTTATGAGAAAAGGGTGTGGAATATGGCCTTAAAGTCATATTATTAGTAGTATTTTTTAAGGCAATATCATGATACACAGTATATATCACAATATATATTGACCATACCCCTTGATTTTGATACTGTAACAATAATGTATGGTTGACTATCGGTACTTTGACAAAATATTAAAACAATTAGATTTTTGATGAAAAATCCTCACTATTGTTGATGTAGTGACTGAAATCATTACAAATACTGAACAGGTAGAACACTCCCATGAGTAGGCGTATAACTCAATAATTGCATAACGATACAATATGATACTGACTCTTTAATAAACGATACGATATTTTCCAATATCACAAATCTGCCACGATATGATTCCAACTGGCTTTGATCCAGCTGCCTCTGATTGATTTCAGACGATATGATGTTGCCAGATTAACCCGATCGCCTACTCAAATGTCAATTCTTGAAACAAACGTGAAACAATGTTTTACATTCCACAGGACAAAATATCGAGTTTTCTGTAAACTGCTGCTCATTTTAGACCCGCCATTGTCTGCAACTCCCTAACATTGTTCTGATGCGGATGACACACCTGAGCAGAAACTGTGAAACAGGAATGTGATGGGAGTTTCAAAATAAAGGCATATCTTAAATACATAGCAACATAGATCCATTATTTAACTTAATTGATTATTTTACTTTACTAAATACAACAATCAATCCATTTAACTGTACCAATTTGATTCGATTGTTGGTCACATAAATTAATGTATCAATGTTGAGCAACTGTAATACAGCCTGATATCGTATGTACACTATATTCTAAAATCACGATAATGACATGTACTATGTTTCCTGCCCAGCCCTACATGTAAGTATTAAAGCTATTAATTATTGGTTCCTGGGATAAAACCAATTAAGACACCTGAAATGTTTTATCAGCTGATGCCAGTACTTTAAAAAATATATACAACATTTATCGATACCTTTAAACAGCCATATACCTATACAGGTGTACAGAATGCAAAAAAATGCATAAATCAGATCAGTGCATAGACACATGTCCAGCATTTAAGGGTTTAGAGACATTTCTGCTATTGGTATCCATATAAGAGCAACCCTAGTTTCTGGACAGGAAATTCTTCTTAGAGGGAAAATTTATTTCTGGGGTCATTTTTTTTTTCTTATGGAATTTGTTGCTAATGACAAAAAAGGACAAAAATAGCAGGGACAACACCATACCAAAAACCAAGCAACAGCTCTGACTTGTGATTCTATGGACTGAGTCTAACCCCCTCCACCAGTCATTAATGGGTAAGACAGCAAGGGAGGGACGAGGGGGGGCCGTATTAACTAAAGCAGACACACAATGGTCACTAAGAGCAGGGTGAATGACTATTGGCGTTGTGTCTTCTCATCTGCTAACATTTAGGGGTCAAAGAAGTCAGGAAGGAGTCAGGAAGTGGGGGAAGGAGTGACATGGAGAGCAGGACTGAAGGGAGGTGCATCTGAAAAAAAAATAGAGGGATAATAGATGAACAAAAGACGGACGAGGATCAGACGTGGGTCGGGACACTTCCTCACATCGGTTAAAATGCCGTGGACGTGCTCCATTTGGCCTGTCGGCTCACGGTGAGATGGAACCAATGAAGATGATCTCAAAGGAGAAAACACGGTACAGCCGGTGCACAACTCAACACAACGTTGACACTCTTATAATGAGCAGATAGACCATATGTGAAAGGAACGTAACCTGAATGAGAGTCCATTCAGGTTCTGGAGAACAAAATGAAGCCCTACGGGAAGCAGGCTTTAGCTGGAGGAAGCTGCCGTCCATGCATGAACATGCATTGTCATCCTGCCCATTACTGTACACCATTGACTTTCCTCCATTGTTGCGCCACAGACAGGCAGGTTTACAGCAGGCATTTCCCTGCTGTACTACACTCCCAACATTAATGCAGAGCTGCCGATGCCCCACAGGAGTCATCATGATGAATTCTTCCCTCTGCCAGCAGGACAAACCTGCCTGCTTGTCTAATTCTGTCTGATCTTAATTATAAGGATGTGGGCCTTTGTCCGCAGCGGTGCCTGCTGTCATGACGGTTTGTGCAGCAGGAAAAATTAAGTAAGCGCTTCAATCCTGAAGAACACAACAGATTCAAAATCATACATTCGCGCTGCATCAGCCAGTGGTCTGGGTGTACCATTTTAACTGAATTTTATAACAAGAGCTGCTGCCTGTATCCTCCATGTATCATTTTTTTTAGAGTTTGGGCCATCAAATGTACTTTTAAGATCATCAAAACGAAGAAATCTGCACATGACCCAGCACTTATTACCTAAACAAGCTCCCATCCAAGCTCCCTGGAGGCCCTTTTGGACACAGTGAGGAATGCCAGGTACAGGCGGCTACAGCGGGCAGGAGAGCGGAGAGAGCGTTTAATGGTTCATAATTAGGGCTTCGGGTTTGCTGGCGGCGCTGTAGCAGCAGCATGAATGAAGCAGTCAATGAAATTGTGCCTACACGTGCGCAATGCTGGAATGTGTGAATGAATTAATTCCTTTGTCATAATTTACCTTTTTGCAGAAACTAAAGGTTAAGATTCCGTTTTTGTGGTCTATGGCTGAATTCTCATAATGCATTCCTTGATATATTGGCAGGAATTTAAATTAACACCCAATCTCAAGACAAAATTCGGTTTAAGCACTTTCTCTTCTGATAATGTTTGATTTATTATGGGTCACGGCTGAATCTTTCATAGATAGACTCCGTCATTTCACAGCTGCCATACTGTAACTTTAAAAGCAGACAAGGGGAATTCCTGCTTGTATACCTCAAAGCTCTGCTAATGTGCCCCCTCTTTATTACTTTCTTTCTGAGTTTTCTTTCACATGTGGTTCCTACAGAAGCCATAAAATGAAACAACTTGTGAAAGAAAGAAATCTAAAGCCGTCCATCATAACTGTGTTTAAATGTGACTCTCCCTTTATGTTAGGAAGCGAGGTACATTAAGCCGTATGGGTTCAGTGAATTATAGGTGGCATGAAACTGCCTCTGCAACCAGACTTGATGAGAAGTTAGAGGAATGATATATGTTCGCTTTCATTTTCCCATTCCCTTTTTAATCGCGCTTCAATTTCTAGCTAATTGTTTCTGACATGCAGATTTTGCACCATCACATGAACAAACTCCACCATCTGATTAGATGGAAAAAACACCATCTTTGTTGGCTTTTTAGCTCTCAACCGCCCATGAATGCCTTGTTCCTCTGTGTGGCAATGCAGAGGGTGTGTGTGAGTAAACACACAAAGCACAAAGAACTACTGGACGTATCATTACCAAATATCTCAGGGGAGTTTAATATGGTCAAGATCTCAAGCAGACTACATTTTGGGGCCTCTAATGAGAAAACTGATGGAATGAGGGACGGAGACAACCATTGCTGGTGGTGCCCCATTTAGTTTTAGAACTGACTGACACTGACAGTTCACAGTGGCGATGAATGGATACATGAGTCTGAACAGAGGCAGAAATGCAGGGAAACATTAAATTCACTATGCATCAGAACCTAGAGCATTTTTAACAAGAGGTCAGTGTTGCTTTTTTAGAAATCAACATAAGTTCAGGTATTGATAAGCCTCCCTTGACCTGAATGAGGCCCTTTAGTTAAGTGGACTTCCTGTTTGACCTCAGCAGACGGTTAGACTGCATGTGCACATCAATCCTGCACCCATAATTCACCAGTTTGTTCTTGCTCACAGGTTTTAAGGACGTTTCAGTTAACTTTATTTTAGACGTGATCTTTATGAACCGCACAGCAACACAGTGGTAATAGAAACGGGTGTCATCTCCTGCCTTCATTTGTTGCCACTTAAGTTTGTAAACACCCCAAACTTAGAGGAACAAGAAAAATGATTTTTTTGTTGTTGTTGTTGATGAATGATACACGGTTCACACCACAAAACGGATCCTGTGTCACCTTGCCTTCCAGATGCCCCCCATAGCATGATGTTACAGTACTAGTGGCCTTGCTCAACATCTGCAACGGCACGCATCACTGACCCCACGTGGAGAATCCAGCTTTGAGAGAGCCTATCATCGACAGCAGGGGACGACCCCTGCATGTGTCTGCCCCCCGGGCGTCCATTCAGAACGCCAGTTAATGGGGGGAATAAGAGTTGTTTTCAGCACGGATCTCACGCCTCTCAGAAGCACCAGGCCGCCTAAAGAGCGGAGCAGGTGCACGACCCCACCGCGTTTGTTAGAGAGGAACGCACGTGTCCGCGTTGGTTAATACGCGAGGTGGTCCCAAAATTAGGATTGTAAGATCTATCAGTGTCTATCAGTGCGAAACCTCGAATAAACCACGACTGAGGCGGGACTGGCTGTCAGAGTCGGTAGAGCTTGGTTAATGAGCAGGAGAA
The DNA here is from genome assembly GCA_001698575.1 of Mola mola. Lineage (NCBI taxonomy): Eukaryota > Metazoa > Chordata > Actinopteri > Tetraodontiformes > Molidae > Mola > Mola mola. The sequence continues at coordinate 2,564,844 of KV751361.1, forward strand.
CTCACCTCGGCGACGCCAAAGCGCACACACGCCGCCAGCAGCGCGAGCAGCAGCTGCACCCACGAGCTCATGTTGCTGCCCAGCCTCGAGCCGCTTCGGCGGACCGGGCATTTATGGAGGCGCGAGAGTCCGTCTCTGGTCAGCACTGCGCGCGGGGGGACAGCGGCTCGCCCTGCAGAACTGCGCGAACAGAGCTCCCTGCGAGCAGAGAGGCACCCGGGGGAGAAGAAGGGGAAGCACCCAACTTTGAAAACAAACAAACAAAAAAACAGCAGCAAAAAACAAAAAAACAAGCCCTCGCTGAATAGACGATACAACTCCAAGTTGTTATTATTGTTCTTCAACTGGACGTTTGAAGTCCTCCGTGCGCCCGAGTGCGTTTTCCGCTACAACTTGCAAGTGTCATGTAGTCTTCGCAGATTCACCATTTCCCGGCAAGGGCGCTCAGAAAAAAGTAAGAAGAACAATCCAGGACAGTCATTGAGTAAATAACGTTGAAATTATTCCAGTGATAACAGCTTTAAAAAAAAAAAAAAAAAAGAAATCCAACTGATGTATATTTACGCAGCAGTAGGCAGGAGTCTCTGAAACCGTGATGCATCCCTTGGTGCTCGTACACGGGCTGAGTGCCTGAAATAACGTCGCACCGTAGTTCTCATTGATAGTCTTATCAATAAGAAAAGCTGTGCGCGCCTCGAGCCCTGGACTCGACTGATTACGCAGCGCTGCCGATGGTGGCGGCGAGGGGAAGAGCAGATTTCCAGGAGTGCGCTGTGACTCTGCTCGACAGTATCTCTCTCTCTCCCGCCCCCTGCCTGAAGAACAGCCGATAATCGGCGCACAGAGGAGCCACATGACGGCGCGAAGCCTCCCACCAGCAGTATTTCCTCCGTCATTAGTCATTCATGCAGGTATTCCCGACTTGGCTGATCATCTGAGAGATGTTTGTGACACATAATGTTACATTTTACGGCACTCACAGCAAGACCACGACCACTTTACCTGAAATGATCAACTCCAAGTCAGTGTTTTTTGTAGTCATAAAAAGAATGCTTTCTTGTACTTTTGTTCTGTGTTTTTACATTTGGGGCTCATTTCCTGAGAAAATGTTCCCTTTGTGTTACTTCACATCAGTACATTTCAATGGGAATTGTTACTCCACTATATGCAATATTCCCAGTGTTTTGCAGCTTTGGAGTTACTTTAAGACTAAGATGTTATACAAAACGACAAGGAGTTAAAATACACTGCAAAATCAGCAGCATAACTTCAACATTTATATAGACCTAAATTAGTGGCAAAGACTTAGAAAGTGTGATATTGTTTCACACAACATAGAGTTAAAATATATATATTTTAAAGTGTTAAATATTTTACAGAGTTGCCGCAGCTCTCTTAGTTGTATCGAGTCAGCACACGTCAGTGGTCATTCTGCACAACATCCACGTGTAGTGGCCAAAGTTAACACTAATGATCTATCCATCCATCCATCCATTGTCTACCGCACTGGGTGCAATATTAACTGTATCAAGGAATACACATTTAATTTACAATGAAGTGAGCCAATCTACGATTCTACTCCCGCAATGCAATCACCCAGATTATTATCCACATTAAAAGGACTCCTCTATCCATGATTACATTACACTGTGCTAACCAGACTCGACTGCTTATTTTGATGTCTCTGTGATAAAAAAAAAAAAAAAAAAAAAAAAAAATAATGTTAAAGTCCCACTACACATGTGACACACACATGACTCTTCTTTTCAGTGTGCAGGGAGACGTAACTGTGCTGAACGGGGTCGGCTAACGCAAACAAACAAACTAACTCACGTTCACGTTTATCTGCAGGGTCATCATCGCCGCCATTTATGTGACATGTGGGCACTTCTTCTTAAGAAAAGAGAGACGAGCTTGATAGATTATGTCTTCAACACTGACGCGTGACTTCTGGTGTGAAATCAACACTGGAATTGTGTACAGAAGATGAGATTCGATCCCCGAATGGACACCAACTCCATTCGAGGAGTAACTCTCTAGTGGTTTCATTCAACCATAACTCTAAACATGTAACACTTCTGATTCTGTAGTGTATCTCTACTATTGCAGATTAATGCTACATGTACAATAATTTACCTTTATTTCTAGTCCGGTAATATTATTTCTGATGACATGACTCTTACTGTCTTTCCTACTGGTTTTTATGTTCTTGAGTTTATTTGTATAGGAACCAGTATGCAGTATATAGCATAAACTTTAAAAAGCCTATCCCTACATGGGCCTAAAATACACTTTCTATATGTGCTTAACACCCACGCTTAACACCCACACCCATACATCTACTTTAGTGTTACGACTATGACCCATATGGACAAATTCTGTCTCTGTTTTTAAGATAATTTATGTACGATCAACTTGCCTCCATATTGTAATTCTTAGATTTTACATTAAAAAAAAAAGGTACTTTAGGCAAAGTCAACACTCATGAATAACCCATAAGTCCGAATTCAGCCTATTGCGTAAGAGACCTTTACACGGGTACCTTTGCCGGGACGTTTGCCATGCCAGCTGACTCCTCTTGTTACCTCAGCATCACCGCTAGCTGGGCTATCAGGGAACAAAAGGTGTTTCTAAATATCACAGGAGTTATTCTCCCGGACCTGACCTTTCTCGCTCGTGTTTAGGGAACATTTATGAACAATGCCCGACGGTGACGCCGCACGTTTAAAATCAACTCGAGCAAGTAAGTTTATGCTGGATAAAAACATTTGAAAGTTAAAGCACGTACAGTAAAACAACAGAACAGTGCATTTAATTAATACGGTGCTTTACCGACTATATGCATTTTGAACGGATGCAGTTTGCACCAACATTGTACTGGAGTTATGAACAATGTCTCCCAGTTAAATCATTGCCCAGTGAATAATAGGATGCCATTGTTTTTCTAACAAGAGCGAATGGAGGAAACAGCATGAGCTATGGAGCTATATTTACACTCTGTTTCATATTCACACGTTTGGCCAAGGCCACTGGAAGTATGGGGTAACAATTGTGACTGAGGATACCAGGGCAATGCAATGCTAAGGAAATGCTGGGGATCAAACTGAACATCAGATCTTATTGTATGGATGGAAAATAAGTCACGATGCTTTGGTTTTTATGCAAAAAGCTCCACAGACTATTGAAAAGATAAAAGAGAACAGGGTTGAATTGAGGGTTTTAATGACCTTTGGAGTCGGTCTCCTCTCACGAAAAGTGCTGTGCAAAAATCTGAGGACACCATTAGATTTGTTCTTTCAGCAATGTTCTAATGACCACAGGAAATATTCAAGCAGCATTAAAAATGAATGATAATAATGCTGATAATAAAATTAGTAGATAAAACAGCTTGCATAGGCTAAAGTGTCAAGTATTCAGTATGACCTCCTCTTACACTCAGCATGTGTTGAAGTATGTTGGGCTGATGGGATGAGATTTGTCCTCTTGTGTATCACACCAGGTTTATTCAAAGCATGTTAAAAGCTTCTTACTGACTGTTTGAGCTGCACTTGGTTGTTTTTGTGTTGAGCCTCATATACACAGCTTGTGTAAGTTTACTCATTGGAAGCTTGAATTTGACATTAAATAATTTTTCATCAGCGAGGCCCCTCTCAAAAACAAGTAGCAAACACACCGGATACACAAGATGTGATGTTCCAGCAGTTATAAAGACATTTGAAGAATCAGGAGAGGTCAAGGAGAAAAAAAAGATGATCTGACAAGAAGTTTCTCAGAATTTGTTCTTTGGGAGACCAGGGGAAGTCCAGAGAGGACAAGAATCAGCAACTGGCAGCTTCATCACGATGCCAAGTTGACATTCAGTCAAAAGAAACTTGATCAGGACTGGTCTTTGTGGAAGGGCTGCAGCCAAGAAACCATTTTTTCATGAAGGAACCCAGAGAGAAGGATAAGATGTGCTAGTTTTGCCTCTTTTCTGGTATTTTTGTGATGAAATTCTGACTTTTTAAATTCGTGTACACGTTTCTTGTATTGTCTGGTTTTTCTTGACGAGGAGACTGAGAAATACATATGGATATTCATCAAGTCTTCAGTAAAGCAACAAAGCTAGCGGTGGCCTAAAGACTTTTCCACAGTATGCAGTCAGGGCTGCCAACTTTACAACTTTGTTCACATCAAAACATATTTCCTTCCATGCTCAGCCTGTGGCTCCTAAAGCAAGAGTGTGTGGTGCTTTGGTTTCTAAGGAAAGAGGAGGAGAAGGATGAGGAGGTTTGAAGAGAGAGGCACGCAGGTTCTTGACTGGAGGTAGGGATTTTCCCACCAGCTCTGGCATTCATTTCACAATCTTTCCAAAACTTTGTCTAAGATACATAAACACACAATCTTGTACTTCTATCTTTATGAGGACATTCAATGACATAAATTATTCCACAGCTCCTTAACCAACCAACCAACTAAATGCCAAACCAAAACCTGCTGTGAACCGAGTCTTAACCTTCAAACAGTTTTTTCAGTTCTTTGAAGTTGTGAGGACCAAAGAAAATGGTTTGAATCTAGTTTTGGTTCTCACCGGGTAGCGAATACAAGCACAGACACACACACACACACCCACACACACACACACACACACAGACACACACTCACACCTGTTCCTGCCTCATTTCACCACAAAAGGCCATCCATCATTTACTGCAGAGGTGACAACTTAAGACATATCCAGAAAAATAAAGCACTTGCACCAATAGTTTATGCTCAGCAGTGTGTGTGTGTGTGTGTGTGTGCAAAAAACATTTCAGTCTCACACATGTTTGCAGTATATACACACGCGCCTGTATGTACTCTATAATACAGTACATATAGAAAGGTTCCTCATGCTTGCATGTAAATACGCATTAGCCTGTGCATCAGTGCACACGCTCAAACGTGCACGCAAGAGCACACACACTTACTGAAGTTGCACAGCGTGCACACACATCAAATCACCCCCTCAAATATTATCTCTCTCTCTCTCTCTCTCTCTCTCTCTTTCTCTCTCTCTTTCTGTAGCTCTGTCTCTTACACACACAGAAACACATGCACGCGCTCACTGTCCCATGTCACAGCATGAATGGAGCACAGAGGCCCCTCTATGCTTAACAATTGAGTGAGAAATGACAGCACTCGCTCAAATATCTAAGCTTTTCAGAAGATCCGGAAAAGGTCAGAGCACCCTGAACTAATCTCCAATTGAACAATGATGGCATTTGATTTCATGCGTTCTTCCGTCGGTGGCTGAACAGCTTCAGTGGTCAATTTGACGCAGTAATCACATAGTTCGGCCCTCACACACACGGTTGGCTTTTTTAGATAAAAAACATGAATATGTGGCATTTGTGTTAGACCAAAGGACGGCGGGACTGTGTACTTGCACGTGTGTGCGCAGAGGTGCATGTTTGGCTGCTGTCCCATGAATCAGAGCTAAGAGGGGAGGCAATTGACCCCCGATTAGTCTTGGGGATAGACTCTCTGGAGCGCGTGTCTCGGACATAAACGAGGGTCGTGTAGACCAGATGGACTGATGGGAAGTCATTATTTGGCCCTTCAAGCCTCAAGTATGTCTGCTCAGCCCAGCTCTCAGGTTTCAAAATCCCTGGGGAAGGAATGTGGTTGATCAGATCAAAAGAAAAAAACAAACATAGATTCTGGTGGAATGATGAGTAGAGAGTTTTGGATCAGCAGTTGGTAAAGACTTTCTCCATACAGTTACTGTACACTGAGCACAAACCCATTATACAGCTTACCTACTCTATAGGGCATTTCAAATAATATACATTTATAATAAGTTAGTCTGATCATAGACTAATATGCACTCAGGTGCATTCCCGTTTCTGTTTTCCATCAGCATGAACAGTCAGCGCTGTGGCTGTGGCTCGCCTGTCTCAGCAAAGATCTGTCAACAGCAGCTGACAAATAGGCCTGAATGGGAGAGACAGAGAGAGACTGACAGTGAAGAATTGTTGGAATGCACTCCATCGAAACAAGGCCGGAGTGAGAGGAAGGGAAAGAAAAGGAAAGAGGGAGACACTTTTCCAGCAATTTCTCTTCATGAACTGGTTCCTTTCAAGAATCCTGGGACCCCGCTGTTATCCACCACACCAGTCAGCGTTTACACAAGTTTTGAGCAATATTATCTGCGATGCATCAGCAGAGGACAATGTACGACTACCTGTCCGCTTCATAGAGACTTTACCTTTCAGATGGGAACAAGCTTGCTGGATTCTGGTTAATTAGGGCCCAAGCACGAACCATTTGAAGATACTATTATAATGCAAGGCGTTATTATTTTTCTGCATTTTAAATAGCATTTTTCCTCTGCTCAAAAACTCATGAAACTTCACACAAAATTCTGCACATTCTACACAGACATCTATCAGCTACATTTATGAAGTTGCTTGCAGAAATACCTGAACCAACGGGAAGTCGGATATTTATTTATTTTTTACCAGAAATACAATTTCAAAACTTTGCATTTAACAAACTCAACACAACCGATATCAAAAGTAAGAGAAAGTTTTCAGTGGATGTCCCAGCTGGTGTAATGTGGTGAATATTGGTGTTGCAATGAGAGATTAAATGAATTCCACTAACGACCAATCTACCCAAAATTCACGTGTAGGATAACTACATTTGGGTCTGAACTAATCGACATGTCAATATTTAATTACTGGCAACAGGAAATGACATGTCAAAGTCAGAGCCCCAAATCTTTAAATGTAACTTACACTGTAAGTAAAAAAATTGGTAGGCTTACGTACTAAGATGTAACTAAAAAGCTTCTTAGACCCATAACTTAAACCCGACAAGAAGGTGACCTATTTAATTTTCTGTGAAATTTCCCACTGGTTATCATACAGGATGTTCATGGCAATGCAATCATTTTGGTTGTTTTGCCATGAAAAATTAAGTTGTAAGTCAACAGTACATTGTCCAATCTCACCCAAACTTCAAGCCCCGGAAACATAAACACAACAATATTGTATTGTAGTGTAACTTCTGGCCAAATGAAATGACAGTTTTTTATATAACGTGGAATAAGTGGTTGACATTTCCACTGCAACATGTATCGCCATGAAACAGGAAGTTACTGTAACTTCAGTCTACATGCAATTTTTGTCCCACACTCATAGTGCCACCAACTGGCGAAAGTATCTTACCTTAAGATCCTCGTTTCATTTACATTAAATTTTCTCAACAACTATGTAACACAAGGGACAATTCAGTCTCCCTTGGACAGTGGGGGTCAGTGAGGGTCTGCTGAACGCTGCTTGCAACTTTCATACTTCAATTTATTTTTGAAAAATTGAAAAATAATTCAAATGGGTCAAAACTACTTGTCAAACCAAAACAGCTGGAGGTAAAGAGGTGCGTGACATGCAAAGTGATAGAAAGTACTGAAACCCGAAAAAAAATACTAAAAAAAAACAAAAAACCCACACATCAAATGTAGAAATGGTAGATGTGTATTTCTTAAAAGTTCCTTAGGACGAAAGCCAACAGTCGTCTGTTTGATGTTGCAAGAGAGGCTAATTTATTGTGATATGACTCTCGCAGCTGTCATGGACTCTTTGAAGCATATTTAAGGTCATGGCGTACCCAACATAAGTGTGCTGCCATGTCCTAAGGGGTACAGTCAAAGCAGCTTAGTCTATACATATGGACAAGCCAAGAACACGTAACGGGTGTCAAAATTGATATATATATATATATGTATATCATCTAAGGGGATTGATAAAGTAGAACAGCCAATGTTTGTCATGTGATATTAGAGCAAAGTGTAAAGGAAAGTGTAGTGGTGCATTGTGGGGAAACCTGAATGTGGCCAGACTTCCATTGTTGCTTTCACCAATGCCAGAGTGTGCAAAGAATTTGGGGTGATTTAGAAATAATATATCTTTTACTGACTGTAATTAACAAATTCTTGCTTCAATCTCTGTTAAAATGGGCCGTAGGCTCCCTTTCCATCAAAGCCAAGCTGTTGACAATGTGTCAACATTTCTATTCTGAATGTGTTTGGTTTCTGACTGCTGACGATGACACTAGCAGATGCAATGAGGATGGACCACACTACGCTGCAGAGTATAAACACCTCCATGAGGAATGCCTGGTTTTGTTTTACTCCATGAGGTTGTATACAGCTACATTCCTCTGCCGGTCTCCCCTCCCTGCCCTGCATGGTTCATAGGGGATGCCCCCTGCCATCAACTGAGATTGCTCAACCGAATGCCATGCAGTCCTGTTGTACTGCACAGGAAATTAATTCATATTGTCCCCACAGTCCACTTGCTGAGCAATCATTCAAGGCCACATTGCAGCAATAGATTAAAAATCAAACATCAGCATACTTAAGGACCAAAGAGTACATTAAAAATGCACTCTTGTATCTATACAATCATATTGGAGTTTACAGTCATTTCTACAAGCATAATGGTAACAGCATGGCTTCGGGAATGACACAGTCTGTCAGTCGGTCAGTTTAAACTTAAATTCTTATAGACAGCTGTTACACTCTGGTACAGACATCCATGTTTCCCTCAGGATGACTTGTAGTAAACTTTTAATTAAACTCCATTATCATTTCGAAGTTCCCATCGTCCTCAATACATCTGTGGTCTATTAACTTGCAAATCAGAGAACCGGAACTGTGGCTATCTTTAGCATGCTAACATGCTAAAGATAAGCTGGTCTCATATTAGCGTATCACTGTGATTATGTTCAATAATGACGTTAGCATTTGTCCTCATAGTGTTGCTCATGTGACTTTCTTTTTTTCTATTTGATGTTGGATGTCTACCTTATAAGAAGCAAGTTAACAGCAAGCATATCAGAACACATATTTCATATTACACAGCAGTATTAACACTTCTTGGCAACCTGCACAGCAACAGAGCAAAAGGAGAAGACCAGAGTAGACCAGCATGTGAGGTAGCTAATGGTGTGTCGGGCAGAAAAGGCGCCGCAGAGTTTCAACATGTTACAGTAATAGATAAAGGAAAGTAGAAATAGAAAGAAAGGAGGAAGAGCAGGATCACAGGTGTATTTGTAACGTTCAGGCTAAAAATTCCTCCATGAACTTCTTCTGCAGGCCGGGCCTCCTCCCACTCATTCCTGTTTACGAGGTAGCTTCCTGATGACGCTGTGCTGAGTGTGTCACGCTCCATCATCTGGTATTCTCCTTTAAGAAACCTGTGTGTGTGTGTGTGTGTGTGTGTGTGTGTGTGTGTCTGTCTGTCGGATTGGTGGCGAGTTCTACTGTCTAAATGAAATGGCCTGTTTGAAAGAGCTGATCCAGGTGTCCCAGACTGGTGAATTGCGCAATTACAAAAATTATACACTGAATCACAAATAGCAATAGAGTTAAAGATTTATTTTGATAAAAGAAAATAGAACACGAAAAAAAGCCAAATGCTGTGCATTCATGTGGAAAAAACACAAATATTGTTGTTTTTATCTTATTTAAAGAAGTTTTCGGTTCTTTGAGACAAACGAGCTCAGCATTAGAACTGATTGTGAGGTTTTGTCAAGCATGATTCCTGTGGCAGCACGGCCACAGGAAGGTGTCACTGTGACTAAAAAAACTAATCAAAAAATTGTTAAGAACTAATTGTTTTAACAACATGGTCCAATCTGCACATAATTTCACACAAGGGTCCAGGCCTGGGATGAGTATCTACACTAAGGAGTCAAAAAATGGCTTTATAATGTCCCTCTTAGAACCACAACTTAAACCCAACAAGAAGGTCACCTTTTTTTTTTCTTTTTTTTTTTTGTCTCTAGTCGAGAGTTGATAAGTAGTAAGGGCAAGACATGCTTCTTCTTGTTCTTAGGTTGACTGATCTGCTCAAAAGTGAGTCCAATTTATCAAACCCTCATCTACAAACCAACAACCAGTACATTTGCAACTTTGATTGTCAATGTATTTAAGAATTATTTTGCTGTCATATCTGGATAGTTATTATTACCTGTTATTATTTCTTTTCCAGTAATTAATTTTTTTTAACAAACCAGCTTTGCAAGGAAAACACAATGGGGAGAATGATGTGTGTTATTTGTCCAATTACGACTTAATAGTGAACTATTCTAAAAGTTTAAGAATCCTCACACACAACTTTAGACACCCCACTCTGCAAATTACTTTTCAAATAGTACTTGTGTTTTTTGTATTTTTGCTCCTTGAAATTTTTTGAGTGTTTTTTTTTTTTTAATTCTCTGTTCATTTTTAGGCACCTTAACACAAAGTGAAATACTTTGTATGCATAAACATACTTGGCAATTCTGATTCTGATTCTAAAATTAAACAGAGCCAAGTTACTTTGTGGGGTGCCTCAAGGCTCTTGTCACGGACCTCTCTTGTTTTTTTTATTCACCACACCGGATGTGCAAAATTAAATCAAATTAATAATAATTAATTTCCCACGGGGATTAACAAAGTCGTCTCTATCTCTATCTCTCTAACTGCACTGCCGCTTTTATTTGCTGAAGACGTTTCCTGTTTATGAAGAAATTTCAGTACAATGATTCAAGACACAAAAATAACAGAGCTCTATCATGTTGTTAAAATGTTCATTTTAAAATAAGTCAAATGAACACATATGTAAAATAGTTTGTGTTGAATTAGGAAAAGGTATGTGTGTTTGTCTGGCGGTACTTCTAAAAACTGTTGGAAAACACCACTTTCAAGATACCTTAAGTAATTGCATCTTTCATAGGACTTGCTTAACATTGCTTGTTAGACAAAATTAGTTTATTTTTGCTACTATTACTTACGTAGATCTTAAATTAACACCTCAGAAATGATGCTTTCAGTTTTTATTTCTGATCATTTTGATTCAAGTAAACTTTTGCCTTTGTTTTAGCTGTTAAAATGAGATATGCTGACACATGAAAACACCTGAAAATTTCTGTAGGTTGGTCAGCATGTAACACTTTCTCAACATTGAACAGACACACAGGAGTCCTCATTAGTTAATATTAGCTGTAAATGCCTCTGTGTAGCATATGGACATCTGTATTAGGTCTATTAAGTGGAACAAAGATAACAAAGTGCTGCTGAAAGCCATACAAGCCAAGGTCAGGAGGTGGCTGGTGAGGAACATGACACACCCGGGCTTGAAAGATTTGTAATTATGTAGCTCATCTCTTTGTTGCATTGCCATGCAGCTGCTCACCGAATGTTGAAAATCCTAAAAGTGTCATAAATTATAGAGACCTCAAGTTATCTACTCAGAATCTTGGAAGGCTTGTAAAGAGAGAGTGCACACCTGCATTCAAAGCCACCTACCGTATATAAAGTGGTGCATACTGTATAAAAACATACATACCCACTTATTGTACATTTGTGCACACACACAAGCACAAGCACAGGCTTACAAACATCCTTCGTCTAAAACAAATACAGTCTCTGTATTCTGTCCCACTGTACACTATCTCACACGTGGAAGTTTTAATACTTTGAATAAGCCGAGGAGCCTGTAATCAAAGTGAACAATCAGGCAGGTCCAGACACAACGGAGGTGCAGTGGAAACACTCAGCCATTACCAAACTGCATCCCAGCATGCCTTAAATATGTCTGCCGTACCTGATAATTACATTAAAGAGGCAATTACTTATCTGACGGATTTGGGGGTGACAAGAGGAAAGAAAAAAAAGAGGTGGCAATGTTTATATTTAGGTGATTATAAGTACAGCTATGTATTCGAGACCAGGGCAAAGAGGCTTTGTCCAGATTTTTAAAAAAATACAACAAAAAAAAGTTGCAATGAAAAATGGAGATAAAAAATATCTTTGTGTGAGGTTAAAGTTGAGCGATCAGAGCAGGTAGGCACGGTGGGAGAGGGAGGAGGAAGCGTTTTAAATAAAAGCACATAATGATTTGACAGGGGAGGAGAGGAAATGAGAGGAGTGGTGCTAAATAAGAGGGTGAGAGCAAGCGTTTAAGAGCCAGGGAGAGTGGAAAGGGGGAAATCCAGGCTTTACCTCCCAGAAGATGGGGGTAGGAAGGGTGGAGAAGGGGAGCGTGACAGGGAGAAGGGAGGGTGGGCAGGCAGGGGGATCTGTGAGTCTCTGCTGCCAGCGAGGGTCGCTGAGTACAAACCACAACAGGCGTCTGCTGGAGCAGTGATTTCCATCCCCTCCTACTCCAGATACAATGAAAATTGTGTCTGAAAACAATGCCATCTGCGAAGACATAGTGAGAAGAAACCATGGAATGGCCTAGTTCAGCTGCTCGGCAGCCAGGCAAAATGTGTCAAGGATGTGATGTCTGGACAACTACAACAGAGCGGGCCCTCTGTCCCTCCAGACTGGGCTCGCCTGTTTTCTCACAAAGTTAACAAAAGCAATGTTTGTTACTCTTCACACAAATACTTCCATCGCTTTTTGTGTGTAAAGGAGTGCAATTTATGAGAGGCTTGCAGGATTAATAGAGTGAATAAAAATGTCATCTGCATACTTACACAATTTTTTAATCAGCTATCAGTATGTTGGCCTTCAGAACTGGTCAAAAAACATGTCAGGCGAACTGGCTCTTTTGGAGCACTTCAAGGAAAATATTCCAGACTAATTATTTTTTCGTTTCTGAACATTTTCGACAATTTCGTTTGTCTTTCATCGACACTAAAAAACTATGCCCATTCAGAGTTTGTGTCTGGGGTACACTGTCACAACAGGAAGTAGAGTTAAAAGGGTAGGAAAAACACTGCACATACGTCCATTTCATGCAGTGTCTTTACATTTACTGAGATAAAAACACTCAGGTGTTTCACTCTATGTGTGTACTCCATGTTACCAGACACCTGCAATAACATTATAAGCATTACATGACATTTTGACTTCCCCAACACTGTTGCATTGTGTAGCTTCATCAAGTTTAATAGTCCCCGGGACTGAACACCATACTGAAGTAATCAAAAAAAATGAATAAAAAATCAAGGTACTGCCAGCTAGTATGATGGGTGTATTTTAATATTTTAACTAATAACAACAGCAGAAACTTACAAGTACAAGTAATGAATCTAAAAAAGAGGAAACACTTGGTATACCATTTTTTAGATCTTATCAGTGCATATTGGAGTATATTATTAACATGGGATTTTGAATACAGTTTATGAGAAAAGTGGAGGAACTGAAATTGATGTAGAGTGTTACGTTTAATCCCATAATTTGCATACATTTTTCAAGCAATCGTTCAACATTTTTGTAGATGTTATTATTAGAGGATTAGCAGAAGGACTGCAAAAGTAAAATAAGAGGCAGCTGGCTAATTTCTGTCAGCTGTTACTGTACATGTAACTTGAATCTTTATTTTTGTAGACTTTGTAGGGCATCTTTTTTTCTTGAATATTTTTGATTTTGTCTTCATATACTAAAAAAAAATGTTTTCCATGCTAATGTTTGGTTTCTTTTTTCAGTGCCACCTCAGCAACATTGATCTGTTCATCCTTTTTGACTTTCTGTATGACCATACGGGATGCAAATACACACACACACTAATAAAATTGAAAGCTAATGTTTTTGTCTCAGAATGACAAACAGTAACAGAGATATTTATGGTTTAGCTTCTGCCCAGTCGTATTTTACATACTCTTATGTGTGCATTAGGGACGGGTGGATCAATGGCACAGGATCAATACTTAGAAGTTACTTATTTGGCATCGATTCCTTCTTAAAAATATCGATACTGTTATCCCAAACATAAGTCTCACGTAGCAGAAAACTAAAAATCTTTCATAGAAGTGAAAATGTGACTGTTTTCTGTTGTTTGTATTTTGAGATATTTTATTCTTATTTATGAAATAATTATTTATTTTATCTTCATTTCGTTATAGTATTTCTGTAAAATATTTTTTTCACAATTTTTTTCTTGTATTAATACTCACTTTTTTATTTAATTGCAATCATAATCGCACTTGCAATAACGTTATCCTAAATGCCCATGGCCACTCACATACCCATCTAAGAAATTATGAGTAACACTCCAAAAATTTGGATTTAATCAAATTTGAATAAACATATATATCCCATCCTTCGTATGCATCAATATTTATTTTTATTAAAAGGTCTACGATCTAGTTAGCTAACTAGCTAACTAACTAACCAGCATGAAGTTGAGAGGAAGCACTTTTGGTAGAAGTCGAGAGCACTGATATATGTGTTGCTCTTTGTACAACGGAAACAAATGACTTGATCGTGTCGGCATGATCTTTAGAGCCACCACAAAAAGGACTTAACAAGATAAAACAGTATTAACTTCCACCACCATGTGACTGTTTGTGGTAAACAGTAAAGTGTAAGCAATCTTCTCATCTAACTCTTTAAGCAAACATATTTTGCAAAATGCAGAAGTACTCCATTAAAACTAATCTAACCTCAACTCTTTTGGTCCAGTAGTAGTTCTTAAACTCACAAAGAGACTCGGAAAGCAGATCAGCCTCAGTGATGCTACACTGACATATAAACCAGAACTCTCTTCCTCTTCCTGGACTCACGTGGCTTCAGCTGGAACAGCTCTGCCGCTCTCTCGCTCGCTCTCTGTTTAATTCCCCTCCTCATCCTGCCTCCTCCGCTCCCTCTTCTTCCTGTTCCCTCCTCCGGCTTTGTTTGTTTTCCCTGAGCTCCCAGGTGTTTTCCTGCACAGCTCCATGTTCCGCTGAGCAGAGAGACGATTAAGCCACTCTTCCGTTCTGACTCAGGTACAGTACACCGATGGCTTCCCCTCATACACCACACACCAACAAGGACAGCACATTGCATGCTCACACAACATTCCAAACCAAACACACAGGCTGCAGTACGTCATACACACACACACAAACACACACACGCACACATTTATTCCAGCTCCCTCACTGTTTGTCCCTCATCCAATAATAACACAACAAACCTTGCTTCCTCTGTGTGGGGAACAATAGAAGGATAACTTTGATGGCCAGAGGTGGTTTGTTGTAGATACTCTCTTACAAGATCTGCTTTAGATCGTGGAGCCCTCTCACTATATGGAACCGCTTTATTAGGATGTCTGAATGTAACTGTACAGACTTTCTCTCATGTCATGTGCATTGTAGCGGATATCCCTTTAAGCTAGTTTGTGTTGTAATTTTTGAGAAATGTAACAGCTCTGTGTGCATTTAACATCGGCTGTACATGAGTTAGCTTGATTTAATTAGCCTAAAGATATGATTTTCTTACCTGATCTAACACAGCATAATAGATTTTTTATCACTTGTGCCTCTCACTCTTGTTTATTTTGTTACAATTTCAATTCAATTGCTTACAAACATGAACCTATCTTTATTGTCTATCCATCCATCCATCCATTTTCTCCGGCTTATCCTGTTAAGGCTGAAGCCTATACCAAAACGTTGGCTTAATGCTGAAAACCTTCCGGTGTCACTGGACCCATAAAACTATTGAATTCCAGAAGTTCAAGATAAATGTTATTTTATGTTGAATTACTTCAGGAAGCCTTTGGTAAAGGCTGATATAACACCTCTTACCCCAATATGGTATGGTAGGTTTGCAGTAGTAAGGTTTGCAGCTAGTATGCCCCATCCAGATGCTTCCATGTACATGGATTTGGTCATGATAAGAATCTTTAGTGTGAAGGAATCAGCCTTTCCAAAACAGAAGAGTCTGAAGGTGTCGGATCACTTTTGTGGTACACCAACTGTATTCTGTATTCGACTCCATTAGGCAGAGTGGTACCACATGTTGCATGTATACAACAACCTTGGTGCTGTCATGTAGTTTTTTGTACTGCAAATTCCCTCTCTGTAGAGGCACGCAGACGCTGACAAGGCTTTGATATGGATATTGCAGTATCGGTACTGTTCCTAGAATAACTCAATTAATATTGGTTCAGGACCATCTTTGCAACTGACCGATCATGTTTTTGTAAAATTATACCCCTTAACATAAAGAATGATGGACGATGGGTTGTCCCTTCCTCCCATTGAACAAAAATGAAGTTAAAATAACAGTGCTAGCATTTTCCACTGGTGAGCCAGAGACTGCGCATTAGCAAACGGGAAATGGAGCCATGATGCCAAGTTCTGACCACACAACCGCCCACCCAAATGTTAGCAGAGTTCAGCCATCGATCATAAGATTTTTACCCCATTTTTAAAGCATCAAATAACGAATGAAGATCAAAGAGGGTAAAAATGTGATCATGATCATACCTGTAGAGTCCAGTCAAAGGTAACAATAGCGTTCCACAGATGAAACAAACTCAAGGGTCCAGGGTAATGCTCGAATGTGTAACCCAGTCAACCTCCACAGCCTGCTCGCTATGTAGACTTGGTGGTCCCTTTTTGGTCAATGACAATCCTGGAACAACTTTGGGACAACAAGTATGGTGTTATAGAAACACAAACACCACTCATAACATAAGGATACTAATCCTACGTGAGTGGTCGGTTGGAATGATGGACATAATCTCTGTGTAGGAACAACGCCAAGTTGGTGACATCAGAATTACCATTTTGCACATGGAGCTGAGTTGAGCTAAGCCATGTCAACGGCTCCACAATTGTGAAAGCAACGTAAGTGAAAGCTTATTTAGGACATTAATATTATCAGGGTTGTCACGGTTGAGGTAGGCATCAAAGTAATCTGACCCAGCAGTGAGAAAATCCTTGGCCACGGGGCCACAGGGGGGAATGTTTTGCTTCCTTTGGGCATGCAGAGTCTTGAATGCATCATAATAGCCAAGGAGTTATTTTGCAATAGACGAGTATGAAGTGTGCAATCTGCAAAGCATTCAATATAGCTTCTGCATCCAACAGCTGTCTTCCATGAACCACAGAGCAGGGTCCTGATGCATTGTTTGAACGCTGTCCATACATTCACATGGTAATGTTTCATTGATATCTGCTGTGAATATCAAACCATGTTTCTTCACAGAGCTTTAATTCTGTACAAAATGTTCTACATCCTAGCTGAATTTGATTTTCTGATTTATTTATTTCACAACACTGGCACATATTTGTCCCATAGACGCTCACACATGCTCGGTATGTACGTGTACATATACACAGTGTGTGTACATATGGCACAAACATAAACACACTTTTCACTCTTTGCACACTTCTCATCTCATAAACATGGACATACATGCATACATCATAGTGCTTTGACTTCAGCATTGATTTAAAAACAACACACTTGTAAACGCAGCATAAAACTCAACACCTAATAACACACACACTGTCCTTCTTTGTCCTTATGTCTCTCCTCTGTGTATCAATACTGCCATTGATTCAGTAAGCCACAGGCATTACCAGGGTCAGAGCTGTGTTGGGCTATCAGTTGCCCCTGGCAACCTCTCCATCAGGCCGCCCCCACGTCCGACACACAGCTCTTGTCCTTTTTGTCCATGCACTGCACTGTATACGCACTGATTCACAGTGTGTTTGTGTATCGGTATGTGTGTGTGTTTCACTACGGAGCTAAGAGCAGCTGTTATGTGTGGCTGTTTAAGCATCTATGTGTGCGTGTGTGTGTGTGTGTGTGTCCTGCGTGGGAGAAAGAAGGCGATGAGTCATAGCACACATACCACCAGGACACAACAGCTCCCCCTGTTGCTGGGGCAGGGGAAACCCCAGAGGTGTGGGTGTATTGTCTGGAAGAACAAAGCGGCCTGACATTATAGGATGTCTCTCTCCTACACCAGTCGGGGCAGAAGGAGGCAACAGGTGGAAGCAGTGGCTTTATCTTTGGGGCAAACTTGGCTTTTATTTTCTTTCTTTCTTTCTCGCTAACATATATGTAAGTTGTAGTAACATATTGATTATTTCAAATGGGATGCCAAGTCTTTTCTATGAACTAGCTCTGTGCATGCATGTGTGTGGGCTTATATTACTGGGACGTGTTGACATGTATGCGAGATCGTGTTTCCTCTTGTATGAAATAATGTCTTGCCAACCATCTGTTCCCGTCTGTGATGTGGTTACCTCAGCCACTTGTGACATCACTCCTGTGCATGAATAAACTCAATCAATTAAATGTTTAAATGTTTAATTCGTTTTTAGTTTTGCTCTTTTTGATTTAATAGGATATAGATTTATCATATTTAATATAATTAATATCTCGAGTTTCCCTTTTGTTGATGGGGGAAATTGATCATTCTTACTTTTAAGTATTGTGACATGTCAGCAAAATATGTACGTAAAAAGGAATGTGCCATACTGCAAAATACCTGCTTTTAATGATACACAATGTTTTCTCACAAGCTGTCTCCTCTGGGATGAAATATAACTAAACTTTCCTCGTGTAATTTATTTTGGTCCCCTAACAGGACAAGCGGTAGAAAATGGATGGATGGATGGATATTGTGCTTGTACTTGACAACATTCATACTTCTCTAATTAGTTATTTTGCAGATATGCTGCATTAAAACCAAAGTGGTGCATTTTTAAATGAATTTATATTTATTGGCAAAACATGATTCTGATAATCAGAAAAATGCTGAATATTGGATATTAACCCCTTGACGCCTGAATTTATCTAAAATTATTCTTTAAAAAATGAATTATTTGCGTTTTTGCTGTCAAGCTGACTCGGCTGCAGTCTGAATGCAAGCGGTATGATGCCAATTTGCGAGGATTTGCGTTAAGAGGATATTATATGATTTTTGTCAAAAGAACCCAAAATCTAATCAGCTCTAGCTCTTTCCCACATCCCTGTAATCTTCGGTAATGATCCGTGCGGTAGTTACACACACATCATGTTGGAACCTTACAAGTCTAAAGTGGGTGTCCTAACGGAACCTAACCTTAATATAACATCAGTTTAATACCATAGCCCAAAAATCAAACATAACCAGGACATAAGACATTAGAAATTAGCAAATAAGGACTGTTCTTTCCCGATGAGGTCTATCGATCCAGAAAAGGTGACCCTTAGGTAATGTGTATTCACACACACACACACACACACACACACACACACACACACACACACCTTGGCTACTTAAAAATCAATTGTTCTGATAGTTCTGATGGAGTTCAGGATTCATCCACTACATTGCCCATCCACTATAAGCCTCGAATCTGTGTGTAAGAGCCAAAATATTATAATCAAGTAAAAATACTTTCATTGACTATAAAATGTTTCATTGAAAATAACTAGCAACTATAGCTGTGGAATACATATGGGAAAAAGTACAATATTCCCCCACCCAAAAGTATTTGAATATAAGTTCAAAGTAAACTAAAACAGAAATACTCAAGTGAAATAAGCTCCTCAAAATTGTGCCTGTATACAATATGTGAGGTGATGTACGTTGAGTAGATATTTTTCTCCTTCTATAACTCAGCCCATCCACGGCCATATATAAAAAAGTCACTTTTACTGATCAGCAATTTCAGTTTGGAATCTTGTTTATGCCAGAGACTGCGTCATGTTAGTGTTGGCAGATTCATTTCGTGGCATTTCCATTTGGACAGCTTATGCCACTGAATGTAACAACTAATGAAAACAATTTGGACATATCATCAGTGATGTAACCTAGGGCCGTTGGGTCTTTCAGGTCTTTTAGCATTACCCAGGCGATCAGGTGATCAGGCCCTGGCTTGTATCTAAGCTGCTTGCATGGTCTGCAGGAAGCCCAGCTCAATCCACAGCCATCATGATTCCTCCTCAACGGCATAATTGACTTGCTTTATGGCTCTCCTGCTGTGCAGTCCTTCCATTTCAAGGAGCCTGAATGCCATACGACTGATATACGACTGGCCTGCAATTCCTTTATAGCCAACCTTGATGGGGTTGCACCTGCCAGCCCTTCGTACTTGGCCCTCTTCCTCATGTAATCATGAGGATCCACTAGATCTTCCCAGAACCAGTGCAATGGTTTCCAGAGCCTGCTCCCACTGCGTATATGCTCCCTGCTGTTGCAACTCCACAAACCCGCTAGTGCACTTCATCCACCCCAGCTCAGACTCGGACCAGTTGGCGTCGTTCTTTCCCTTGGGTCTTGTTGTAGCAAGGTATTGGGCTGCTGCCAAGCCCTGCCCATCCTGATGTTAGTGTTCCCACAGGCTCCCTGTAGTGCAGCCGGGACTCAGTCTGGGCAACTGCCTCACGTGCCCTCCACGTCCTGCCAGTTCTCCCCTTTGTGCCAGCTGCAAAGACTTTGACGTCATTGGAGTCTCTATACGACACCATCTTTCTTGCCTGAGTAACCATGAATTCCTCTGACAGCCTACTGTACAGAAGTTACTCCTTGTTCTTACTCCCATACAGGCAGTAGCTTTGTGGAAGGCCCAACTACCTGCGCACCAAGTGGCTAACTCTCCAAAGCACTCGACAATGGGATGTTGGAGACCAGCAGAGGCTAGAAAAGTCATGGCAGAATATCCTGTTGGATCTCATGCTCTGAATTAATAAATGTACATATTTTAGAGTCATGTCTCTTAACTGCTGTTTCGCCTTCAGTTTACATTCTCGACTTTTTGACAAGGCATCTGATGTGTGTGAAATGTTTTCCAACACACTTCTCTTCCCCATGGTTGGGTTTTTTATACCTGCCTTTAGACACATCAAGCACCTCCTCCTCACTGTGGAGAAACCATATGGCTGCCTCAGTCGTAAAGGATTATTGTGTTGCCAGTAAATGTAATTGAACTCGTATGCACGTGTACAATTATGTGCATGCAACTCAAACAATGTTCTTGGGCTGAAACTTACTGTAACTAGCTATTACTGTTAGTTTTGGCACAATGTCCGTACCCTAAATTTAAATGGTGTATTGTGTATTACTTCTTTATTGTTAATCAGCCATCATATGGGGAGTTAACCAATGCAATGTAATATTACTAACTATAACTAAATATTTGTCATTTTAATAAAACAATGACACCAGATTAGTTTGACTTTCACTTATTTGGATCTAATTATCTTTTTGGCTTATAAAGTCAGTCTAATATAAGGGTTGTATCTTAATTTTTGTTTTTACCTCATAGCAATTAAAGATGCAGTCAGTGAGTTTGAGCGGAGAGAGGACTCAGGCTGCAGACATGGCCAGATGCAGTCGCACTCTGCCTGCAAGCCTCTACCTGCAGAGACGGCTCCCATCATAAAGATGGGGGATCACAGTCACAGGGGAATCGACCCTCACCAACACTCCGGTGGTGTACCTGTGGGAAGCATCTCATTACAAATAGCGTTAGGAGCAATTACGGGGACCAAGGGAGCCATACGTTTTCACAGATCGTCTGTTTCATGTATAACTGTCAATAGTGATCATTTTAGCAATTATGACAAAAAGGTTTTTAATAAAAGTTACCTACTGCAGCTTTAATATATGCTGATACATCATTCATTCAGGTATGATTCACATTGAAGAGTCAGTCCTATTCAATATTCTATTCTATTCAAAAGGATCTACCCACGCAGAGTTTATGCGTAATCAGAAAAAACTTCCATGCATGGATTATCTCGTCTGATATTTTTTTCAGAATAAAATCTTTGCATCCTTCTCTTCTTCACAATGTGACGTGATTAGTGTACAGACAACGAACACTAGGAAATGCCCGGTTGTTTTCGGTTGCTTTGAAAGCCTCCGACTATAAGAGATGTTATCAACTATTTATTGTTAATTATTATTATTTTTTATTCTTTTATTTTGCTAAAGTCCATGACAAGAGCTCCACTTAGTCCACATTGGTTGACA
Source organism: Mola mola (assembly GCA_001698575.1). Taxonomy (NCBI): domain Eukaryota; kingdom Metazoa; phylum Chordata; class Actinopteri; order Tetraodontiformes; family Molidae; genus Mola; species Mola mola. The sequence goes on from KV751361.1 coordinate 2,586,551, forward strand.
TTTAGGTCTTAAGTATCTAAAATCTTATATGCACACCATAGATGCCCTCTTACTCAGACACAGCTTTGAGCTGCCAGCAGGGGCACTTTGGAGCCAATGAGGCTGACCCTCATTTTAATGATGGGAAAATTCAGCTCTGGTGCCTTGCCAGCATGTATCTGGGGATGTTCCTCTCATTTAAAAAAGTTTCAGCACATCTTCTTTGAGGAATATTTTAGAAATGTAGCTCTCACAGCGGTGCTGATAGTGGGAGAGGTCTGACTCTTGGCTTCAGGGCTTAAACTATTTTACTCAGCCAAGTTCTCTGTTTATTTAAACATCATGTCTTTAGCTCTGTTGTCCTAGACTTAAGTCACACTTCATGATGAAATTTTCACTGTTGTTTGTGTACATACTCTGTGATCACCAGAAAGGGCTTTGACAAGCAGCCACAGGGGATGATACGGACAGCTCTGAAGTCTGTGTGAATCTCACAAGAGACAGCGGGCAGAATTTACCCCTTGTAGCTTATTAATGATGTTTCAGGCCTGTGACAAACCTCAGGTCACTCTTGTGATGACTATATTTACTCCAAAATACGGACAAACACTACAGATAAAGTTCATTTCGAACATCTCTCTAACCAGAGAACTGGTTTTATCCAATTACAGTCTTTTGAGCAGGTTGCAGGACCTGGCATGTACATTCACCTCACATGGCATAGATATTGAAATAGAAATGTGATCTATCTTAAGTAGGCTGCTGAAATCATTTTAAAGTAATATCACCAACATACCCTTCACCCTTCTGTTTTCATCAGTGAGTATCAAAGGCTTCTAATAAAGTAAAAATCGCACATAGCGACGGCCAAAGTCTGGAAGGTCTTTGACGTAAATGTCAGAAAATTGTCTGTGTCCTCCACTGTGGCCTCGGAAAACATGGTTTTTGTGACGCCTGCCGTGTTGGTTTTGACTTTGATTCAAGGAGGTAGTAACAGACGCGCTTTCTAGGCCGTGACTATAATCTCTCCTAACACCTGCTCGTGCCCTATTCTCTCTTATCCCCTCCACAGCTCTCCACCAGAAACAACAGCAATGCTTTTCCGATCGTGCAGCAGAACAGTCGCCTCCTAGCCCACTATCAGACATCGGTGTGGTGGCCCTCAGCTGCTCTGTAACACTGCAGCACGTCAGCTCTTATCATCCCAGTGCCAAATCCTCTGCATTCCATCTCCAAAAGGCCACTATCCACAAGACAGCTGGATCTGCCAAACGTGAAGGTTTTAGAGAGGCCGGAGTTAGGAGTGGTGGCACGGAGGAGGTGGCGACAGGGGGAGGCTGACATACACAGAAGAGAGATGGGATTGTCCCAAAGTGGGAGATGCACGGAAAAATGAAGAGACAGGCAAGAGTCTCAGAAAGAACATAATGATAGAGACTAATGGGAGAGAGAGAGAAAAGAGAGTGGGCACCAGTAGCCGTGATCTCACCCTCTCTGCGGGCAGCAGCTTCTAGAAGGCTGCCCTTTGGATGTAAAATGCCAAGGACAACACATTCCACAGGCCACACAAAGGTCCTCCCTCGTCTCAGCTGCACAGGCTCAATCAGACAAGAGGTAATTATGAAATTAGCCTGGCTGGCACTGACAGGGACCCTCAAATGATGTGTTTATGTGCATTATTTTTTTCATGAAACAATGAGGAGAATCTGGCCTGCCAGAGAAGGCAGCAGCAGCAACAGTCTGATTGTGTTTGTTCATAAGTGGGGGGCAAGTTATTGCATTTAGAAACCGATTGTTATGCTCAAGATTAATAGGCCAATAGAATGACCTTCTGCTGATTGGCCCAGCCAAGATCAGGAATTAAACTGAGTTTGAGCTTTAGTTTATCCACCTTTTTTTAATCTATTGGTCATCATGAGGATCGAAGATGGGTCCTAAATGCCGGGACAGACAAATAACAGTTAGGAACAGTTGTTAGTGTTTGTCTGAGCCTCATCTTTTGGCCGTGTTCTACACTATCTGGACTGATTTCTCTGGTCTGCAGTCTGAGGTTAGAGTTAGGCAGGAATTGATTAGGGCTTGGGTCAGGGTTAGTCTGAACGAAATGGATATCAATTAGAGGTATAAAGATGAACCAATCTGAGCTGTTCATCGTTTTCTCACACTGAAGATACCTGTGGACCTTTCCACAAAACAGTGGATCGGACCAAACATACCACAAATAGGTCAATGGCCCGACTCTGACGCTACAACTACACTACTCACCTCATGTGGAGTATGTGGATGTTTGGATGGCTAGCTAGCTGTACCAACGCAACACAGCTAATGTTAGTACAAGCAGGGTGAAGAAATGGATATTTAAGATGTTTTCAAGCTCTGAAGTAATTTCAGCATCCTGAGTTACTGCTGAAGACATTTCTGTTGTTACTTCACCTCTCTAAGTCCACGTAAGAAAACATAGGTGTTCTTGTTACTATTTTGACCTGGCCAGTCAGTCTCTTGTCTGTCCATCTGAGCAGACAGCAGTGCTCTGTCCAGTGGTATTTTAACATCCCCTCCCTCTGGTTTCTTTACACATTATTTCTTCCATTTGGTTCTAACTTCCTTCAGTCTTAAATTGGCTTTGCAAATTTCACCAACTGCAATGTACTGATGCACCAAGTGTGCGTTTTTTAAAACAATATTCTTTAACATATTGATGTGAAGGGGTTTAAGCTGAAATGGTTCATTAATGTGCAGGAACATGGGAAGTTTTTAATGTATGGGTCTAATGGTAAGAGTTCTCTAGAAGTATCCCTGTTTCTTTGCAATACATTAATATAGCCTAGTAAAATAGGCTTTATATCTATCACCTTTAACAGGTGAAAGTGACTCTTCTTGTTACCAGGATTGTTAGCTGCCCAATGGCAGTCCAGTGATGTCATGCGTTGAATGTGTTGACCAATCAGAGACTATGATGCCAACTTGTCAACCAATTAAGGTATGTGCTGTTTTAATAAAGAGCCTTCATTTGGAAACAAACAATTGCCCGCCACAGGATTTGTAATAAACTGCATGAAGTTTATGCCCTTTGTGCTTTATTGATGCATTATGAAACGCCACCCTCCTCCAATTTACAAGGCCTAGTCAAAATTTTTAATATTTAGTGGAAGTAATCCAAAAACTACTTCATCTGTAACTCCACACAGACAGTTTTTTAAACAAGAGTATTTTTAATATTATACATTAAAAATAG
>KV751361.1:2595827-2620149 GCA_001698575.1 Mola mola
TAAAACCTTATACAGTGTTTTAACGGACAAGTTCAGCAAATTAAACGATATTTAGCACATTTTTTTTAATCATGGTGCATTATCTATTGTGTTAAGAATCATCTGTTATGTGCATACAGGCAGATGTTTATTAAATCGGTTTCTGACCTGAGATCCCTGAGGAGTCTGAAGTCTGTTCCAAGACTGGGCCAAGCCATGGGAATCTTGACGTCAGAGAAGTTCACTCTCCAGTATAAGTAGCCTTTTTCCCCTCTCCTCTCTGCTCTGGCCTGCATTTTCATATTTCACTGGTATTTCCGAGCGGCTTCCACATTTGCAAAATAAAGGCCATCGGAGTAATCATTATAATGTAGAACAATAATAACTGGGGGAACTGAATGAAAGCTTGGAGAGGCTTGTTGACCTTTCAGAGCTAAACTGGTCCTGGCTTCTGTCTGTGCACTGCTGAGCCCATTGTGTTCTCAGACCTTATCATTGTGCTGCAGTTTCCTCTCCCTGCTGCGCGTGCACACATGTGCATGTGTGAGACTGAGTGTTTGAGCTGGTGCATGTGCATGGTGCGCTGTTCTTCTGTGTTTGTGTGTTTGTGTTTCAGTGAACCGGGCCGACATATAACAAAGGTACAGAGGCTTGAAGAGCGCTGCACGCTGTTTCACACATTTGGATCAAAAGTCACAATACTTCATGGCTGTCTGCATTATGGGAACTGGTGTCGTAAAAACACCCAAAACTCACACTTCAGTAAAAGCCAAAATATAATGTTAAAATAATGTCATATAATATCTCTATCCAATATTGATAGGAGTTTTTTGGAATTACATATATTTTAGCATCCAAGTATCCAATATCAGAATCCATAAACATACAAACAACACATAAATCTGCATTTACAGTTAGGAACAGGAAAGCAACGACAATAATAATAATGAAATGAATAAATTACAATTATTTTTTTTTTTTTTCTTTCATTTCAATATTCAACATTTTTCTGAATATCAGTATCAGTGATTTTTATCTGACTGCATATATCCTCGATTTTGGGGGATAAAATAACAGTTCAAAATAATAGCAGGATCGTTATTAGTTTTTACATTAACAAAACTGGCTTTTAAAAAGTAACTACTATGCAAATAAATTTTAAAAAAAAATTAAAGGTAAAAAAAAGAAATTGTGCTTGCATTTTTGAGTACTATTTTTTTGCACGTTCCGTTACTAGGTATTCTAAACTGTGACGCTGAAATTTAAAAATGATTTGCTCCAAATGGAAACCAAGGATAACAAAGTCCTCCCCCAGACAGTTGTGGAGTAAACGGTCGACAGCTAGACAACAAGGTAGGCGCTCACCTGTGCATCGCCCTAATCTGATATGGCCGAGATGATTCTGTTCTCTGACACAGGAGATTTAGGGGTTTTGCAGCTAATTGGATCCTGATGGGTGGACAGTTCTTTTTCTTTTCCTTTTTCTTTGTAATTTTCTTCTTCTTTTTTTTTTTTTTTTTTGACGGTTTTCCCAGACATTTTCAGCCAATATCACTCACCTCCACATCAAATCCTCCCTGCCCAACACACTCGACCCATTAAAGTTTGGCTATGTGCAGCTGCTATTCACTGACTAAAATTCAGCTTTCAACAGCATAGCGCCCTTCAAACTTGTCAGATCTTGTCACACCAGCCCAGCAGCTGGATCCTGGACTTCCTGCCAAACTGGCCACAGGCGGTGTGAAGCGACAACACCAACTCCTCCACTCTCAACACTGGGGTTCCCCAAGGATGTGTGCTCAGTGCTGTGCTTTTCTTCCTGTTTACCCAGGACTACAAATACATACATGCACGACCACAAATACATGCACGGCTCCAACAGCATCATAAAATATACTGACCACTCCACCGTCATCGGCTGGCTGACAGTTTGGCTTCAATTGGTGTGTGTGTAGCACCACATGCTGGTTCTTATTGTAACCACAGAGACTGAATAACGTGCATCCTTCAATAACAAGCTTCTGTTGTATGACACCTTTACAGCATACAATGAATGATGTGGCATGATACTGCAGTACTTCTTGCTAGTACTACTTCCTATAAATGAATACAAATCATCAAATATAACTGGTTATTTGTATTAGTACTCTAAATGAACTCTCTGCATTAAGCCTTTTTTTAAAATCTTTGACTAGAAGGTGGCTGACAGTGGGGGAATAAACATATCATAGAGGCATCGTTGTTGTGTTTATGAACAACTGATGTCAGACCAGGTTAGAATAAACAAGACAGGTGAGGAAATGAATACAAAAGCTGTTTTGCTCTTCATTTGATCAGATTTGAGTTCCTCTGCGGCTCAGGTGTTCAGTGCTCTGCAGCGTCCTGAGTACAAGTTCTGCAGTAAAAATGAGACGTGATAAATGTCAATGTTGACCCATATGGGAAAAAAGTATCATCATCATCACACTTTCGTACATATCATCCAGAACAAGTTTCCAAACCAAACGAGACTGATGGAGTAAATAAAAATGCAGGTTCATCCACAAAGTAAAGAATCATAAGTTGCAGGATTCTCCTGGACAAAAACATATCCAGCTCAGCCTCATGACGGTGTCCTGGTGCATCCTCCCTTGTCTCCGCAGAGCTACCCGGACAAACTGCAGGAAGAAGACCCTTTAGAAGGTGAGCAGCAGAGAGAAATACATCAGCAACTAGCTGAAGCACCTGATCCAGGAGTACTGCAGCGCTCAGGCCAAACTCAGCAAGATAAACACAGTTGATTGACTGGGGGTTTGAGGAATAAATGAGAACATAGGAAATGTCAAAATGTTTGCATAAATCCTTTATTCTCCTCTGGAACAAACAGATGCAACATGCCTAAAAACCCTGTTGAGTTCAATAGAAATAACATCTAAAATTCTCAACAGTAATATTTTTTAATGGGTTCGCAACAAGCCACCAGTAAGCTTTGTTGTGACAGTGGAAAAGGACTTTTTGATCAGGACTCAACACAAATATTCTGTTGGACTGTGGAAATGACAGGTGCACTCCTTAATCTGGATCTAGAAATGATATCCACATTCTTTGTTTTGGTTCTGTAAAAACAGGAGCAAAACAGTCTTCTGATTTTAGCATCAAGACCAGCAGCTGTGACTGCAGCACATTCCACTGCTTTTCTTTGCTAAAACAAAGCACACAACAGTTCTTGCAATAATGGACAAAACAGCCTCATTTCTGTGGCCAAAAAAAAGGATTATATTATTTCTTGCGCTCTGGAAAAAAAAAAAAAAAAAAACAGCAGGAGCAGAAAAAAAAGCAGGAAGACTTTTTCTGTCAGCCCAGTGACACCTGTTCAAATCACTGCTCAGGTTGTAGAAAACGCAGCTGCTATTTCCTCTTGAGCTGTGGAAGAAAGTGCAGCAGTTCCTTCTGCCAGCAGGCGGTCATGTCTCTGAGTCAAGCTCCAGAATTTTCTCTTCAGCTCTCTCAGTAGCTGTGCAAGAGATACCAGGGCTCAGATAAAGAGGCGCGGGCAAACGCCAAAAAGCAAAGGCCAGAATGCTGAAGCCTTTGATGGTTCAATCAATGACAGTTTGCCCCACTGACATCATGTGGGTTCCATCCTCGCCTCACCCCTTTCAGAGACTGGATGAGTCCATTAATTCTGCCTCAACAACAAACTTTTGCGAGGTATCGAAATCTGTAGCAAAAATATTAAGCGGCGTTAACAGTGGTGCAGTGGTTAGCAGGAGTTTCCATGTTCTCCCTGTGTCTGCGTGAGTTCTCTCCGCCCGATGATGCTGAGATAGGCTCCAGCCCCCTAACAGGATAAGCGGTATAAAATGGATGGATGGATGGACATGTATGACTCCACCTGGTGTTGGTTTGTGTCAACATGGACAAAAAATAGACAGTGGGAACCCACACCCAAAGAGTTACCACCTGCAGGTGTCAAACGTATTCATTTTTCATATCTGAAGTGTATTAGGGTCATAGAGAGAAAAAAGAATCCGGAGACTTTGAGAATATAGTTGTAAATTTTTCGAGAAAGTAAGCTCATATGAGAAAAAAAGTCATAGTTTTGGTTATTTTAGGCAACAGATATCAGAAGAGCAATCCCTTGGGCCCAAATGAGCATCATGGAGAACTTTGTGAAGTTCTACTTCAGTAGAGGTTTCAAAAATAGGGAAATTCTTAATGTTTTGGTACATCAACACCACATCAAAATCAGTAATAGGACTTTGAAAAGAACCAGCAAGAAACTGTGTTTGTTCTGTTGAAAGAACTGCATGGACTGGGAGGAAATTGATTCTTTTTGGCGATCCAAAAACCTGGCTGTTTTGTTTATTTCTGCATAAATTATCATAGTTAAAACTATGTTCTCATAAAATTATGACTATGAGCTATTTAAGAAAATGAATGTTTAATATATCCTAGACTTTCTGCTAAAATGTTTCAAGCATTTTACACTTTTATTTTCAATAATAAAAAATATTCCAAAAAAAAGATATTACAATATTTCACTTTGACAGAATAAGACATACTCATCAAAACTAAAAGAAATTTAAACAAAGCTAAAACAAACTGAATTTAGAATATATATAAGTTCAACTTTTTTTAATTAAATTACAAAAAAAAGATTAGTGTTTCGGCGGCACAGTGGTGCAGTGTTTAGCACTGTCGCCTCACAGCAAGAAGGTCCTGGGTTCAATTCCAGGTCAGGACGTTTCTGTATGGAGTTTGAGTTCGCGACCCCTAATGGGATAAGCGGTAGAAAATGGATGGATGGATGGATTAGTGTTTCCATTCCATTTTTACTCATGTGCTACATGACAGAACAATCTGCTAAAACGCCAGCTTCATTGTTGTCTACACGTCAGTAACAGTGAAATATGTCATAAATCAGTTTAGATCAAATGCAGTCAGAAACAAACTTGTCGGTTCTGACCTGAGGCAGATCTCCTCCTTACGGTAAGTCAATTCACCTAGTTAATGCAAATGTCACCTGCTACTAGTACATAATGCAGCAGTGATTCTAATTGGCTGACAGTGGCACAACAAGATGTTATGTGAACACAACATACCATGAAATGTTACTGAGTGCAAGGTTACCCTGTTACAGAAGTCACTGATTTGTGACCTAGGTTACACCAACCTTAACCTAACCTCAAAGATACCATAGCCTATCCCCAACCACATCGTAAAAAAAAAAGATTTTTATTACCACTCTGTGATCCCCAGTAGGTGAGACTAAAACACACGCACAGCAAAGCTCAACCTCAATCTGGTCCTGATCTTGCCTGAACCATCCACTGAAGGTCATTCTATTGACCTATTCTTCTCTATGATAACAAACTGTTGCCACAACTGCGGCCCCTCGTCCCACAGCCAGGCTAATTACACAATTACCTCTTGTCTGATTGAGCCTGTGCAGCTGAGACGAGGGAGGACCTTTGTGTGGCCTGTGGAATGTGTTGTCCTTGGCATTTTACATCCAAAGGGCAGCCTTCTAGAAGCTGCTGCCCGCAGAGAGGGTGAGATCACGGCTACTGGTGCCCACTCTCTTTTCTCTCTCTCTCCCATTAGTCTCTATCATTATGTTCTTTCTGAGACTCTTGCCTGTCTCTTCATTTTTCCGTGCATCTCCCACTTTGGGACAATCCCATCTCTCTTCTGTGTATGTCAGCCTCCCCCTGTCGCCACCTCCTCCGTGCCACCACTCCTAACTCCGGCCTCTCTAAAACCTTCACGTTTGGCAGATCCAGCTGTCTTGTGGATAGTGGCCTTTTGGAGATGGAATGCAGAGGATTTGGCACTGGGATGATAAGAGCTGACGTGCTGCAGTGTTACAGAGCAGCTGAGGGCCACCACACCGATGTCTGATAGTGGGCTAGGAGGCGACTGTTCTGCTGCACGATCGGAAAAGCATTGCTGTTGTTTCTGGTGGAGAGCTGTGGAGGGGATAAGAGAGAATAGGGCACGAGCAGGTGTTAGGAGAGATTATAGTCACGGCCTAGAAAGCGCGTCTGTTACTACCTCCTTGAATCAAAGTCAAAACCAACACGGCAGGCGTCACAAAAACCATGTTTTCCGAGGCCACAGTGGAGGACACAGACAATTTTCTGACATTTACGTCAAAGACCTTCCAGACTTTGGCCGTCGCTATGTGCGATTTTTACTTTATTAGAAGCCTTTGATACTCACTGATGAAAACAGAAGGGTGAAGGGTATGTTGGTGATATTACTTTAAAATGATTTCAGCAGCCTACTTAAGATAGATCACATTTCTATTTCAATATCTATGCCATGTGAGGTGAATGTACATGCCAGGTCCTGCAACCTGCTCAAAAGACTGTAATTGGATAAAACCAGTTCTCTGGTTAGAGAGATGTTCGAAATGAACTTTATCTGTAGTGTTTGTCCGTATTTTGGAGTAAATATAGTCATCACAAGAGTGACCTGAGGTTTGTCACAGGCCTGAAACATCATTAATAAGCCACAAGGGTCAATTCTGCCCGCTGGGCAGCAACTTGTGAGATTCATACAGACTTCAGAGCTGTCCGTCTCATCCCCTGTGGCTGCTTGTCAAAACCCCCTCTGGTGATCACAGAGTATGTACACAAACAACAGTGAAAATTTCATCATGAAGTGTGACTTAAGTCTAGGACAACAGAGCTAAAGACATGATGTTTAAATAAACAGAGAACTTGGCTGAGCAAAATAGTTTGAGCCCTTAAGCCAAGAGTCAGACCTCTCCCACTATCAGCACCGCTGTGAGAGCTACATTTCTAAAATATTCCTCAAAGTAGATATGCTGAAACTTCTTTTAAATGAGAGGAAACTCCCCAGAAACATGCTGGCAAGGCACCAGAGCTGAATTTTCTCATCATTAAAATGAGGATCAGCCAGCGTGGCTCCACAGCGCCCCTGCTGGCAGCTTAGAGCTGTGTCTGAGTAAGAGGGCATCTTTGATGTGCATATAAGATTTTAGATACTTAAGACCTAAATGTCAACCAATGTGGACTAAGTGGAGCTCTTGTCACTTTAGCAAAATGTTTTAAAAAATTACAAGTTCTCTTTATGCATTATATTGTAAGGAAGAGTTTTTTCAAAATATCTTAAGAACCCAAAGTTGTCTTTGAGGGGTCCCCAGCTAAATTGAGAGAATTGTATTTTCACTATAATTCCACCCATTCATACTGACGTACCAACACAATGACTTAATCTGTGACTACTGTGGTCATGGGTTTAGACATCTTTAGCAAAAAAGAAAAAAAAATCTTACCAAATGAGGGAATCCCATTAAATAGGAAGGGTTAGTGGACTAATTTGTTTCAGTTTAGGAATCCTTGACACTCATAATAACTAAACCTTTTCTTCACACCTCCACCCTCGTTTTCTCCTCTCATTCCTCTATTGTATTATCCACCATTACAGTTTATCACTTTCACTGCACATTGTGCGCTAATCACATCACATTGTGAAGAAGAGAAGGATGCAGAGGTCTTATTTTTTTTAAATCTCAGAAGAGGTCATCTATGCATGTAAGAACTTTGTTATCATGCTTAATTCTTTCTAAAGGAAATCATTGAATATTATTGAAAAGGAGTCACGACACTGTGGAGAGTAAAAAAAAAAAAAAAAAATACATTTATGGCAAAAATGTTTGTGGATGCTGAAATCCAACTTCTGAAAGCTTTCTCTGACTTGCAGAAATATGAAATGAAGAGGCAGAAAATTCATGAGCTACGATCTAAGTTTAATGCTATTCCATTCTATTCCATCAATGTTTAGAATCAACATAAAGAAATGAGCAAAAGTAAATTTGAAGGTAAAGAAATAAGAGAATCACTTGACTTATTAAATCGAACTACACAAAAGGCCTGGAGAGCCAGCTCCAACTACAACCTTCAACAAGGAACGATGGACCTGTTTGGCTTTGGTGGGGTCATTTTTGGGTGAAATTCTACACCCCGATTTTTCCTCTGTTGGCGCTTTCAAGACCCTATACACCACGGAGCAACACAGATCCTGGATTTCATGATGTCCATTTACACTGAAATCTCACAACCACACCAGGATACTGTACTCAACCCAACAGGATGTCAGCAGAGAGCCTTGGCTCCTGCCTGAATATTAAGTGGTGTTACTGGAACATAGGAGTTGGGGCAAGCAGGAGCTCCAGTCCTGCGTCTGAGATACAGGCAGAGTACAAAGCAAGTTGTGAAGTGTCCAATTAAAGGCACTCAATCTGAATATTGCTGACTGGCTGGTATGGTGTTGTGCGAGACTTCTCAGTGTGGTAAAGGCTACAAAGCTGCTGAACTTTGAAAACCATTTCATGACCAAAGCCTGGGCCGCAGCGGAGGCCGGTTGGTCACAAGTCAGAACAGCAAGCATGTACGGTACTTACTAAAAACGTCTGTCTTTGCAAGGATATTTTCAGTCCCATTATAGGTGGGTTCAAACCCCATGTAATCCATGGTGAGGATCTCATTTGGCTGAGAAGCTAGCAGGTGCCGTATGAAACTGCAAGCGGCCGGTTGAGCGCCCTTAGACACCTGGCACCTGCCTGACATCGGAGACCACACTAGGCCATTAACAGCACTGCCTAAGTGGTTCCAAAGTCCTCTCCACACCTTGGTGGCCATGCCTCTGGTGGACCTCCATGAGGACTGCTTCCTTTAGACAAGCCGGCAGAAGTAATTGAAAGACAGCCTCTATGCCATCAGGGCAAAAGACCTGGCGACACAGAACTCCGCCCCTCTCCACTGACGGAGCGGTGCCAAAACGGGCCGAGTTAGTCTACTTGTGCTATTCATCATGGTGGTTAGGATGCCGCTTCTGGTACCCGAACAACATCACCTCCTAAATGTGTGCTGATCTCAGAGGGCGCGTGTTGAGGCACAGCTGAGACAGCAGCTTGCTGCGCTTCAGGTGTCTGAACTGGCAGGGCTTACTATAAGGGCTTGGGGAGCAATGTGTGAGGGAGCATGGCCTCCGTGGCCACGTCTGATGCTCTGGACAAATAAACAATAACTTGAATGGATGGCAGCAGACAAATTATCTGCCACCTGCCACGGCCTCACCCAGAAGTTGCCTCTCACTTGCCACAGCGCCAGTTGTATTGCCATGGCACTAACTTGCATACCACAATAAATGTAGTTGTTTTTGTGGGGCATTTGATAATTTGCCATTGCAAGTGTCAATGTTTGGCATTATCTGGCACTGCGCAGAGGCTACGAGTGACTTGCCGCGGCAGTAGCATAGGTTTTATCGTAATATATCCTATCGCTATATCCTTTTCCCAAGGATGACAGTCTCATTGTGACTGTCATTTGAGGTAAACAATAAACTTCCTGCTGCCCTTTCCATTCTCAAGGCAGAAATAAATGAATCCCTCCACGAGCCTTCCGGCTGGGAAATGATTACGATGAAGAATCACTCGCTGAACTATTCAAGTTTGTATTCCAGAAGTCACGCACACTTTAAACACATTCCAAGCGAAAAGTGGCCAATAGCAACACAAACAACCAGAGGGTTTGTGGCACAGCCAGAAGGTTGCACAGTGTGTAACACAGCACACAGCACATGGGCAAAGCTAGGCTAAGCCAAAGCTGTGCAAGTTAAACACGGTTGCTGTCTGGCTTACATACTGTACCAATCAGGTTGCGTGTTAACTACCTGAAGGAGAGACGAAGAGAGTTTCCACTCGTGCGGAAGCCGAGAATGGCATCATCACCCAGAGAGCAAAGGATATGTAGGCCAGTCGCGCTGGATGAGGATCAATTAATTACGCGGCTTAAACCGGGCAAAATGGCTAATTAAACAGCAAGCGGATGTGGTGATCTCTCCATGCACTGCCACATTACCTGCCCCGGTGCTAACAGGAGAAGGAAGCGAGGTGACAGGAAGTCGGTGGTTTTGGAGCGAAAGAGCAAGAGAGGTTTGAGATGTTACCGTACTCTTATATTGTCTGATACAAATGGTAAAGCCATAAAATGGAGTTAAATATTTATATAAGGTGGCCTAGTTAATATGGTTACTCAGTAGGATTAAGGGGATAATGTATATGTACATGTATGCAGTTTCAATTTTAGTTAATAGCTACTGATCAAGAAAAAAGTAATCAAATTTAGGGATGAAATGGATAGTCGAAATAGCAACATTTTAAAATCATTAATAAAGCAAAAAATATTTCATGTATATGCTGAAAGGGATCAATTACTTAATGTACAATTATAACAGTTTTATGAAAACATCTATTTTTTTTCTTTTTTTGAACACAATTAGAGCATGTCAAAGAAAAGCAGTTGGCCCAACCCAAAAATGTGAGAGTATGGAGACACGATCCTGGAGGGACTTTAAGGGAAAACAAGGGCTATTTTTTAAAAACTCAGAAAACTATGTTTATTCTACATTCTCCACCCTGTACCGCCTGAAGACACAGTTACACACAAGCCAAAATAGGCAGTGCATAACCTGTGACCAGCACAACCAGCGAGTGAGCTGGTTGTTGTGCTTGTGTTACATGTTAACGCTCCACTCCTGAGCCGGCCAATTGCCTTACCCATTTAGACGCAGGCTCGCCCCTGATGCAGCTTCGATACTCCAAGGATTAGAGGCGCATCGGAACTGACTCCTGAAGCCGCTTTGGTACATTTTACACACATCGAGGCAGGGAAAAGGCACACAAAGGGCGCCTTGAAAAGGCAGTGTAAAAGGGGCTTAAAACATCTAACTTGTATCATTTGCCGCTGGCTACAGATGATCAACTTTTGGGCCTTCTAGGTCAAAGGTCAAGGTTACTGCAAGGTCAAATGCATTGTTTGAACATATCTCGAGAGTCACTTATCAGAAGCCCCCCCTTTTTTGTAATGACCTTGGCCTAAAATCACACTTAAGAAACAAACATTAATAGCATGGTTAGGTTGAAAGCTGAAGTATGAGCTCACAGAGAAAAATTACCTTGAAATGTGAGCCAGGGAACCTATTTTGTAGAGCCAGCATTCCAGAACTCAAGCATGTTTTGGACCACTTAAAAATCAGAAAGTCTTTTGTGGCCCACAGGAACTTTAACTCTTTGCTCTGATTAAAATACCAGACTACGATGACTTATTTTCCTAAAAAAATTAGTCCAGAAGCAAAACAATTCAATATGACCATGGCTGATTTCAATAGAGTATATATGAGTAATCCATACACAAAAACATTGTTAACTTCCGTATGTTTCAACAAAATCACGATGCTGTTATTATCCATCACAGCTGGGGTGTTTGTGTGAATATTTGAGGAGTTTAACAGTGCAAAACAGAGCGCTCACTCTCATAAATATCCACACAATAGCATCCACATTTATGCAACACTTGCAAGGAATTATGTGCAAATAGTGCCCTGTTGGACAAATTTTACCGCCCTGTTTTATCAGATTTGATTACTTAGATGTGATTACATAATTTAACACTAAACCTTTTTATGTACGACTTGTAAATGACCTCTCGTGGCTGCCTTTCTCATTACGGTGATTAGTTTGTATTCATATTGAGCACCTGGGCTACACAATGTATACAATTATCAACTTTGTCAGGTGAAGGAAGCAAGATAGTGTGCAATGTTACATTAAAGTAACATTATTAAGGTCGATAGTCAATACTTTGTCAAGGCTGGCAGAAACTTTCAACTTTCCATATGAACTCCAGTCGGTTTACTTTTATACATGTGTCACAATATATCGGTTCTCGAAACAACATATCATTTGTCAATCAAACATCCCTTAATATTTGGTTAAAGGCAGGGGATAACAACCACGACACCACGATCGGTCAAACTTTTCCACTTCCTTTGTATTTTTGCCAGTGCAGTCGCGGCTGCCTCTTGCTGTTAGACTTGAGTCCTGGACAACTACAGTGCTGAGCTGTCAGGCACCAGCAGCTTTATGCATAGTTTACAGAATAAACACGTACAGTACCAGCGTACTTTGATGACAAAATTCGTACCTGCTGCGCAAAATGTGTTTACACGTTGGCATGGCTGGATTAAAATTGAACCAAGTTCACTATGGTTAAAGTATATGACAGAAGTTGAGTTGGCCTCTTAACAAGAATGTTAAACTATACCAGTCATACCTGACTAGAGTGCCCCGAGGGTAGTAATCAGTGCATTCATTAGAATGCACTAGCATCATGAATTGACTTGTTATGTTCACTGTCAGTTTATTTCAGACCATTTAGCATCATTTCACTCTACTAGAGGAACTACCAACCACTGCGTTTAAGGACTTTTCACGATTTTTAAAAGGGTGTTGCAAAAATGGTGAGGCTTGACAAATGTTTTTTAACCATTTTACATAAGCTGTAAGCACAGGGAACAAAGATTATTCATTAAAGAATAATGCAGATCATAAACAACATGATAGAGTACATTTAGCAGTAACATAACATTGTGCGTGCTATGCATTGTGTAAAACTATATCTGTCATTGCAGCACAATGGCAGTTACTCCATTTCTGTGTTGGTTTTTGTACTAAGTGTAAACAGGTTTCTTCTTTTACAGCATATTTCCTTAAGAAATTGGGTTTTTTTTGCTTCATAGTGTGACTCTCACTCTTATTTTATAACCTCCGCCTTGGGGATTATGCCTTCAGGTCCAAGAGTTTGCTTGCCTGTCAGCAGAAAATTGCTGAATGTTCAAAGGAAGAACTAATCAAACAAATTGGTCATGGATCTGGATAAAGGTCCACATTATTGTTAATTACGTGATGTTAATGGAACAAAAAGGTGGAACTCAAATTATTCCACCACAGCACCCACACAGTGAACAGCACAACATGTGCTATGGTAACCTTTAAATTCACCTTAAAGGCCAGCGGTTACAAACATGGTTTCATTTGATTATTATGAAATACACCAAAATCCACATTACATAAAGTGCATTATCTCTGCCAGTGTTTCCATGTGTCCATTCTTTCTTTGGTTGTTGTGTTTGTTCACACAAATGTCACTGAACGGATTTTAATGAAAGCTGGCGAATGGGTGAGGAATCATGCAAAAAAAAAAAAAAAAACAATTTCATTTTGATGCAGATCCACGTAAAGGGGCAGTTCAAATACCTCAAGTTTTGATATTGTTTTGCGCTGTGATTTGTTTTTCGGTATCAGACGTCTAATGTTTCCTTCACGTCTGTCGTTATCATAATATTTTCTGTATCAGTTTTTAGTTCCAGCATTCTGTCACTGTTCAGTTTAGGTGTTGCAATGAGGGGTTGGGGAGGGGAAAAGAAAAATTAGCTTGTGAGTTGCGTACTAAGGAGGGGAGAAGCTCGCCCTCCCGAATCAGCTGCTGTTTGCTAAGCCTGGAAGGAGTGTCGCACTGGAGATGGCATCCAGGAACTCTTCTTGAAGACAAAGTCCAGATTTGTTTTAAAAGCCTTTTTTACTTCAAGTTCTAATTTAACAGTCACTGCTCAAAACCCATTGTCCCCATCTTCGGATAAATATCAAAGGATTATTCTCCAGCACCTCGTAGGACAGATAGAAATTCTTCGGTACCAACCTTATAGAAGGAATTCCTTGTGTGAGGTTGACTGATCAATTTTGCACAGCTACCACACACCTAAAGGTAGAAACTGACACCGAAGTTCAGCTTGCCCAATGAAAATACTTGGCAAAACAATTATTTTTATTACACATTTTATTACATTTGTATGGAGATGTTTTAGGCTGCATGGTTACCTGTCAGAGCGGATGTTTGAGCGGACACACGTTGGCTCTTAGTTATAACAACCATGTCACCCCTGCACTTTATGAGTCCGCTTGTCATTATTTTCATCATTTCATCATTTTCTGTCACTATTCTGCCCCCATAAGAGACAAGATAAACAAGATACAAAACATAAACTGTAACTGTAAGTCTATTTTTAAAACACTAAAATTGGAAATACAACACAGGTCATTGTGGCAATAAATCACTTATTGTCATTTCATTTGAATTCAATTCAACTTTATTTCAGTAATTCAATAGAAATAGAACAGTCAAAAAAATTATATAAACACAAAACATTTTAAGATCTTAGATCTTTTATATTAATGTGCCACATGCTGTCTGCTTCCTTTCATAATGTAAAAAAAAACTTAAACTAACCAGATCCATTACACATAGAGTGATATGTTTCAAGCGTTTATGTCGTTTAATTGTGATGGTTATGGCTTAGAGCTAATGCAAAACCCAAAGTTCAGTATCTAAGAAAATTAGAATAATGTGGGAAAAGTTCAATATTGTAGACTCATGGTGTCACACTCTTATAAGCTTATTAAATCAAAACACCTGCAAAGCTTTCCTGAGCCTTTAAACGGTCTCTCAGTCTGGTTCAATAGGCTACACAATCAGTCATTGACGCCTTCCACAAGGTCATTACTAAAGAAGCTGGCTGTTCACAGAGTGCTATATCCAAGCATATTAATGGAAAGTTGAGTTTAAGGAAAAGTGTGGTAGAAAAAAGGTGAACAAGCAACAGGAATAACCGCAGCCTTGAGAGGAGTCCCTGGGTCTGGAGGAAGAGTTGAGAGGCATAGAATCCGGGTTGTTTGAGGTCCAATGTGAAGTTTCCACAGTCAGTGATGATTTGGGGGGGGGGGCATGTCATCTGCTGCATGTACAAAGACCTGGTTTAATGACCACCGTGCTTTATTGATGCTTTATGACCTAAACCCCATAGAGAATTTATGGGATATTGTCAAGATATTGTCACACCAGACCCAACAATGCAGACGAACTGAAAGCAACCTGGGTTTCCATAACACCTCAGCAGTGCCACAGGCTGATGGCCTCCATGCCATGCAGCATTGATGCAGTAATTCATGCAAAAGAAGCCCCGACAAGTATTGAGGGCATATAATGTACAGTACATGGACATTTCTGTATTAAAACCCAGCTTTTTTTTAATGGATCTTATATAATATTCTAATTTTCTGAGATACTGAGATTGGGGTTTTCCTAAACTGCAAGCCATAATGATCAAAATTAAAAGATATAAAAATTAGAAATATATCATTCTTTGTAAAGACCCTATGTAATATATGATTGTCCCCTTCTGAATTGAATTGATGAAATAAATTAACTTTTTGATGATATTCTAATTCATTGACATGCACCTGTAAGTATTTTAAGTGTGAAGGTGTCATTTTAATTTTCAAATTGTGAGAAAACTGCATTTCAATTTTTATTTTGCCCCCAAAACAGCATAGTGACATGAGAATGTACATGAAATAGATGTTTCAGTTATTGAATTTGAATCCTGATCCTCCGAATCTCTTACATTGAATTTGATTATTGTACACTGTCAAGCAATTTAGGTCTTTAACAATATTATGCCAAATGCTTCCTTTTTTAAATATGGTCCTACAATGCCCACACGAGTTTGGCGAAATGTAAATTTCAATTGAATTATTACATTTTCATTTTCATTTTTTACAGAAATGTTCCACATATATATTGACAAACCTGATATATATAAAAGATTTCACAGTCTCTGCTGTGTTGTGAATCTCCTACAGTGGAGAGTGGTTAGCTCGACAAGACAGCAAGCGGACACAGGTTCATGTGCAGAGCTGGTTGATTATTGCTGCACTGTCTGTTGATCAGACGGTCTTGTTTTGTTAAAACTCCTTGCTGCTTTGTCCCATGAACATCACTTTATAAAATCCCATATCATGTGGAAACAGTAATGATATCTAATTTCACAAACAATGGTTTTTACAAATATTGAGCCCACGCAGTGATGTCATTAAGAATTATGTCCATTTCAAGGCAGCAATGTCTGAGGGTCCAAAGATGTTGGTCTCAAAGGGGCCATTCGATATTTGTTTTCAGCCATGATCCTTGTGTAGAGATTTCTTCAGATCCTCTAAATCTTTTAATATTATGTACTGATTATAGACATTGAAATTCCCAAATTCTTTTCAATTTCACATCGAGAAATATTAAAACATTTTCACAATTTTCCTTCAGAACTACTCAGCCTCTCTGTGAGTTTTCATACACAATAATGTTAACCTGTTGTCAGTTAATCTCATTCATTTTAAAACTTTCTCAGATGTGTTGTCTTTGTCCTGTTTTCAATTAAATACAGGGTTTCAAAGTGTTGCAAGTTTCATTTATATTTCACAAAGCTACCCAACTCTTTTTGGACACAGGGCTGTTAATATTCAATTTTATTATGAAAAAGCTGTGAAAACTTTGAGGCACTTTTTGCTGGTGCTTTGAATTATGTTCCTTCTGACATTGTATCATTACATAAGATGTTTATTATGAACAGATATCACAAACAACAACACTACAACAGAGAGACATTCATACAGTGATTTTATTTTATTAAGGCCACACAACATGATTGAGTCTTGTCACTTGGTTTGAGTATAAATTATTGTACCCGTGTGTGTTTGTGTGTGTGCTTCAGAGCTCCAGCTCAATCTTGACATCCATTTTAGCCTTGTAAGGCTCCAGCAGGGGGCGTACTTCTTCAGACAGGAACCTGGCTACCTGGTTAGAGCAGAAGGAAAGAAAAGAAAGAATAGAATATATTAACAACCAGTGGTGCGACATTTTAGGTGTGCTTTTAGTAGCATGTTTAAAAATTGCTAAGGTATTGGCAGATAATTAATGAACTGCCATTAAGAATTTAACCAATTAAAAAGTTTTCATTGTTAGCATGCTCTATTATCAGCCAGGTAAAATGTATGCAATTTACATCCCTAGCTGCCATGTATACAGATACCAACAAGGAGAGGAAAGAGGAAAAATTAAATGAGATGAAAATGATGCTGTACCTGCTGGGGAGCACGGCCAATAAAGGTCTTGGGGTCCAGTAGAGCATCCAGCTGCCCCAGAATGGGGGCAAAGTAGGGGTCTTTCTGGACTCTGGCCAGCAGGTCATTGTCACCACCCTCCTGTTTGACCACGGCGGCGGCCTCCTGGGACAGCACACGAATCTTCTCATGGCAGTCCTAATGGAAGCAGAAAATGCTATTTTTAAGCACAAACACTGATGAGGTAAGTTGTTTTACACAATACATGGTGAACCAGCAACAATACCTGTCTGTTCCCTCCAGCCTTCACCATGGCCATAATGATGTTCTCCGTGGCCATGAAGGGCAGCTCATGGCGGATGTGTCTCTCAATGACTTTGGGATAGACCACCAGCCCCTCTGTGATGTTCTGCAGGGTGCTCAGAATGATGTCTGCTGTCAGGAAGGACTCGGGCAGGGAGATCCTCCTGCACATGAAAAAGGGATGTGAATTGAGCAAATATGGATAGTTCCACAAGTATTCGGACAGTGATACAATTTTCATGATGTAGACTCGGGACAACACAGCGATGGATTTGGTGAAAAAAAAAAAAAAAAAAAAAGTAATGAAGAGGATATTGAAGACCAGACTTTCAGCGTTTTATGTTGAGAAATGAGGAAGGAGCAAGTCCACTAGTGTGTGTGAGAGTGAGGACGAAGGGTCCAGCAGGTCACATCATCTATATTCATTGGTGCATCTCACTGTCGTCACGAGTTCTGACATGAACAGCTGAGGGACTTTATGTGACTTAGATACTGCAAAAACACTAACACCATAAACTGTATCTTCTGCTCTTGAGAAAACAAATTCTTTCAGGGCAAGCGGTGTTGCACTGAGTTCTGCCTGCCTGCAGGAAACATCATTGACCTCGGGGGAGCGTGCACGGCTGCTGCGAAAGCTGAAAGAAGCCAGAATAATTTCTATGGCCACGTAAAGTTTGAAAATGTCATCATTTTGTTAGTGGGCGATTAACCATTTGATGCATATATCTATATGAATATTTAGAGTCGTCAGTGTTTTATATCACTCAGCAGAAGCAGCATTCAATTCTTCATAATGCTCTGAAATCCAACCATATATCTGAGAGCACAATACAGAAAGATGACTTACAAATGTCAAACACTCTGTGAGTTCAATCAGATAAAGCATGTGCTGATAAATATAGTGGCTGTACTGAATCTACTGTTCGTCAGCTGAGTTCCCTGACAGTATTGTGTATGGAGTATTTTTTCATGACAACACAATGTCAAATTATGTTTTATCTGTTTGCTTCTGATTGCATGTTGTTGTGTGTTGTTTTGTCTGGCCACCTCCTTAGTTGATGTAATGACAAGCAACAACCTCTGACTAAAAAACTAAATGTGTACATTGTACAGAGTAAACTGTGTGCGTGTTACCTGTTGGCGCTGTCGTCCAGCGTCCTCTCCAGCCACTGGACCGAAGCAGTCTGCAGCGGGTCTGCCATCAGGGCCACCAGATGCCGGGCCAAGCTGCAGCAGCGCTCTGCACGCATAGGGTTCCTCTTGTAGGGCATGGCACTGGAGCCTGGAGGAAGAGGAGTTGCTGTCATGCAGGTTTTATATTGTCACCTGCCTTACAGGCTGATATTTTGGGTTTGTGAGTGAGATGCATGAGGCGAGTGACTGTACCAATCTGCTCTTTCTCAAAAGGTTCCTCGATCTCTTTCAGGTTGGCCAGCAGGCGGATGTCAGTGCACATCTACAGGCAGACAGAGCAAAGACAAGCTTCAGCAGTGCAAAAACATAGATGCAGAGTTTATCAGAAGAGCAGGTTTGTCAAAACAGAGTTCTATTACACAGCAATAGATGGCACCATTTCTCTACATATCTCCAGCCTCTGCAGCTTCTGCAGCTTACCTTGTGAACAGTTGCTCCCAGACTGGCCAGGCTTGACAGACAGTCTACGTCCACCTTGCGACTGTAGGTCTGCCCAGTCACCAGGTAGGCTCTGTGGTGCATGAGGACAAGATCGTCAGAGACAACAACAACAACTGTGGTATCTTTCAAGCCCTGTTTGTCTTTCTTTTCCGTTTTGTTTTTTTTTTTTTTTTAATTACTAAAGAACGTACTTTTTAAAGGAAGCCATCTCAGTCACCATTCTGTCAAGCTCTTCCACCTAGTAAAATAAAATAATAAAAATTGTGGGACATATATACCTTTAAACCCATTGTAATGCAAGGTTCCTGAGTTTAAAAATTCTGCAGATTTATACCTTGTCGTGGTCCCCCTGAAAGAGCTGCAGGAAGCTGGCCTGTGTACCAGTGGTCCCCTTGACCCCCCGGAAACGCAGGTCATCCCGGGCTCGCTGCAGATTGCGCATGTCCATGGTCAAGTCCTGCAGCCACAGACATGCTCGCTTTCCCACCGTGGTCAGCTGGGCGGGCCTGTGGGTTGAGGCAGGTGCAGTGAGAGAGGGAAAACATGTAAACACTGCACAAAGAGTAACTAAATAAATCAGACAAGCTATCAGGCAAACTAGCACAGTGAAAACATTGCAAATGGGACACATCTGATGAGAGGCCCCTGCAGCTGTATTCAGACTCACTGGTAATGTGTGAAGCCGAGCGTGGGGAGGTCTGCGTATTTCTCTGCAAAGTTTGTCAGTCTGTCAATGACTCTGGCCAACTGTGTGGGGGGAGAACAAGGTTTTAGCCCTGGTTTATTACATAATATATTGTTACTACTCCACTCCATGACTCATTTGCCAATAAGGTAACTTTGGTTTGTGTGGCAAAACATTGGATAAAACCATTATTTCTAAATGGTTGAATTGTTGAGCATAGCTGAGGCTTGCAGAAACGAAAAAAAAAAACAAAAAACATCCCTATTTCCTGCAGTTTTGTAGAGGCACAACTGGATAGGTTGGTGTGTTTTCTGGCAAACAGCTGAGGCTCACCTTTGGCAAGAGAATGTCAAATCCATCACGCAGCACAATCAGATCCTGAGGAAGGAAAAGCCAACAATCAGAGCGCATAAAATAAAGTATGTCATCGTCTAAATGGGATTCTAATTTCCCCGACACATATAAGTCAAGCTCAAGAGACAGATTACTGATCATGTTCTCAAAAAAATAATGCAGGCCACAGCATAATTACAGTGTTGTCTCCCACGTAGCAGGAGGTGGCGCCGAGGTGGATGATGGGTGCAGCTGTGGGGCAGTAGTGTGCGAAGGTGTGGACGTGGGCCATGACATCATGTCTGAGCTTGCGTTCCTCCTCGGCCGCCATGGCAAAGTCAATGTCCCTCTCATGGCTTTCCATCTCCTGAATCTGGGCGTCCATGATAGGCAGACCCAAAGCCTGAGAAAGACGTGGATGCGCATGGAGACAGGATGGAAAGAATAGTGTCCCATCACAATTATGTAGTAGGTGGTTTTCTATATGAATTTTGTGTTTGTAATAACTTATTATTTGTGGGATATTCAATCGCAAAAAAACAAACGTCGAACAAAGAAATGTAGATTAGCAGTCACATGTTTAATACAGGACCTAAAGCTGCGGTCACTAAGTCTGAGAAGGGAGAGGACTCAAGATGAAGACGGAGGGAGCTGCACTCTTGCTCTGCGCCTCTGAGCCCCCTCCTTGCAGGGCAAACTGCGGTGAACGCTTTCAGAGATCGGCTTATCTTCTAGCAAATAGAAGATAGCTCTTTTGAGCTATTTCTTCAAACGTCCGGTTATTATTTGGTGTCTTTGTGGCAGGAATTGTCCAGGAACTGGCAGTTTTTTGTTTTGTTTTTGTCATCGCTGGTAGTCGTTTCTCTGCCATTATGTTCATAACACCCTAAGTAATCATTTTAGCAATTATGGTAAAAAGTTATTTTTATAAAAGTTGCATAATGTAGCTTTAAAGGTTATAGCAAAGGGAATATTTTATGATATCTATCTATTTAGAAAGAGGTGAATTACATAAATCTATTAGGTAATGTCTGTGGTGACGTTCTGCTTACTTTTCTAACTATGTATGTCACTCACTGAAAATGAATCTCTCAGTATTTCATTTCAAATACCAGATGGGGTTTTTTTTGTTTTTTTTTAAATGGCATCAACTAGGTGGCATTTCCATGCTTGCAGCAATGCCTCATTAAAAAGTGTTTTTTTCAGAGTAGTGGTGAGGTGTGACTGTACCAACAGTGTAGGCAGCAGTGGGGAACAAGCTACAGCAACTGTAAATATGTTGGAGCGAACAAGTGCAATGATAGCTTGTGTTATACCTCTCAATGCCACAGGAGAGAGACACAAATTACGCACTGCAGGTTTAACATTACTGATTGTTTTGGCAAGTGATACTGAAGCAGGTATTTCTAGGTAAATATAATGTGTAAAATAATCAGAATTTTACAGTTGAAACCAATAGTTGGTACAGAAAAAGAAGGATAATGAATTAATCACAATCATTACCTCCACCGAGGAGGTTATGCTTTCACCTGCGTAAGTGTTTATGTATGTTTGTTTTGTAATGCCTGTCGGTGAGCACTGTCGCCTCACAGCAAGAAGGTCCTGGGTTCAATTCCCGGGTCAGGGCGTTTCTGTATGGAGTTTGCATGTTCTCCCCTGTGCCTGCGTGCGTTCTCTCCATGTACTCCGGCTTCCTTCCACAGTCCAAAAACATGCAAAACTGGGGGTTAGGTTAATTGGTCGCTCTAAATTGCCCGTAGGTGTGAATGTGAGTGTGGATGGTTGTTTGTCTCTACATGTCAGCCGCCCTGCGATCAACTGGCAACTTGTCCAGGGTGACCCCGCATTCGCCCGAAGATGCTGAGATAGGCTCCAGCCCCCCGGTGACCCCTAACAGAATAAGCGGTAGAAGATGGATGGATGGATGGATGGATGTTGTGTAATCGAGCTTAAGGAGATTAATAAAAGTGTTTGGCCACTTAAAGATCAGCAGACAGAGAGTCTGGTGACAAGGTTACTGATCCTTCCGATTTTTTTCTATTGTGTTGACAAGCATGTGCTCTCCTCGTGAGAAGGCGCTCGACATCCTGATTAGACCGACGTTGATTATATTGGGTTAGAGAAGTCATGAGACAGGACTACACAACAGTCTAACTGATTAAGAAAAATTGAGTCAAACCCTTTAACATACCCCTCTCTCCCTCTGTTATCACACAGTCCAACTCAATTAAAGTAAGTCAAGTATCCAACCAGTGACGCAAGAAAGTTCAGTGCAGATAAAAATCATCTGCGAAGGCTTAAGAAATCGGGCTTGGCTAGGTTTAGGGTGGTAAAAATGTAGAAGGGGGTCTTCTGTTACTGTGACATTCTCTGCAAGCTATTTTCGCACACAAACCACATAGAGGCATCCATAGGCCTCACAAAGTCTGCTAGACCCCTAACAAAGTACTCACAAAACACTGAAAAATGAGCCAGGTTCAGGATCTCAAATATTTCAGAGGTATTTTCGCTAAACTCTGTAACTCTTTATTACAGAGTCACTGCATTTCAGCTGTGCGGTCAGGTATTCATGCACAACATACTGCATGTGGGGTTGGGCAAGATAGAACATATACCATATAGCATTATATGAGAATATACTGTATATCATCTGAGATTTTGGATATCATTAAATCGTGATCGAGCATACTTTGTGCTGTACTGTGTTCTAATGAGTGTTGTAATATTTGCCTACACCCACTTTAGTGATTACATTTAAAGTACTGATGATTTTTCAACAAAAACCTCATTCTATTAACAGTTTGTCAAAATACTATCAGTGATATCATTTTGAGGCCGTTCTGCCCAGCCCTAAACACATGTAAAACATTGTATGCTGCTCCAACGGAGGGGGGAAACAAAATGGGCTTATGAGGTACCTAAATGCAGAGTGTGCCACAGATTGACAGTGTAACTGTGGCCGGGCAAGGGCAGTGGGGGCTGGTTATAATTGTCCAGAGAAAATATACATTTACATTCTCCACCCGAGGTTAGTCAACAACCAGTCAACCTTGCTTTTACATTATAGATATGTTATTCTGCAGCTGAAGCCTAAATAAAATGTATGGCACTTTCCTTGAATTTGAATTAGGAATGCACCGATACGGTGGATTGGAGAACCAAAGCAGAAATCCTCAACCATGACACTGACTAATTATTTTGAGCCTGATGTGTGTGTCACGGTACATGAAAACATCAGATGGCCATGTCAGCAAGTGCAATCAGAGGGGGTCTTAAAAGCAGATGTAATCAGGGCAAAATCAGTGGGATAAAACAGATTATTAGTGGCAACCTTATTTTGTACAACGCTGATACCAGCCAACCATGTCCATATGATTATACCATAACTGGGTGCATCCTTAATTTGAATAGATCCATGTTTATATTCATACACTAAAAGGACTTGATAAATAGGAACATTTTGCTTGGGTTAAACCAGTCATTCAATTTCTGCAAATCCAAATGCTGCCGATATTGTGAAGGCTTTCTGCAGTCTGTGTTTCTGCTCTATAGTGTATTGGTACATGGAGTGAGGGGACATACCTCTGCAGAGTCTGCTCCCAGCCGAGCAGAGGGCTTTACATGGGGCCCTCCTTTAACACTATATTTAGAGCAGGGAAATCTGATCCCTGAAGCTTGCGCATTTTGGGCTTGTGGACCATAGAAAGTGTGAATATCCACAGAATATTAGGGGGACACCGGCTACGTGCTTGCTAATATGCGTGTACAGCGTGTCAAACCTTCTCAGCCTTGGCCAGGTAGATCCACAGCTTCCTCCAGGTTGAGAACTTCTTACGGTCACTGAAGTTGTACGCCATTTCCTTGCTGGCGTACCTCGACACCAGCGGCGAGCGGTACTTCATGAACTCGTCGGCTGCCTCCATGTCGCTGGGACGAGCTGGTGTCCGCCAGAAGCAAGAAGTCCGCCTCGCACGCCGACACACTCGGGAAGCCGCGCCAACTTCGGCTCGTCACGTCACATGGACGAGGCGGCGCTGCTTTACGACACTGCAGGTCGACATACGGCGTGAGGTCTGAACGTGACGCTCGCGGAGGAGCGGCACTGCTTTTACTTGATTTATCGAAAACCGCCAAAGAGTTAGAACACGCCGCGTCAAAAAGTACGTCAAACATGTCATTATTAGTCTGCGTTTGCGTTTGCTTATGTAACCATGTGTGTATTCCCACGGCTCTGTGACTGTGTCTCGCGTGCATAATTAACCTGATGAGGAGCCAAGGATGAAGTCAGACGTCCGGCGACGGTTTATATAATTCTTCTCCAAAACATCACATGGTTGTGATGTATCCTTGAGAACAGATTTTCACTAAAGGTGTTGAGTTCAATGTAATTAGATAACCTCCCCCAGACATGTGCTATATATAGGCGCTTTCGTGCATTATATAACTGCATTTCTCATATCAGTATTTAAATTTATTCATGCAGCCTGCATCCTTTCCCCGCCTCACAATATTTCTGTCTCCAAGCATCTTATAAATAATTTTATGCATGATGCAGCAGCGGCAGCTGGGGAATACATCCAGCTGTA
>KV751361.1:2620194-2635050 GCA_001698575.1 Mola mola
CATCTATCTATCTCTCTGTCCTCTGACTGCAGTCTGCATACAGAGCTGCTGCTACTGCTGCTGAGCAAGTGGGAGGAACAGATTCCCTTCCTCTGCTTCAAAAAAATGACGAGACATCTTCCTGGAGCTGCTGCAGCAGGGGTGGCTTTGGCTTCCTGCATTGCACAATCTCCCCCCTCGGCTCGGACAAATAAATAAGACAAGCGAAGGAGTGCTGGAAGGAAGAGGAGAGGAGTGACACGACAGAGAAAGGACAGAGAAAGCTCTCATGGAGTAGAGGGGTGTGTGTGCTCGATTAAAAAATAGAAGGGGAGAAGTTGAATGGCAGAGGCTATGAGGAGAGAAAGGGTGGCAGAGAGCAGAATGTAGAGGAAATGGTATTGCAATAGCATGAGTGTTGGCGTGAAAGAGAGAGCTGAGAAGCGTTCGAGCACCCAGCCCTTTGCACGCCACTCAGGCTCCATTGCTTTCTGAAGAGGCAAGAAGAGGAAT
This sequence comes from Mola mola, assembly GCA_001698575.1. Lineage (NCBI taxonomy): Eukaryota > Metazoa > Chordata > Actinopteri > Tetraodontiformes > Molidae > Mola > Mola mola. The sequence goes on from KV751361.1 coordinate 2,620,687, forward strand.
CCACCGTGGAGGTGAGACGGAGACGGAGGAGGGGGGCAGAGGAGGAGGAAACCAGAGGTTCTACACACAAGATGGCTGCTGTGTCCTCTGCCTCTGACACTGGTAAGTGGGTTTTCATCCTCTGTTGCACACACCTCGCCGCAGGTTTGCCTTTCGTCACCAGGCATTCAGTGGCAGCGTTCAGGGTGGAAACTCTCTGAGCCATTTCATGTGACTTGGAAACTGTTGCTGGAGTCAACTTCCTCTTGTTTAGCAGGTTCACATGGAAAGTGTTGTGAGTAACGGTTAAATGAATGAACTTCCTTCTCCTCCCTCTGAATATCGATATTCATCTTGGATCCCATTTATCAAGACATACCCGCTAAATCTAACTTCGAGCCCAAATTCTGTCCAAATTGACATTCTCTCTGAAAGAACTTCAAGGTTTTTCATCTCTGACCCATTTTTTCCAAACGCTGAAAGCTGAGAAAAACAAATAGGAGGTATATAGGGAGGAGGCTTAGAGGATAAGGACGAGAATGAAAGAAGAGGAAGAGGTAAAATGCTTAGTTAAGAAGGGGGAATCTAATGGGCGAGGAGAGAAATTAGGTTTTGGTATCTCTGAAATATTGGATAAAGGTTGTTTCCTCTGAGGTAGTAGCCTTAAAGAAATAAAAACCAAACAGAAATTGAACCAACAAACTCATCATCCAATCTGTCTGTCTCAACAGGGGACCCCAGGGGTCGACACCCCCCAGAACGTAGACTGCTGATCCTTGGGGGGGCACAGTCTGGTAAGACCTCGACTGCCAACACCATCCTAGGGGATGATGTCTTCGACTCTGGCACAGAGACCACCCACAGCAACGTGGGCCACACAGAGATCTACGGAAGACGGGTCACTGTGGTTGACACGCCGTCGTGGGCCATTCCCAGTGAACCTGAGGACAGCGGCCAGGCTGACGGCAACCAAGATGCCGGAGCCGAGCCAGACAGCCCGCGGCAGCCTCCGCCGAGCCTGGACAGCGAGGGGCCGTGCATGGGGGCCATTCTCTGCCCCCCTGGACCCCATGCCATCTTGCTTGTGGTGTCAGTCACCCAGCCTTTCACCGATATCCACAGGATGGCCGCAGAGGAGCAGCTAGGGGCCCTGGGCGGGGGGACCTGGAGGTACTCCATGGTGGTCTTTACCGGCGTGGACAAGCTGACTAAAGGGGTGTTCATTGAGGAGCACATAGCAAACACAGGAGAGGCCTTGCAGTGGCTGGTAGAGAGATGTGGAAGCAGGTACAAAGTCTGTGTCTACTTTATCTTTGATTTTAACTAAAGCCGAACTAAGCACATTCGTGTCAAGTCTTTGAAAGCACCATGCACATTAAAAGTCACAAAGAAATGCAGAGTCTTATAGTTGGAGCAGCAGAAGCAGTTTAATACACAGCTTATTTTGCACATCAAAGTCTCTGTACAAGTCTTGGGACACATTACTGCATGAGCAAGAGAAAAAGAAGCATGAAACCTCTTGTGGCTCCAGAAGGAGCTTTGAGGAATCAATGAATCGCCCCGTGAAGTCACTTGAGTTCGGCATCTGATGGGCCACAAGATTACAAGTTCCAAATGATAGACGAAAAATTTGGAGGCATATCATGTAGCGTAACCAGATGGGAATGTGTGGAAGGAAAGACATTAGTTCATTTTTAGATACAGAAATTGCTGGCAAAAGTGAAAGGGATACTCAGCGATTTATAAAATTGTGGGTCTGAGGTTTGAGGACTCAGGAAGGACAGATTTTTTAAAAAAGGAATGGGGAAAATTTAAAGGTCAAATGTCCCCACTTTTGCTGTAGTTTCTGTTACGGTTGAAGTCTCAAACCCTTTACTCCAATACAATGATCCTAATGTCACAACTGTTTTCACAATCCGAGGTGGCTCCTTCTGGTGGGCTGAACTTCCTTTATGTGTAAAATTGTGTTTGTTTTTTCACCTTCAGGTACCACGCCTTTGATAACACGCGGAAAGACACCGAAGACAACACACAGGTGCCTGAACTGATGGAAAAGGTGGAGGAATTGATCACCGACAACCAAGGTTAGCTCTTCTTGGCCCGTGATACACTCCCTAGTAACGCTGTATGGGGAGCACCATTTCTTTGTAAGAGAGCTGTTTGAAAGCGATGAATAATTGAATGTGGCCGCCCTGCAGGCTGGTACTTCGAGGTGAACGAGCTGATTTTACTGGAGGAGGAGCAGGCCAGGAGAGCCCTGGAGGAGGAGAGGATGAGGATGGAGGAGCACGCCAGACAGAGGGAGCAGATGATCGGAGGACCTCCCAGAGGTACGAAGGAGTGTGCGAGGATAAAGTGAGTGAGTCATGCGAGGATGGAGAGAGATAAGTGCACAGATCATACTGCCTTGAAAACAGAGCTTCTGAATTGACGTTGCAGGAAATAGCCTCATTTGTCACAATCTACCTCGCTTTAATTGTCTTGCGCACCGTGTTTGTGAACAAAATAACTCGAAAACGACTGAATGAATCATTGCCAAATTTTGCAGCGAGGTAAATGTCGTTACAATCGAGAGCTGATTACAATTTGAGAGCTGTAGCACTACAATTGACTGTGTGGATGTAGTTGTGGGTGGAGATTTAGTGTTTTTGGGGCTTTGCTACTAGTATTCAGGGTTGCATCGGATGGCACAATCAATGGCTAATGATTTCCCACCATTTCCTTCCTGCTCTCTTTCTTCTGTTGTGTCGTCCTCTCTGCGTGTCTCTACAGAGCTCAGACTGCTCCTGTTGGGCTGGAAGGGGGTTGGAAAGAGCTCGGTGGGAAACTCCATCCTGGGCCGCCATTACTTCGAGTCGGGCCAGGAAACGGAGCTGTGTCTTCGGAGACAGGCGCTCGTTTCTGGCCGCCGGGTCACCATTGTTGACACCCCAGGCTGGGATTGGTTCTCGGTGAGGAGAACCCCGAAGCGCATCCGTCAGGAGTCCCAGCGGGGGGCCGGCCTCCTGAGACCAGGTCCCCACACGCTGCTGCTGGTCCTCCCTGTCGTGTCGTCTCTCACGGCCAGGAAGAGGCGAACGCTCCTGGCTCACATTGAGACTCTGTTTGGCGACAGCGCGTGCCTCCACACCATGGTGCTGTTCAGCTGTGGTGACTGGCTGGGCCGTACACCCATCGAGGAGCATATACTGAGGGGCGGGCGGGAGCTGCAAAGACTGTTGGAATACTGTGGGAACTATTACCACGTCCTGGACAGTAAGACCCCTGGCAAGGACAGGAGTGTGTCCGTCCTCCTGGACAAGATAGAGGAGATGATCCGAGAGAATGGAGACAAAGCTTTCCTCCCCATACAGACCGAGTGGTGTAAGTCCCAGTGCTGTTCTCCTAAAAATCTGTCTAATCACTGAGATCTTATACTTTATGTCATCTAACATGACTTTGTTTCCTTTGATAGTGAGCGAGGAGAGCTCTTACTCCTCTGACAACACAGAGCCTGAGGACGACTGTCGAGGATGCCAGCTCCAGTAACGCACTTTTCACAAGGAAACTGGCCCTGCGTTTTATCTTCATGCTGATTCTTCAATAGGCCCAAACATCGCCTTGTGCAACTTAAACCTCATCTTGATAAAAAAGACTGTACTCACTATCACTGAGCGAAGCTCAACCTGGACTTAAAGAGTGAGACTAAATGTTTGAGACACTCCCCCTAAAACCCAAGAAGAGGACCCTGACCCTCGTTCCTGGGCATGTAAACGTATTACTGCTGCTAAAGTGAGCCTGTGCAAAACTGCAGAGTAAAGAATTACTCAACACTAACCCAAACCCTACTTAAGGTATAATCACGACCAGCTAGATTTGGAAGTCTAAGAAGAACATGTCAGAGTTTTACATAATAGTCATCTGCTTCCGCATTAAGTAGGATTTCTTTCCTTCACTTCAAATTAGCATTTCACAGGCAATGGTTGAACAGAACACAGACAGTGTGGCAAGATAATGATGTGTACTGGAATGTGTGCGCAGCAATTTAAAGATGAGCCTCCAGTTGATTGTGCGCTCTGGCGTCAGTCATGAAACATCATGTGACTTTCTAATCATTCAAGAGTGATCATCGCTTGGTTGGTTTGTGCTCAGGGATTGAAATGGTTCCTCCTGGACTGAAATAGTACAGTTATAAAAACAGTAGTTAATGCTGAATGATGAACTGCAGACATCGGTCACATTGTCAAACTGGAGTTATTTACCAGGAGTGAGAGTCCATGTTTGCGCGCTTTGATTGGTATCAGTTCTATTGTCATTAGAAACAATTAATTGGATTCATCTAAAGCAGTAAATGTAGTTCCCCCTTAGCCCGCCTCTGCTTAGCACTCATGCACCTGAGCAGTTTTATCTAAAGGCTGCAGTGAAACTGTGCAGTCGCAGATCCACGTGGAGCTGCTCAGGCATTTGCATTCATGCATTCGGTGCATTTATTGATTCAGCTATGTGCCTCAGTATCAAAGCATAAGAGCAGGAGTAGGGCCCGCCGACAGGCCAGTATCCAACAGTCTATATCAAGCTTTTGCATGCTACAGAAACAATGTAACCTCATGAAACCACACAAGTTTTTGGAGGGCGTTTACTACCTTTTCTACATCAGTAAGACCTCTGTCTCAGACTTGGATAGTGATGATTTGATAAAAAAAAAAAACACATAGATAAACAGTATAGTCTCAGCTTTCGGAGGCATGTTAAGACAGCGCATGCAGATAAACGAGTGCCTATAGATCTGAAAGCAGCCTCACTTCTTATTCCTCAGAGTCCATGGGAACTACTGGTTCATTACACCCCTCTACCTTTATGACTGCAAAAAAAAAAAACCCAAACAAACGCAAAAAGCATAAAAAGGATAACTCCTGCTCTGAAAGGTACAAATAAATGCATATAATACATGACCAATGCCACTGCCATGCTATAAAATTTTATACAAACGTCGTAGCCTAAAACCCTGACACTGCTTCTTCTATGCTTTACTGACTCTGTGCTTCATCTAGTGATGTAGACCACTGAAGCACTGTGTGGCAAGCATGACTTTACAGTTTGACATGAGGATGCTTCAAGTATTCATTTGGAGTCTTAGAGTCCCACTTCACCTGTGAATATATTGTCTCAGCCGTGTATATTTACAGTGAAAATATGTTAGACTACATTGTACGCTCTTAGCGAGGCATTTTGCACTGTGTAATTTGTACCACTTCACTATAGCCAAAGTGACGTTACTTCCTGTGTGGTCCATGGTGATTGCAATATTAGAAAATAATAATAAAAGATATGGATATATAGTTGCACATTTTTGCTTTTCAAATTATTACTTAACTGGTTTGTCAAATACCACCACTCAGTGTTCACTGAAATAAGGTACAGAAACAAACCTGAAATAAAAGTCAAATAAAAAAAAAAAATGTATGTAAAATGTAAAATAATGTATTAGTTTTTGGATTATGTCCATCAAATTGATCAAAATTTCATACCAATTTGTTTGATTGATTGATTGATTGATTGATCAGGATTCAGATCAGCTCTGAATCCCTCCATAAACTGTAACATCTCATTCTTGGGCCAAGTCCTATTAACACAAGTGTCATATAAATCTGTTCATTACAGTGGTTCTTGTGTCACTTTCATGTTTGAAACGTAACTAGATCCAGTTTAAGTTGCTTGATGTCAGACGAATTCACACAAAACATTTAATAAATATATATCCACTAACTATTTAGTTGTGACTGTGTTTGAAAATGAATAACCATAACCTAGATCTGTTCACAACTTAGGTAGAGACATAGGTAAAGCGGGTAAGAATTTCCATATATTCATGTTATCCTACAATGCAAAGCAGACGTTGCTGTACTGGAAATACTAATTACACAGTATTGCCACTAGGGGACACTGTAGCAAGAAGATTTATCAACTTATTTATGTCTTGGATGCCTTAACTGATCTGGTAACCATTCTTACTTTATGTCTAAATTCACTTATTTCTTGGTGAAAATGCATGTGGATGTTGACTGCTGATAGAAAACTGCTGAAAGCAGTTGCTGAAGTGCAGAAATCGGAAACTAGAAATTCATGAGCAATAATATAGGTTGCCATTGTTTATTTCTCCTTTGATGTATTTTTATGTTACATAAAAGACATCAAGGTAATTCACAGATTAATAACTGTTGCAGTTTCCACATCTAAACAAGCCCAGAAAAAGCTTAAGATTAGAAAAACACAATGCCATAATATCCTTCACGAACTGAGCAGTTGATAATTGAATAGCTTCAAAAGGTGAAAAAATGTAGGAATAGCATGCCAGAAATTGTGTAATAATAATTAGAATTAGAATTATCTGAGTTTTGACCTGGAGTACAGTATGTTTTTCCTGCTGCAACTAGCTCTGCACCGTCACAATTTTTTTGTTTTGCTGGTGATACTTAAGCTGGGCTGAGCTCAGCACTAGTCTTTATTTTTCTCTCGACTTTCTCGTGCTCTTTCATTCACCCAGACTTTGACCAGTAGTCTTTACAGGCACACACCTTAGTGATTTATTGACTGGCAGACACAGACAAAAAATGGTAAGAAAGGACGAAGCTTCGTCTGAAAATGTCTTCCCTTGTACTTAAAGTTGTGTTTTTAAGCTCACATGACCATTGATATACTGAAGTGGCTGCAGCACATTGCTGGTCAGGCGGGTTCCATTTTCCTCTTCCCACCTTCTTTTAATGAGGCACCATAGGCTCATTGTACTGTCAAACCAGGAGCTCAGAAACATTCAGGACACTAAAATTTCTTTTCAGAGTTGGAAAGCAATCCCTTTCACTGTACTATAACCATTTGCACCACTGAATAGCTTGACTTAAACTTATATGTAAAGGTGTCATTTTCCATGTAGGCTGGCATTTATGCTGCTTCATATTGCCACACTCCATGTACACCTCTTATCTACTGTGTGAGTTATCCTGGGTCCTTGTGACAGACCCTACTGACCCACTTGTCTACTAACCTGTCCTATGTCCAGTGGTAATCACACCAGAAACAATGTAATCAGTTTTAAAAATCTTTTATTAACATATTTATAATACATATGGTTCATTATATTCTAACACAGTTTGAACAGACATAAGCTACTCAGGTCCGGAGATAGGTAAAATACATCAAGACCACAAGAAATCAACACAAGTTTACATAGTTAATGGAAAATACTTCTTTCCAGAACACTACTCTAAATGTGACGTGTTTTATAATACCTGTGTTACATATTTAGGAAAATGTGTTGGATTAACAAAATACGTGCTTTACTAGTGCTTGTTTCCATGAAGACATTAAAATTAGCTTAGCCCAATTTTTAAAATATTAATTCTTTTGTACACACAATCAGTCCCTGCTGAGACCATCCACTAGGTGTCAGCACTGAGACCCTTTTTCACTCTGGCCTGCCGAACCTCAGCAATCAGCTCTTTGAGGTACTCAATCTCCCTGGCCATAGATTCAGCCTTCTCCTTCAGCTCCATGTTCTTCCTCTCCAAATGTGCATGGTCTTCAAGAAGTGCTTCCTTTTCAGTCTTCTTCTTCTGCCTGTAACGTGTGGCTGCCGTCTTATTCTGCTCCATCTTCTTTAGTTTCTTGACCTTTGATGTCTTTACAGCTGGCCTCTCCTCGTTATCCTCACCTATGCTTCGGAGGGGCTTGACTCTGACGCTGCTGGCACTGGGTGAGGGTGGACCAGCTTTATATGTAGGCTCAGGGTATGGTCTGCATCTGGATGATCTTGGTGGATGGGATGTGTGGAGGACCTTTGGGGTGGTGGTTGTGGTGGTGGTGACTGCAACTTCCTCTTTGGGGGACAGTACAATGACGATGCGAGTTGGCGAAAGGGAGAGTACGACCTTCTGGACCTGGGGGATGACAGGTGTTAACACTGGCTTCTCCTCGCTCTCTGAGACATCCACCTCACTGCCCAGGTCCAGGGTGTAGGCTGGGGAAGAAGGAGCTGGAGATGTGGGCTCAGACTTTATTTCCAACTCTCCTTGGGGCTCTGGGACACACACAGGAAAGAGGGCGACATCCTGTTCTTCAATGTTGGATTCAGGCTGCTCCACTGTTAAGACAGCCGGTTCTGAACAGACAGTGAGAGGAGGAGTCGGGCTAGAGGTAGGTATATGTGGAGGAGAGGCGGAGGGAAGACTTGGGAGCACGGGTGTTGACAGAGTGGACACCGGGCAGGAGTCAAGCTCCATGGGAGAATCCAGGGAGGCCAGAAAGTCTTCTGGTGAGCTGGGTTCCGCGTCAATTGGACTGCAGGAGCCAATCAAAGAGTCGAGGTCGAACCCATTCAGATTCATCCTCTCGTCCATCCAATCTAGGTCACTGAGCATATCCTCTGTGGAGGCAGAAGGGGCAATAAGCTGTCAACCTCTCCCATGTAACACCATATATGAACATGATTTTAAAAAAAACAAAAAAAAACAAATATAAGACTAATTACCTTTGCCAAAATCCAAGTCCGTCTGTCTCAGCTGACCAGGGTGGCCCAGCAAAGGGAGCGAGAACAGGTTAGGTTCGGTCCTGACTTTGTCCCCATGAAGGAGAGCTGGCGGTGTGGGAGGTGGGGAATAAAAGGGAGGAGGAGAGGATGAAGAAGGCGACAAAGAGGTGAGGGGTGACACGGGGGAAGTGTCCCCTTCCACTGAGGTCCCCCCTCCTTTCTCTTGTTCTTTGTGGTCAAGGCAAAGAGAGAGGAAGTCCATGGTGTCAGCCATGGGAGAGGAAGGTCCCCAGAGAAGGTCCTCCATGTCTTCCAGGCCAAACTGTGAGCTTATCATCATCATGGTCATAGTGGTTGTTGTTGGTCACGAAAGGGACGTGCGTCGATGGTAGGGAGGTTTCAAACTTTTTTATGCTGTCGAATGCAGCAGTAGTGAGTGTTTCCACGTAGGACCTGAGGAATAAAGAAAACATTTGTGGTGAAAATCTGATCGACATTTGAAAAAACACAATCATAAAAAAATATATTTTTCAGATAAGGGTTTGTTTCTTCACACTGATGTACACAAAAAAAAAAAGAATTGTGTGGAACTCAATGAAGTGTTAAATATAATAGTTGCACTATGCCTGGGCCACATCACGAGTACCTCCCAGCTACCAGTCTTGTGACTGACGTCATTCAACGACGGGGTGCAGGCCCCTCCCACACCGCGCACAGCCACTTTTGTTCTCAATCCGCTAACGTCACGCCGCCATTTTGGCAGACACAAAACGAACAATTTTCTGACTGCCACGTCGTCAGTCCTGATACAAACACTAACTGTTTGTACATAAACAAAAAGGACGATGAAAGCAGACCCAGGTTGAAATGCTGTACATTATCAGAAAGAAAAGGGAGATGGTGACGTATTACCACGTGTTGCATCATCTCAGTTGCCGATTCCGTAGTTTAATATATCAATTACTGTATCAGTCGGATCACACTGATTTTATGAGATTAGTCGTTAGTATAGTTAAAATACATGTTAAACTCAAAATGTATTGAGATCTAGTTTCGTGTTAAAGGCAACGTTAGGCTGACGGTCCTCTCGGCCACAGTAGGCCGGGCAGCTGTCATCGACCAAATGTCATCAAAAATATTAATACTTACGACATTTTTGCTGAATCAAAAGTGACTCAGTGCACTAGCTGGATGCACTGCTTTGTTGGCGGCTGGGTCGCGGCACACTTTACACTGCCATTTCGGCGAATAGAGCGATGTTCAACAACGTAGCCTCTTGGTTTTTTTGGTCCTCGGAAGGAAAATGGCGCATGATGCTGCGCCGCGCGCATATACACCTAAAGACAGTAACGAGGTATCCTTCCGCGGCCCTCAAGTTATCACTCCGCCACAGTCCTCACTGCTTGTCAGGAAAAAAGTACCACCCATACAAAGTTACAAATACAAGATTATCTTACTCACGAGAGGGATTGATTATTATTAATTATGCGTTTTAACTTAATCATAACTTGAAGTGTAACTACAAAAACGAACATCCCTGATATAGTGTATTAGTAAATCACACATGAGGTTAACAAAGAGGTTAACAAATACAGAATACAAAATGTATGAATGCTGCACCACACTTGATATTCTCAGTTCATTATTATTATTATGTACATGATTTTGGCTGTTCCTACATTTTTTCACTCTATTTTTCTCATTTCTACCTTTTATACATTCATGTTTGTAGCTTTTTATGAAATTTAGTTCATGTTATATTCTTAATTTCCCCCCTGAATTTGTCGTCTATAGCGCTGCTGTGACCAGTCAATGTCTTTGAGTTGATGTAAGTCTTTTATGTAACATAGAAGACATTAGAGACATTTGAACAATGGATTTCACTGTTTAGCTCCTGACCAGCTAACTATGCAGCCACCGTTACACGTGATTTTACATTTTAGCTCATGACTTTTCTGGCTCTTCCTCTTTATGTTTCTGCAATTCAGCAAAGGCCTGCAGCAGTTTTCTTTCCGCATCCACACATATTTTCACCAAGAAGTGGAGGACAACATGACATTTTTACCAATTGCAACATTTAAAAACATCTCTCTCCCATTGTATGCACATACACACAAAGCAGTGTGCCTCAGCTGAACATTTCCCACATGTGATTCAGGTGATCAAGTTCATCTTGCAGGTTTTCAGCCAACAGGCGAACCCTACCAGAAAACCTGGTCTTATTCGACTTCTTCAGCTTTTGACCATCCTTTTCTGTGAAATACTGATCCACTTCCTTGGCAAAAGCCTGAAGCAGTCCCTCAGATGGCATCCTACCGGGGTGTGGAACGTAACCCTTCCTATTACTGTTCATGTAATTCCCAACCACACACTGTGACAGATGTGCCATCTTCAGCGCGTCAGTCTGGGCTCCCGCCATTCGTAACCTGGGAATGTCATGCCGCCGCAGCTCGCTCATTGCACACAGGATGAAATCCAGGCAATGTTCCAGATCAGCGACATTTGTCTTATATTCGTCCACCAGTTTCTCCACCGCTGTCCTGTTCACAATTTTCTTTTTGGCCTGTTGGGCGGTGTGGGCACCCATCCCCCCAGCAGAGGCCACCATGCCAGCGCCCACCGCTGTAGCAACCAGCGAGATGCCCATTGTGACGGGAGCCAAGGCCATACCCAACACTGCTGTCACCCCTCCCACAGCGCCTGTTGTGCCCCCAGCGATGCCCATGGTTTTGCTCTTTTTCTGTATCTTGTCCAGAGTGTGGGAGATGGAGCTGAACTCTGCAATCAGGACCCGCAGCCTTTCGTTGCGCTTCATCATGAGAAGGTTGTACAGACGTAGGGCCTTTCTCAGATCTACGGCTCGCTGATTAAATGATCTGCGTTTGGACAGCAGCAGGAAAGACAAAAAATCAGCTCATATTTATCAAGTTGATATCATTTCTGGAATCGTTCCACCGTTTTTTACTTTCAGCGTTAGATTTTATTTGCAGTAAGGCCATAATGTAAGAGTTTTCATTCTCTGGTCTTACGTTGCATGACTACTGTTACAAATATTGCAAAGTCAGCCGCCGTCAAAAAAAGAATTCATATGTTAGCTTTCCTGTGGTTACCTGATTTCGTCCTCTATACTAAGGCCACACAGAGAAGGGGCCAGGGAATCAGATTCTGTTGGAGAAACAGCACAGAGACAGATATAATACTTTGCATCTTAATAACAATCCATCTTTTATGCTCTCTTTCTCTAAAATGAATTATTTATAGTCATTAAATTTATGTTAGAAGTTGGATTCTTCCGTTGTTTCAAATTTGGACTTACTTGACACCCTTTTCAACCACCTCAGCATCCCGCTGATGCCCTGAGGAAAGGAGCAGATTGGATTCATGACACCTAATTAAACTTACATTTACACTGAATTGTGATAAATCACAGTTAGCTGCAGGTGAAGGAGGGATGTTTCACCTCATTGTGCGGTGTGGGCTGCTGATGGGAGCCACTCGGGTGGTGTTGTCCTGAAGAAAGCCTTGATCCCCCTCGAGTCTGGCAGTGTTTAATGGATCAGAGGAACACATTTACTTACTTCTAAATCCACAGAAATATTGTGCAATCAGGTTTAAAATGTACAAACATACACAGAATTTCTCACCATATCTTCGTCATCCTCTGGCAGGATTTCCAGGTAGGTATGATACTCTATCTCAGTGTACACTGACTCCGTCTGTCTCCCTGAAGGCGGGGGTGTCGAAGGTAGTGGTGGTCTGGTCTGTAATAGACACAAAGGAATGCACAACAGCAGTGTTGTGACGAATAAGAAGTCAACTGATGGTATTCTGTGTATCAACACAAAAGGCATATTAAGACTTTGACTAATCACTCGTATTGTTTTAAATTTCATTAATAACTTTAATTAGAAGTTCACATGGCTGTCTGATCTTTCATGTCTCCCTCACACCTCCAGAAACAAGTACATCTTGCTTGTGAGTAAAACATCTCAACAACTACGGGATTGGCTGCCATGAAATTTGGTACATGCATCCACATACTGTATATCTCATGTTACTCTTCAGATTTCCTAACAACATTAGGATCCAGCAACATCACCAGGACAAAATTTAAACTATCCATTAAAGTATAAACTTATTCTAGGGATGAAAAACCTGCAGAACCAACTTTAACATGAGCCACAGATGAACTTTGTGTTTATTTCAAATTGATAGTTGTTAGCTTGTTAACTAAACAAATTAATGCTGTAGTAATATGTAGAAATAATATATATGTAGAAATAATGTCAACAAGTTTTAAGTAGAAACAGGACCTGTGGATTGGAATAATTATTGCTACATTAGTGTGTTTATTTTCATTTTGCTCCGTCACTTGTGAATTCTCCCAGGAAGTTTGATCTTAACTGAATTGAAATTAAATTCAATATTCTGTGATATTAAACTAAATGTGGCTATTAAAGTTGTCACAGAAAAATGTCGTGAATTAAGAAGTACAAAATTTCTTTTATCTCCGACCTTTTGACTTGCCCTTTTCCATTGACTTTCATAGCCTTGTTGAGCTAAACAGGCCTCGTGACTAAACTTCACATTGTTGTGATTTTGAAAAAAATGTATTTGGGATTTTTGCTGGTCTAAAATACTTGAATATAAGGTTTGGATTGAAAAATACCAGAATTATCCTGGAATGAAAGTTTCGTTAACTATAGTGGCCCTGACAGACTTGAAAATAAGCACCCCGACTTTTAGCCTGCCAATGTGTTGAAGGCGTAAAGGAGACTCAGTTAGTGTTTTTTTGTTTTTTTTAATTTCTTTTAAACATTTGTTTTAATCATTAAAAGGTTGATTGATTTTGATTAAATATTCAGGAGAGGTGGGACATGGCCTAATGAGTGATTGATTACATTTTGGTGGTGATCTAGATCCTTGTGCGGATCAAGGATTTTTTAAAAGGATTTTTAACAGGATAGAGGTAATATTTTTTATAGTCTTCCTTCTTTTGCCAGTTTGTCTCTTATAGGGCTGCTGTGACCTTTCTTCATTGATGTCTTTGATTTCTTTTATGTTGCATAAAAGATATCAAAGACAAAAAAATCGATGAAATTTCAGAGGTGGAAAATGGCCTGATAAATAATTGATTAGAGTGGACCACTGTCTCGATCCAGGAATTTTCTAAAAGATTTCTTTTTATAAGACCAATTTAAATTTTTTGCTTGTGGTTTCCAGGGAACATCAGCCTTCATGCAGGTCTGCATTCTCAGAGTGCTTTTTAGTTGAATACTGATTAGGGCCTGTCCAAACTAACACAGACACTAACGCATGTCCCCCGAATAGCACCAAAACCTCTTGATCACACACAAATGGTGTTTTAAGTCGCTACAGACATTTTTAAATCCCCTTCTAAAGTGGATGTTTGTGAAAATACTGTGTATATGTGTGTGTACATGTAGTTCAGAGCGTTTGGGATGATGATTGCATCACACCTCAATTCGCAGGTGCCTGTTGTTTTATGTAATGAGAATGCAAAAGAAACCACACAACAAAAGCTACGCTTTTGCATTGTTGTAACATCGTCTGTCCACACAAGTGAATCACCTTTTACTTTTGGTTTCTCCACAGCACCTCAGGCTGTCTGCCAAAGATGTTTCTGACCAAAGGTTAAACAATATATATGGGTCAAATAACTGTACATGAATGACTATTTTGTTATGTTTTTAGCCAAATCTATCAAAGGTTGCTATTCACACTCTTCTCTGGTATTTTACATCTTATATGGACTCTGCATCGCCACCTACTGGCCCAGGATGTGGCCTATGTGCACGGAGCTATCTTGTAAAAAGAAGAATGTGTGGCTGGGATTTTTTTTTTTTTTTTTTTTTTTTTTT
>KV751361.1:2641351-2666357 GCA_001698575.1 Mola mola
CACAACGTGTGCAGCAGACTACCAGAGGAACGTTTCCTTTTCTATGAAAAGTTTCCTCAGGTGGACCGTGTCAATTGCACAAGTGTGCAGACGTGCGCTATCGCTCATTTCACGTTTCACCCCAACTCGTGAGCGTTATTAGGCTGCGCGCCAGCCTGGAGTGCAGGCGTCTCAACCAATCAGAGCGGCTCCCTGATTATCTCCCTCCAATCAGTGAGCCGCGTGGCGGAGAAAGCCGAGCGGCCCCGGACATTGTCGAGAAGTCGTCAGTTGAGATAGTGATTAGTGTTCGCTGATCAAAGCGTGTGCGAGGACCAACATGACGCGGCTCGGGATGTCGTGTATTATCGGGGCGCTGCTGGTAGCTCAAAGCGCCGCCATCATCAGGTAACATGTTTTGAACAACTCAGTTCAGCTAATGTCAGGTCAAGGCAAGTTCACAAATTCAGGCAACCGACGACTGGAGGAAACGTGTGTTGACTTGTGTGCCACATTACACTTAGTCTCGCGTGTCTCCAATCAATGTTTTCGAGTCCGCGCTGATAATTTAGTTCCGAACCAGGAAGCGGCATCTTTTTTGCGCATGTCTCGTCCGCTTTGGCATTTAAATCTTTCCAAACCCCGTTTTCAGGGTCCCCCTTCATAAAACCCGGACCCTGCGCCGCCTCATTAGCGACAATGGGCTGTCAGTGGAGGAGCTCCGGGCGTATGGAAGGAGCAGCGGGTTGGCAGACAGCTCTCCACCCCCCGACCTGCCCGTAGAGAGGCTCACCAACTTCATGGATGTACGTGTGTTTATCTGCAGCGCAACTGTGGTCCAGTCATTTCCCAGCTCACCGACCCAATGTATGTGTGTCTGCTGTACACTGATGGGATGTGTCCTAAACTTCAACTCACATTACACTTCTGGAGCAAATATTCTATTTTCACTCCACTACATGTATATAAGAGAAACAACAACAGGAAGTGTATTTGTATAGCACCTTTCCAAAAGCAGGAAGTTAATGAAAACAAGAAACAAAATGCTTTCCAGTTTACATGCTGCATAAGAGCCTAGCCCATTTTTGAAGTATGATTTTTAATATTTATTTATTTATTTATTGATTGATTGATTGATTGATACTGGCAGTCACATAAATTAAAAACAAACCCAGATTCCTATAATAGGAAAAAAGGTTGACTATTGACTCTCACTGGATCCCATAATGTACCGTATAGTGAATACTATTGTACCTGAAAAAATTAGAATATCAGGAATTTTGTCAACAGTTTAAGAAAGTGAACATTTAACATATTCCATACACATTACAAATAAACTAAAATGTTTCAAGCATGTTACTATTTTGATTTCGATAATTACGGCCGAATGTTCTAAAGGAAAGTCTCAAAATTAGAATATTTCACTTTGTGTTTTGAATGTGGAAAATATGATCACGCATGTGTAAATATGTTAATTTACTTGTACTTTTGATACTCAAGAATGTTTATTGCCTGAAAGTTATTTTCAATATCAGATACTTCAAGACTTCAACTCAAGTAGTATTCGTGTGTGTGATTTTTAATGTTACCAAAGTAACACTAACATGATACCTTTCCTTTAACTTAAGTGTGAGTTTGTGGTACTTTTTTTTACAACACTGATACTGTACATGTCATTTGTAGATTGTGGAACCATAATTCAGTCATGATAGATGGTCTCTCCATGAGGGGGCTACACAAAGGGAGCATTTTGCTGCAGCCTTATTGGAGAGAGACAGCTTCTAATGACTGCAAATTTGGAAACTGTCCATCACACTTTTCAATTTAAGCAGTTTGTAGTGTCACAGGCAACTGTGGATGAAAATAGTTCTACAAGTTCAATATTTGAACAGTATCCGCAGCGAGGAGAATGAAAGGAATGGTTAAGTAAATGTTGGAATCCATGATATCATTGGTTGGCGTTTTTGTAATCTGAAGCTGGAGCAATTTTGACGTGGAATTAGTAAAATTTTATTTAAAATTTTTTGATTTTTTTTTTTAACTTTGAAAGCTGAGTTTATAGTTGTTCTTGCAGTTGAAATACTTGTGTTTAATTTATTAACAGATGTCAGTGTTTACTGTGGACTTTCTTGTCTTCTCAGGCCCAGTACTATGGGAAGATCAGCATCGGCACCCCTCCTCAGGACTTCACTGTGCTGTTTGACACGGGCTCGTCTAACCTCTGGGTCCCCTCCATTCACTGCTCTTTCTTCAATTTGGCCTGCTGTGAGTGTGATTTTTGAGGAAATCACGTACAGAGAATCCTCTGCGCTATATATACTGTATATGTGGTTAGTTCCTGTGAAGTGCTCGCTGTAACTCGCTGTAGTGACAAAATATCACACTTCTCCTTGTCACTCCTTTGACAGCTTGCCGTTTACCAACGTTCATGCAAATCTTAGGCTATATTTTAGGTTGGTTTGTCTTCCTCTGTGTCATCTTCATTAGCACTTTAGTCATGTTCACGTATGACAGCAATGTATAAACTTTAAACAAGGTCAGCATAAATACAATTACAAGCAAACTACAAGTAGGGCAGACGTTCCTGATTCCTACCAAAACACACATTAAACCAAACCTTGACTTCAATTGCATTTAAAGGCCAATAAGGCGTTAGCAATGTTGTTATTCTTGAAAATTTCCTATCTGCTTGGTTCAGGAGACAGGGAAGGTTCAGAAACATTTGAAATTGGTGAAAGGACAATGAAGCCTAATAAAAATGAATGAATGAATTAAATGTGTTCAGACTTAAATTTAATGTGCTGGCTCTTGGTAATGATGGGTACAGTGTTTGCATCACTTGTATACTACATAGATTCATGTCAAAAGGAACTTTGTTTGAAGTTACCTGATTTTCAGAGGCTGATTATGATAATGGTAATATGGAGCAAGGCTAAAAGCAGAGGAAAACAATCAAGACCACCATAAAGCTTCGTCAAAAACTATCTTTGACTTAATGGAAACTCAATTACAGAACTGAACTTTTAACTCAAAGTGATAAATACCTAAATACATAGATAATCTGATCACACAAATCAAATTTGTATGTAAAATGGAAACTGTAAAGTGCTGAGCCAACCAGTCTCTCTCTGTTTTAAATATTTTATCAGGAAATATTAGCCATCAGTAGCCTCTATTGGTAATACAAGTGAGGTAGAGACTGGACAGATGAATAAAAGGCCCCTTAACATTTTTCACATAGAGTCAAAACAACTGTATCTGTTTGTTTTTGATCATTTTGTAGTATTACCTTATTTATGTAGTCATTTTGAGTCTCTTCATGGTCATTTTTCATGTTTTTCTTGTACTAACAAGAAGCATCTAACTATGTGGGGCACATTAAGTGGATGAGCAGATTGCTTTCCACCTAGTTAATGGTGTATTATTGATAAAAGTCTCTTTCCTAAATTCATGAAACTGCACATTATTGCTTTTATTCACCGTTCACTTTCTCATCAGGGGTTCATCGTCGTTACAACTCCAAGAAGTCGAGCACATACGTTCAGAATGGGACACAGTTCTCCATCCACTACGGCAGAGGCAGCTTGTCTGGCTTCATCAGCGAGGACGCCGTCTCTGTGAGTTAGAGACACGCTCGCTCCCATGGCCCCTTTTGCCCCATTGCATTCCTCAATTTTATCAGTCGTGCCATTCCTATCATTTTATTAAGAGACTGACGTCTCTCTGTCTTTGCTTGCAGATTGCTGAGCTTTCTTTTCCTGGCCAGCAGTTTGGGGAAGCAGTGAAGCAGCCTGGCATAACATTTGCAGTGGCACGATTCGACGGAGTCTTGGGCATGGCCTACCCTTCCATATCGGTGGCTAATATCGTCCCGGTGTTTGACATGGCCATGGCTGCCAAACTACTGCCACAGAACATTTTCTCTTTTTACATAAGCAGGTTGGTGGCTGGCAGAAGAAGCTGGAAGGAAAATAAATGATTCAGAATCTATTCCATCTGTTCAAAACGCTTTTTTTACACTTCCATATAAAAGCCACTGCCAGTTTGAGAAGATATGGTTCATTTTGATGCATTTTTTTTTGTCTGCCTCTTAGAGACCCAAAAGCAGCAGTTGGAGGGGAGCTGGTACTGGGTGGGACAAACCCCCAGCACTACACCGGAGACTTGCACTATGCCAATGTCACTCGAAAGGCCTACTGGCAGATCAAGGTTAACGGGTAAGAAAAACCGTTTGTGGCTTCATTATGACAAGGAACCGGAGTGGTGTAATGTGTGACGACATACTTTCTATTCTGCATTTGACATGGACATGGACAGTTCTCACTTACATTTGTGAAAAGCTACTTTTTCCAATATGTGACTGAGAGTTTGTCTATAAAATCTGCATTGGTACAGAAGCTGGTGCTGAAAATAAACAAATGTATCTTGTCTCCCTGCCCTGTCTTGCTGCTGCCCCTTGAAACTGCCTGGCAGAGTTGAAGTTGGAAGCCAGCTGAGTCTTTGCAAAGCCAGTTGCCAGGCTATTGTTGACACGGGAACGTCCCTAAATGTAGGGCCTGTGGAGGAAATCAGAGCACTGCAAAAAGTCATCGGAGCTCTACCCCTACTGACGGGAGAGGTAAAGCTGACTCGTGTAAAGAAAACTCACTTAACAGCTGCTGCATGTCAAAAGATGCCTGCCTTTTAAGCCTTTCTACTGGAGCAAGTTTGCGAAGCTACATCTTCGACGCTGCTGTAAACTGATGAGTCATGGAACACAAGGTTCATTTTTTGATCATTTCAGCATTTCCCTCTCTGCCGTCTTTCTAGTACATCATCGACTGTAAGAAGATCCCCTCTCTGCCTGTCATCTCCTTCAACATTGGAGGGAAGATGTTTAACCTGACTGGAGAGGATTATGTCGTAAAGGTACATGCACTCATGCCAGATTTAGTCTATGTGGAGTTTAAAACAGTTTTAACTAAAAACTGATTTTGGTAAAGAAAACAATTACATTTTAAATGATGAAGTCATAGTATAAATACTTCTGTTATCTGCATAAAGGTTTATCTTTGCTTTTTTTTCACTCCTACACCAAATTTATTTATATAAATAAAAAAAAAAACCCAGAACCCTGAGGAGCCAGGTATTCCCAGTATCCTACCTTTGTGAAACTTTTCTTTTCAAGGAAGAATCAGCAAGTCTAATGGTGTATTCGTTCTTAATTGTGAAGTTTGTCCTGTCATAGTTTGTTTCTCAATCATTGTTTTTACATTAAAAAATCAATCAAAACAGTGCTTCAAAGATCACATACCCATCATATACTTTTGATAAACATGCAATCTATAGTTTATTTTAAGTCAAGGACTTGATCTAAGGCTTAAGGTTTGTACCCAAAATGTACTCCTTTATTTCTATTATACTCTAAATGTGGTCAAGTGAGACCCTTTTTATTTCCTAATAGTGGAAAAAACATAGGATGAGCCTGCACTGCAGATAGAGATACATCTGTTAAGTTCTTTTTTTTGTTTTTTTTAAATGTCATGGAAAACAGTTCCTTATATTAAGAGTTGGATGTTTCCAAGATAACACTCCTCAGAAGAAACAACTAATGGTGACCAAAAACTAATTTAAATGTCAAGATAGATTTATAGATGAAAAGTTGAGCTGTTTCTTTATCATGTAAAACTGGAAAATGCTTGTTTCTCCTTCTGATCCAGGAGTCTCAGATGGGAATATCAATCTGTCTGTCAGGCTTCATGGCCAAGGATATCCGTCCTCCTGCAGGGCCCCTGTGGATCCTGGGTGATGTGTTCATTGGAAAGTACTACACTGTGTTTGACAGGAACGCCGACCGTGTGGGGTTTGCTCCTGCCAAGTAGCCCGCTGAACAGTTTACATGAAATATGTCTCAGTCTGTACTGATAATTTGACTCACCATGTCCGGCAATCCTCAAAAACCCTTTGATTTATCACAGCAGGGCCTGGCTTGCTACGTCACATCATTTTACGAGACGCTTGCTTCTAATAAGCGAGTATGGAAGCTACATTGATAGTTCCACTCCTTTAGCGAGGAGTGCGGGTTTTTTCTGTTACTGAAAAAAGGGATTGCTTCACCTGATATCATGCACTCTGAAGCTGTTTCTGAGTTAAAGGTTTTTTGTTTTTGTTTTTTTTAATCGTAGGAGTTG
This sequence comes from Mola mola, assembly GCA_001698575.1. Lineage (NCBI taxonomy): Eukaryota > Metazoa > Chordata > Actinopteri > Tetraodontiformes > Molidae > Mola > Mola mola. The sequence goes on from KV751361.1 coordinate 2,647,501, forward strand.
ATCTGAACTATGCATTTTGCTCCAGGTTTGTTTTTTTTTTTTTGTTTTGTTTTTTTTAAGGGCAACTGGAATATTCTAACAATATCTAATACGTTGCTTTTGTACAATGATGGTAAGTACTACTGTGAATTTAAGAACCACATCACTGATTAAAACATAAAATGTCTTGTAAAACTTTAAATGGGTTCGCGTAGTAACCTGCCACGGTGTCTATTAAAATCAAGTTTCTCATGTCACATGAAAGAACACAAAGACTGACATACAGACTGTCATTTGCAGCATTTAATGAATTATACAAAGTGCAGCACTGTTCAGCTCCAGAGCTGAACTAAAGAAGATAAAGAACAGGGCAAATATACACAGCATGCAACACAGCATTATGGCCAATATGCTCTCCACAAGGTAGAGGTAGAGATCTACTTTGGGTTTTCTTTCTCTTGCGTTTAAAAACGTGGCTCATGACATCCCTCTCTTCAACCCAGTAGTAATCTGGGATAAACTAGGTCTGAAAAGGAATACACTTAATATGCATGCTATGATCTACTCTATAGCACAAAAAATTGTACCATACAAGTTGAATGAATCAACGCAAATAAATATTCAGCTCTTTTTGGCTGCAAATGTACAATAAATACAAAAATATTCACCTGTTCTTCCATTATTATCTGGGTTATTTACTGAATCCACAAAGGAACTATAAACATATAGTACACTTTATATCAACAGGCTGGGGAATGAGGATGCTCCTTAATCACTGCATTTTTTTCACCCTAAGGCTAAAAGTGACCATGTGATTATTTTGGATGTTTTTAATTGTTCTTTAGCTAGTACGTGACTGCACTCGCTGTCAGTGGAATAAGGAACTGAGGAGTAGCAAGATCTAATAGCAGAAACTTATGTTGTCAGCTGCTTTTACATAACATAGGATCACTGAGTTGGTCCCTCTCAATCAGATCATGATCTAAAGGAGCTTAGCACCAGTAATCTATTAATACACACGTAGATGTGACACACAGAAGCAGCCTAGTGATCATGACTACACTTACAGACTATGCTGATCAGCACTGATAAGCTAATTAGGGTTTACTGTGGACTTAAGTGTGCACACAAATATAAACTCGAAGGGGAAAAAGGGCTCAATGCTCTAATTGCATTGAGGCCAGGAAATTAATACTGACAACTAATCGATTACATGACAAACAGAATTGACAGCAGCGTGTTGTTGGTAATGGACTTATCAAACCTCATGACAACAGCTGCTACAAAGACCCCGACTCAAGTAGAGCAAATGTATGCAGCTCATGAGCTAGATGAGTGATGTTACAATTTAAATTAAAGCAACAAACCAATTGACAAAAGCACTTTGACTGTTGCAAATCCACAACAGAACAATTGTCATAGCAGAGGTCTGACAAAAGGTAAAAATTAATGGAGCGTATCAGACCTGTGCATCAAAACACAACAGAGCCTGAAGAAACTCCCTTTTCCACGACAAAGAGCAACTCTGTATTAGACAGTCACATGGGAAACATTTTCCAACAACGCCAAAAATGTGAATGACAAAATGATGGTTCTGTATCGTTCACTGGTCAATAAATTGTCATATACTCATTTGTGATTTATGTATTCAACTTGTATCAGATTCGTAGTTGAATTGTGTATGTAAGTAGACATCAAAGTATGAGACATGTATGTATTCATCATTTTGAGGTTTTAGGTGATGTGGATAACACATGCAAACCGCAGACGTTCCCGTTTTCAAAGACCCCTGCAAACAAGAGGCTTACATATTGAACACAGCCACTGTATTAATGAAGTTTGTATTTCATTTTATGTAACACCACAAGGAGCATGAAGATAGCTATGTCTCACTTCCGCTCAAGAATGTTGAGTCTTTAAGGCAGAACCACAATTTATTTGCTTTTGGGTTTACATACACACAACAAGTATCACATTCAGTCCCTGGACACGGCAGATCCATCTCAAAACAGAGTAAACAACATTAGACTGCATCGGGCATGTCTGTCCTCCTAAAACTCTCCATCCAGTTAAAAAGAGATACATGCTGTATCTCAAATTTCACATGTTCCACTTGCATTTTCACATGAAATCAACTCATCACAGCTCCCACTGTTTCAAGGCCCAATTCAATCTCTATCTTTAACTTCATTAATACAATGGCTTTAGCAAGAGCCATTAACTGCAACTCCATGATCAGTTTTCATGTCAAGAATCACGTAAGAAACTGCTACTGTGTTCATCACGCTTTCTCACTGAGGTTTGTGAAGAGGCGTATATGAACACAAAGACCATGTTTTCAGGAGAGAGGATGAATCCATGCAGTTGTCTGGAAACCTCACCATGGCTCTGGCTCAGTGGTGGACATTTCAACATGTAGCTGTACAATGACACGCATGGTCATCATGGATGAGTTGGCTGTGTCACAGCACTTTTCAGCAGCCCCTCAGGGTCTGAGAGGGCGCAATAGAGCGTGTACCCGAGCTCGTCCACTTCCTGTTCCGTCAGCTCACAAAACAGGTTAACTTTTGGGCTGAGGGCGCATGACAGCCTCCCAGCCTCTAGATGTCCCACAAGTGCTCGTAACAACTGGATGTAGCGGTCGGCCAGCGCTTCCTGGGTCCAGTCGCCTTCTTTCTCACACAGCAGCAATATGGTGTTGGTAAGCTGGCTGGCGTTGAGCCGGTTAAGGGCAGGGTTGAGTTTGCACACGGCTTTCGCCACCTTCAGGCAGATGAATCTGCAGCCCCCGTCCTCCTGATCCAGGGCCCTGAGTCGTGCCGTCTCAGCCACACGGAAGCTCTGCCGCCACAGGTTTTCGTGGCGCTCTGCAGCGAGTCGATGAGGTTTGGCGATCAGAGAGGTTCCGTCCTCCATCACAAGTAGTGGCAGGAAGTCCACGTACAGCTTCCGGTCCATCTCGTACTGCACCTCTAAGGTGAGCGTTTCTGATGGGACAACAGGACGGATGACGTAGTCGAGGACACTCCCAATAGCCGGCCAGTTGATGGAGCCAGCCACGAGCTTGTCGAACACCTCGAGGACTGACTTAGGAGAGAGGTAACCTCCAACCATGCAGCGGTCCCAATAGCTGCTGTTCCGTGGAAAATACTCCAGATTCTCCCTGCGGATGAGCCAGAAACCTGGGACGTTCATGATGGTGTCCTCCCCAGGGATTGATGACCACAAGTTTTTCTCTAAGACAAGAGGCACCATGAGCTGGGCGTGGTCCGCTGTCACCACCTAGACAATGGAGTTTGTAGACAGCAGGTGTGTTGTCTTCATTTGTAACATACTTATGGGAATACCTAATTCAGTTAATGCTTTTGAATGGAGCGATGAATTAATATGTTGAGGAACGCCCAAATATTTTTATTCTTTATTTTCATTCCATTTCACTTATCTATTCTTATGCATTGTTTCACACAGGAAAATTCATATAATGACAGGCTATAAATTTCTACAACTTTTCTTATGTCTCTGAATTATCTAAATAAAAATGTGATAAATTAAAATCAAACTGGACATTTTGAAATGTAGGTGTGTAAACTCTTACCTGCAGGTCGTCATACAGACTGCCACTCAGGTACATCTCTCTGAGTGGCATGTCGGGCAGTTTGGCATGAAGGAACACTCGGAGCTCGGCGCAGATGTCCAGCGCTGCCCTCCTCGCCACGGCCTGCTCCTCAGCAGGGATGTTCACGTTACATCGGTAGAACTCCCACAGATGTTCCTGCAGCGACAGACGCATCCGGGCCCGCAGCAGGTCTGACTGAGTGGCACCGCTTCCCCCCAGAGCAGTTCGACCCACAGCCCTCCTTAGGCAGTCTGAGGAGCCCAGAAACAACTAAAAGTTTAAGCATGCAAAACACTTTCGCACACTAGGGGTTCAAGAAAATATGGATACATAAGAGTATTCCTAAAAAGCATGAGTGATTTTTGATTAAAAGTTTAGTGCAACTGCACATAACAGCAGTTATTTTGTATTTAAAGCTAAAAAGCAGTTTTGTTATCTATTTTAGCCATTTGACTCTCCTACCTCAATGCAACATCAACTAAAACAAGCTAGTGGGAACACAGGCCTATCAAAAAATATATTGCCATACATACAATATTGCAATACATTGGATTTTACCCCCTATCATGACACACATTATTGTATTGCGAGTTTAAATGTCCCCGTTTCATACGTCTACATCTACCATTTCAGTGAAAGCAGGTAAAAATGTACTCAATAGGAGAATGAATGGGTATGGTTTTAAAAAACTGAAATCTCTATATACTAATATGAGGGATTCTAAAGCAACTGTGAATTTATAAACACGCAAGTATGTCACATCAATTCAATATAAAACAGCTGGCTGGCTAACTAAACCGCTACAGAGAGCCAACACCCACTGTAAAGGAAGAACAAGATTCCTCCAAACAGGCTGTCTGTCAAAAAAATAAAATGCAAGTCATCTAAACCAGAAAATTGAATGGTCACCTTTAAATAATGTGAAAAGATTAAATAAATTTGATAAAGAAAATTTCAAACAACTCATTTAAGTTTTCCTCACCTGGTTCTAAAGAGTGCGAGGAAGTGGGCAGTGACTGCAGAGACCTGCTAACTGTGGACTTCATGTCATGGTTCAGTACTCGTGGGGATGAACCCATCCAGGCAGGCTCCTCCCAGCTTCTCTTTCCCGTCTGCTCCATCTTGGTCGGGCTGGTGGGAGCACTTATGGCACGGTCGTACATCTGCTCAAAGAAGAAATGTTGGCAGGGCATGCTTAAGTAAAGGCATCAAACAAAGTAGTGGAGGGGTATGGAGAAAAATTCTCACTCTTTTAACAGCTAGTGTTGCGATGCCAAGCATGGCTGCTCCTCCCACTCCCAGCACAAGCTTGGCATTGGAAAGCATGAAGTCAATGGCTGAACCAAGCCCATTGTCATCTTTCTTCCCTTTACGGCCTCCATTCACCCCTGCCATCCTGCCACTGAAAACAGAGGAGATGAAGAGAGAAACAGTGAGAAAAGAAAGGTATTTTCTTTGCACTATTGTGTATCAAACAAAAAACAAAACTGTCTCAGTGCCTCAGACCTGATTGTTTTCACTTTGGAAACCCACCTGGCAGGCACACCTCCAGACTTTTAACCCACCTCCAGATAACCCGTGAACCCTCACCCCTACATAAGCCCACCCAGACGGCTGTTGAGGAAGAACTGGCCCCTCTTCAGAGCGTCCTCCCTGTCTTCGGGTACTGTCAGTGCTTGGCAGCGACGGAACTCTCGAGCTACGGCACGACGGTAGTAATTGCGGTCGGTGTACTGAAGGTGACGCCCTGCGCGGAGCAGCGCCCGGTACAGCTCCAGCACGGCACTGGGAGACCAGCCGCCCATTAGGAATCCCACATGGAGAGGGGGGACACCCTGGCACCTTAGACATGAGGAGACAGAAAATAAACTTTTGAAATGTAAAACAACAACAATATCAATATTGTTGTAAAGATATGTCATTACTCAGGATTCATGGTCATTGACAGATATGGAGTGGTACATGGCGAACGATAGCGCAGGCAGAGTGTGAGAGTATATGTGGGGGGAGGAAACAAGTTTCCTGGTATACAGATGATCTTATCTGATGGACTGACACCATGCACTTTAAAATCAAGCAATCGGCCAACGAGAGCTACGTGCGTGTCAACTGGTTAATGACTCAGGTCTTTAATATATACAATAGTACTCGAGGAGGGTATGAATGCCCCAGTCATCCCCTACCGATACTATGATTATTTTGTATCTTCCACCATTTACCAGAAGATACTTATAGGTGGAAGAGCACACGATCTTTACACAAGAAACACCTTTGAGACTGCATACTTTATCTGTTGTATAGGACAAGTAGTTCACACACAGAAACGTTCATGAAACAGTATCGTGGTGACTGCAGCCAGACTGCAGCCAGCGTGCAAATGTGACTTCACACTCGCCAAACATGGTGACAAATTGGCTCCCGGGTTTCCAACAGCCTCCAATGTGACATTTGCCTTTAACGAAAACAAAGTATTGCCAGTGTAGCGCAGAAAATAGAGGGCTAGACGGTCGGTTTAGCTACACCTGTCTTGCCTAGCCTGTTAGCTTGACATGCTAACCAGCGGCTGGGCTGGGGAGGAAGGCGCTGACCTTACCTTCAGCCACTCTTACTGACAGCACAAACTGCTCAAAATGCGACGACAACACGGTGGGAGTACAAACACTCGTTCGCAAAGCAAATAAACAAGAAGAGACGTACGTTTCAGAAACTACACTAGAGACTTTGTCTTCAGACAGAGGCAGATGTCTGACTAAGCCGGGGGTCATACACGGCTGTTACTACCGGAAACAAATAGTGTACAGCTAGCATACTACTTCCGGGTTATTATTTTTATCAAACAAAATACAAATAATGGCAGGAAATTAAAGAAAAAATAATAAAAACGAATGAACTGGCGACAGACTTCTTTGTTGAGACAGATGATGTTCCTTTAACGTGAACATTTCAGAGTAAATATTAGTTATTTAATTGATTTTTTATTGGTTAGAAATTCAGTTAGAAATACTTTTAAACGATGGTGTTGACTTGGAGCATGTAGCTTTGTGAATATTAAAATGTTCCTAATGAAAATAAAGAGGTCAAATATGGTACACGTGTTATTGTTTTCCCCTCCACAGTGATCACATGTTTTGTTTTACATGGTATAATAGTATAAAAGTATAAAAGTAGTATAAAAGTCCCTCTAAAATATAACACAAAATGAAAAATCTGTAGTAAAACAACATGAATTATACTTTGCTGTTCATTTTTTCAAAAGATGCATTTGTTATCAACGAACATGATGGATAACCAAGATAAACAAATTTGTTGGATATATTTTATGCAATATTGTAATGTAATAGTGTAATTCTCTAACTGGAACAAGCCAGGCCCTGCGTCAATTAATTTGGTGAAATGAGAATTCCAGAAAAAAATCCTCAAAAGGTGGATGTGAGTGTGAATGGTCTTTTTTGGGTCTTTATGTCAGCCTTACAATGAACTGGGAACTTCTCCAGAGTTTACCCCAACTTCTCCCATGGAAGCTGAGATAGGCTCCAGCAGCCCTGCAACCCTGCATAGGATAAGCGGTAGAAAATCGATGGATGGATGGATGGATATTTGACACTTCATGCTTTGCTGAAATGACCATATTCCAATCACAGGAGAACTTCCAACCCGCAGGGTACATCCTGTTAAACTTGAAATGTTTCATTTTATTTTTGAAAATTGCCATTATAAAGATGATAGAAAAGAGGGAACCAACTTGCAAAATCTGTAGACCTTCACACATACAGTACATTCAGCTGATTACAGGTAAATAGATGCTACACCATTTTGTTTTCTTTCAGCACTTACTATCAGAAATGTTCCTAACCTTCCATAAATACACTGCATTTGTTAAAATAGTTGGGTGGGTCTTTGTTCGTAGGAATGTAAATAGATTTGCATGTGTGTAGACAAATCTTTATACAGCATTCTTAATCACTGTGGAAATCTGGCAGCTTTGCATTATATAGATATAATACAATCTTCTACGATGATTTAAGATTGACATTTACATTTTTTTTGACATGAGTAACAAAATTCCCAGTATTAATGTAGTGGAATAAATGTATCACTTTTTTCCACGTAAAAAAGTAGTAAGGGAAAAGTAGAAGTTGAAAAAATTTTAAAAACACAAGTAGAATTTTTCTGAAAGCGTACTTAAGTATTTGCACTTTATTGCTCTATATCACCTCTATACCACCTAACTTGCAGGTCATTGCTTACTGTAGGTGTACAAGAGAGACAAACTGATGGGATGTTAAATCCTAATCAATGAGGTACAGTCACACATGCACAAAATTAGAGAACCATGTGAGTAATTCTGCAACTTTTCTTCACATGGAGTTCAATTTTGCTCAACTTGATGTGAATGCAGCCTTAGCAGATGATGGTGACACGCTGAATTTCCACATATAACTGTGCCCTTAGATTATCCATTCCAATAGATTGCATTTTATAAAGCAACTTAATACAGAGCTGAAAAGTGGTGTTTCAAAATTATGTGCCAAATTTTATATCTGTTTCACAACTAAGTATCACTTATAGATATTGTAAGAAGTTGTTGTATCTGTAACCACTCCTTGAGTACACCTGCACATCACAACAGCAAGTTGAGAGGTTAAATCACTGAGGGTCAATAAAAATAAGACTTTCAGGGTTTTTAAGCTACTCTTTAGATAATGATATACGACAAAAATTATCTATTTGTATTTCAAAACTGGTGCCAAGGGACCATGATAAATTTCTCTCTCTCACTCAATTGCCAATGTCATGCTGTTTTATAATTCATTACCTAAAATGAAAATGCTACATTTAAACACAAATTTTAGCTTTGTGATGTGCTGTTTCCTCCTTGTGGCCTTTAACCAATGCTAAAACTCCTATGATCATAAGCTCCAGGGAATTGGCCCCATCGACCTTGCCAGAAATCCATCTAGGCTTTTGTCACTGTAACCTAATAAAAAAAGAGCAATGATGATTGTTTATGTATCAAGGCAATGTGACCGTAATAAAATAAAGCGTTATACTGCGGAATAATATAATGAATTTGATGGCATAAATAATACAACAGATCCAAACAATTTTCATAAATGTATTCTTTTATGTTGTACATACAAAATCTGAATATTTTCATGCAGTTTATACAGCCTATCCATTTATTTTGTCAACTTTGTTTAGAAATCAAAACAAAATAAGGATACCTTAAACAGTTAGAGGTATACTTTCATTTATTGGTCTATTCTCACTCTGCAGTTACATTAATCACTAAAGTTTGACCACTAACAAAAGAAGCAAGGCTTTTAGTGTTAGCATTTTAAAAATACCCTCTACATATGCATTCAGGCATAGATTAAATTCTCTAATGTATGTCTGACATGGCATTTGCAAGAAAAATAGGGGTACTGCCACATTGAATTGTTTAAAATGGCACCTATTCCCTCTCTCTCATTTCAAATTCTGGAATATATAACTATGCAAAGGCGTGTCATTTCACAATTTAATTGCTGGACACAAGATGTCTCCTTCTTCATTGCAAAATCCATGTGCACTGGATGCCTCAGGTTTCCACATCACATGTATGGTGATTACTGACCCAGTATTTGATTTCAAACAATTTGTGGTATCACAAATCATGTTTGTGGGCCAGCATGTTAAAATTAGATACCCAATAACTAGAGAGATTTCAGCAATGAATGTATCAAACTCATACACTTAGCATCATTATCCAGTATCACGCTATTAGTTGTAAAAACAAGAGGAACAATACAGTTTAGACCGGAAGGGGACTTTAACAACAACTATGTATAAAAAAACTATATCTTCCTCTACCCTTAGTTTTAACTTTCCATTTATTAATTTTTTTCCAGTTTGTGTTCCAGTGGTAAAACCCCAAACACTCATAAACTGGTCACAGGTAACAAGAAGTTGTAAGGAGTTTTTCTGGCCGTGGACACAGCAATAAAGATAATTTAGAGGGTAAGAGTCTCAAAGTGTGTAGTATAGCATGAAAGCTATGGGGAACGTGTGATCAGGGCATGTACTTCTTTCCTTTCAGCCTAGGAATGATGACTATATCTCTGACATCATCATGCTGAAGTAGCCAACACAGGTAGCGTTCTGTCCCCATGCCCCATCCACTAGTCAGGAGTGGTTTCACTTCTCGCATATTAATGTACCATTCATAGGACTGCTCTTGCACCGCATGTTGTCTGAGGGCCTCCTTTACCCTCTCGGGAGTGAAATGACGTTCACCAAGACCCAGAGTCTCACCCAGCCCTAAAAGCAGGTCAGCAGCTTTGGCTTTCTTCTGCTCAGTGCCCTCTACATATGCTTGGTAGAAGGGAACTCCTAGATGATCCATCTCAGTCAGCCAAACTGCACCACCATATTTCTCAATCAAGAATCGCTCACCTTTGCGTGTTAGCTTTCTGCCAAATTGAGGCTGACCATCTTGAACCCACTCTGAGCAATCAGCAGAGGGCATCATGGGAATGGCCTGATCAAGAGGGATTCTTGGGAGTGTGTTTTTTCCATCCAGCTTGCCCAGCATGGTTGCAACATGTGCAAGGGTCCCGGCAGTGTTGAGGATTATGCCAGTGTGTTTCTTCAACATACATTTGGTAAGATGAACCAAGTACCTCTCAGCTATGGAAATGGCCTTGTCAATGTCACCCAACACTTCACACTCCACATGATAGAACTGGTTCAAGTGTGTAGTGTCAGGATCTTCCCCTCTAAAGCTGGGAGATATGTAGTATACTCCTGGCAGGTTCTCTTGGAAGCGAAGGAAGTATTCAAGTACAAATTGCATTGAGTCAGCTAGGTAGACATCCTGGCCAAGCAGGTTAACAGAGACGGGTTCAGAGTCAGATCCGAGACCCATTGGAGAGGAGATGGTATCCGATGTGATCGGGGTTAAAGCATAAGCGTACTGGCAGGAACTGTGGAAATATTCCACTGTGCTGTGGAAAAGAGTGTTTTGAATCTGGAATAGGTTGTGATACCACTGGTTATTGATGGCAAGCATGGAGTGAGACTGCGGGTCTTTCCATAAATAAGGAGGCCTGCACTGAGTAATTTTTGAGTGAACCTTTTTAATGTCCCTAGGGTCTGCAGCTGGGCCGTCCAATGATGACACATATCCAGGATAGGTTTGGAACCATTCTGTTTGCAGCTGAGCAGGACTAGTGCCATCTGGTGAAGGTAACAAAGGGATCAGCTTGGCATGAGCATAGTCAATCTCAAAGCCCTCAAAGATCAGTGCAACGCCTTGAGCTTTCATCCCCCTTTTTAGTAGTTCAGCAACTTTATAAGTGGCTAAGATCAGCGCTTTGTAGTCAGTTTCCTCTAGTCTGAAGACATCACTGGACAGTGGCTTGCGTGGCACAACAACAGTAAGTCCAGGAGAGTTTGGGTATGGTGTCAAGAAGGCAACATGCTCACTGTCTTCCCAAACTCTCCATTGTTGTTGCTGTCCACGTACAACGCGACTGAACAGGATATCACTCGAAACATCTCCAAAAAAGTCAAAACAAGGGGGTGCATTTGGCATTGGTAGTCCATCTCTGATCTTGGTTTGAACCTGTGCCAAAGCTTCATCATCCCAGCGTGGCCCACTTTTTGAAGTGCAGTAGCCAGGATTGTAAGAGTGGAATTCTTTTTCACTGGCAAGATGGGGCTGCCATTTTGGTTCTAGACCATGAAGTGGCAGCAGTCTGATATGTGCTGGCTCTCCAGGGTTTGGATTAAAAACCAAGGCACAACGCTGAACTCCCAGTCTCTCACATAGCAAGTTTGACACAGCTCTTGCTCCCTGTAGCATAGCCACAAAATCAGGTGTTGCGAACTGAAAGATGCTGCTTGCTCCACTAACAGTTTTTCTGGTTAGAATGGTTGACCCAGAGATCCATGGTTTGGTATTAAGGTATGCAACCAGCTCATCTGTTTCCCAGATTACATCAGAGTAGTTTGTCAGGGGTCTTAGGACTTCTACTCGTGAAATGCCATTAACCACTGATGCCACAAACATTGTGCTGGCATTTGTTTCAATGATGGCCTCCCCTTTTGCATCCACAGCAATTATTCCTGCACAGATCCCATTCAGATCTTCAGCCATCACTTCTTTACATGCCTGCCTAAGACAAATGCCTTTGTGATGGTACAGACTAGCTATTTTCTGTGCAACTGTGTGTCTCAGAAATACATCTCCATCTCCAGAGCATGTAATAGCTACCTTGTCATCAGCATATATTCCTGCCCCTACTACTGCTGTATCTCCAATTCGTCCTTTCAGCTTTCCGACTAACCCACCTGTGGAGGATGCAGCAGCCAATCCCTGCCAAAGGTCTAAGGCCACAGCTCCAACGGTCTGAGGGTGGTTGTTTTTTGAGGCCTTTACCTGACTAAGTTTTGCAATCAGCTCCCTGTAACGTATGTCAGTGTAGAAATACTCAGGCCCAACAGATTCCTCTTTCTCCTCCAAACCTTGCAAAAATTCCTCAGCCCCATTTCCCACAATGAGTGAGTGTGAGCTTTTCTCCATTACACATCTGGCTGCCTTTACTGGGTTCTTCACACTTTGCAAGCAAGCAACTGATCCTGACCTCTTTGCATTGCCATCTACAATGGTTGCTTCCATTTCATGTTTACCTTCTTTGTTGAATACTGAGCCTTTACCTGCATTGAACAGGAAGCAGTCCTCCAGAGCTTGCACCGATCTTTGAACTGCATCCAGACTCCTGCTACCATTTTGAAGCATTTGGGAACCAACAGTTAAGGCTATCTGTAGAGCAAACTCTATAAGATGGATCTCTTTGGTGTTTAGCATCATGTTCTCTCCAGCACCACCATGGATGACCATTGTATAGTCTGTGTTGATGCCAGAGGTGGAGTTAACAATGGTTTTGTCATTGTTTGAGCTCTCTGGACAATGGTGTGCCCCTTCATTCATTTTATCAGCTTTGCCCTGTTGGAATAAAGAATCCAGAGCACCCATCTGGTATGCAATCGCATATCGAATAGCTAAAAGCATCACCAACTTCAGGTTTTTCTTCAGACTTTCTTGAAGCTTCTGCAGTGCCAGAGAAAAGGTCCCATTCCCATTTAGCACAATGCAAACCCTGTCTCTTCTCCAAAGGTAGCCTACAGCCAGCTGATTTGGGGCGTAAACATTCCCTATTAAGCACTCCACAGGCTCCATTACGTCTGTACCTGTGATGTACACAGGTGGACATCGAAAATGGTCCAGATACTTCTTCAGTGGGTTGTCAGATGATAATGATTGACGCAATTTGGCTATATGGGGACCAACACCTTGACCTTTTTTGGTGTTTTTGATGAGGTTTTTGTGTTCCAAAAATGCAACATGGAACAGGTGCAGGAGATCAGTAGTGTAACTGATTGTGTTATCTGGGCCAACACAGGATGGAAAGGTATCTATTAACTTGCAAGAATGCACAGTGAGTGAGTATGTAGGATCACATCGGCCATGTTTATAGTGGCGCATATGGGTAGGTGTGACAATCAGCAAATGATTAGCAGCAGACTCCCCAAGAATCTCCTTTAGGGAAAGCTGCAAAGAAAAGTTGATCCAAGCATCAAACAGGCCTCTCTGGCCTCTGAGAGCAGAGAACACATCAGGATATGAGGTCACATCAAAAGACAGAACTTGTTGTGTTGCTGCTGTGTCTGGGCTCAGTTTGGGTGTATGTAGAGTGCTTAAAGGGAATGTTAGGGGACTTGGAAAATTAGATTTATCATTGTTCACATTTTCCGTGTCATTATGAACTAGGTTTAAGTCAACCGTTTCTGACAGAGTGTACACACAGTGAGCCACAAGGCAAGCCACCATCCCATCCACAGCACTGTGTTCAAACATCATCCCAGCCGTGCTGTCTTTGAACACCACCAGGTTCAATACCTGTCGTAAAAGAAAAAAACGCAAGGGTGATTTTTGACCATCAACATGCATTCAAGCTCGTGCATGAATTTCAACATCAATTTTTTTCATAATTCAAAATCGTTTAAACATTTTGTTTCTTTAAGTTGCTAATATCCACTTTTGAGTGTCAACGCAAAGTTACAAATATGCTGACCCTTACTGTCTTTTCACATATGTATGCAAAATTGTGATTCAACATCAATGAGTGACTCAACAATTGTACATACAAACAGAACACTGAACCACCGTGCACTGTACTTCATCATTCCGTTATCCAGAACATGTTAAGTACCTTATCGTAGTATCTTATACATGGACTCCCTCCTCCTCCTCCCAGCTTAAGTGCATTGAGGACACCAGCCAATTCTGGGGGTGCATTGCATCCCTCCAGACAGAGTGTAAGCAGGGCACTCTCCATTAACTCCAGTGATGCTGCTGCGTCCCCTCCTTGCTTGAGGATCCCCTCCCTATTAGCAGCCCAGACTTTGCGCTCCAGAGCTGAGAGGCTGCAGATGGCAGAGGGATCATTCCGTTTTGCTGCCTTTGGCTGATTCATGACTTGCACCAGCTGGATATAAATATCATCAAGTGATCGAGCAGAAATTGCCCCACCGGCACTGGGACGGCACAATATGTCAACAGGGAATACTCCTCCTGCACAGATGACGATAGCATGGATGCTGTCTGGGTAGACCTGGAATTGACAGAGCTACAGATCAGTGATTGCTGCACACTGTAAGGAATAATCTAATCTGTAAAGCAAGAAGCTCTGTCTGTCCGTCTGTCTTGACTATATGTTACTTAAGTGATTAAATAAATCCATAATAATAGTAATGTAAAGTTTAAACAGGCAATAGACATGTTCTTTGGTTAACTTATCATTATGATAAATAAATGATAAACATACAGCATATTGCAGAAAAATTACACAAGATTTATTTAAATTAGTTCCTTGTAAAACTCACATTTACTAAATGTTTGCTTAACTACTGGGCTGGATTTTTCATGGAAATAAAGGTTTGATTTAGAGCACCACGACCAACAGACGGGCAAAATGTTTTCCGCAGTTAAAAGGTGACTTGAGAGGGGTCAAAACCATTGTTCTTTCTACTAGATCAGAAACTAAAAACTACTTCTTAATACAAACAGGTGTTAAAACCATTAGTTCTCTGTCCAATTTAAATTCTAATAGATGCTTTTATTGCGAACAGAACCCAGGCTGCAGTAGCCATGCTGTTTACCTTGTGACCACGTTGCCAAACAATAATACACTTTGGTAAGCCCTTTCTCTCAAAAGTTCTCCTTGTATCTGATGATGCTTTAGCCATGCTAAGTTTAATGTTAATGTTTTGACAACCGGTTAGTGTAGTGTAGTTTGCACAATAACCAATGACTAAAAGGGTTTGTTTAGCTGCCCTCTATGTTCAAAGGTTTCAAACCTATGCCATCTATTACCACACCACTGAAAGCTAATCACTTACAATTTTCGCTCGAGGAAAATCATCAATTAAAAACATCCTCCGACTTGGTAATTCTTACTAGTTTTGTCCTACTAGTATTCTCACCTTAATCTCATCTTGATCTCTGCCAGGAATTCGGGTTGCAGCAAATAACTCAGACTGCTGTGTGCGTTCAAATGACACACTGCCTTCCAGTAACAAGGGCTCAGTGTGCAGCTTTGCCGCTGCCCAGAGCAGAGCCGCTGCCCTCGCCAGCTGAGTACATTGCTTTGCTTGAGTAGGAAGAAGAACAAAGGGGAGGGCCGTGGAGGTTGGCAAGGGGTCAGCACAAGACAGCAGGTTTCTCTTGAAGTTTTCAGTCACCCAGTTTTCCTGACCAGCAACAGTGGTTGCAAATTTTTGATGGACGTCTTGAAGGAGCTCCCTCTGCTGCTGTAACGTACTTGTGAACTCAGAGTAATGGTCAGGGCTCAAAATGAGCTGCAGGACACGGCTCACTTCTTGCAAAGTAACATCCAACTCGGGAACAGGGAAGTCTACAAGGGCCATCTTGCTCCTATGAGGGAGACTTGATAGAGAAGAAGAAAAGAGAAAGAATGGTGAATAGCGGTTTGGGGGTTAGACTGGTTAAACTCGTCATTGTCCACTAGTTTTGTCCATTTTTATTCATGCTAGTGAATATCAGATATCACACAGCGTGTCAAACTAATAACTGTATTAGTATTATATTTTCTCAAAGTAGTAGTTTTGGTCCCAAAAGCAAATATTTTTGTTAGGTAAAACTAAACAAGAGTTTTTAATGTCTAAAAATAACACAGAGGGCTTTTTTGTTTTTGTTTTGTTGAATCTAATCATGTAGTTTTATTAGCTGAATCTAAACAAATAGTCTTGGTGCCTAAATGTTACCTCATGATTGGCCTGGCTAAACATATTCAACTCTTTATGGTGTCTAGTTGCTTTCCCTCATGTACAACCCTACAGCAAAGACACTTCAGATCAAATATAACACATTACAAGCCACACTAGTGGTATAATATGGTACACACTTCCTGCCTGCTAATTGAGCATGTTTGCCTCATCCCCACTGACATTACTAACACTTTACAGAGAGCTATTGCTAAGCCATTATTTCCAACACTAAATAAATGAATGAATGAATAAAGAATGTAATGTGAGGGATTGATGCTCATTTTCATCTGCCAGCTTAACTTGCTCACTACAGTTTTGACTACGAGTGTTGCACACCGTCTCAAAGTGCCTTCACACATGGTCATGACAGACACATAATGGCGTGTCAGCAGAAGAGACCAGATAGTTTTTAAACTGCCCTGCATTTCTTCCATGTTTCCCAAATGAATGGCTCATTATTAGGCTTGATAATGGGCTTCAGTCTGACACACGCCTCTTTGTGTAATATTGTGAATGCAGGTTTTAATTCCCTGGGAGACTAACCCCCCTGCACTCAGAGGATAAATGACCTGATAACCAAGCTCATCTGCTTACACGTGAAAGCCGTTACTCCCCTGTCACCACTCCTCCGCACACAACATGCTTGACATTTATCGTTGCTGGTCGCCCGGCAAATGCATTCCTCGCTCTACCACTGCTGGCAAATTAGATTTTTCTTGATTTGTCTCATCAGTTTAAGTCATCCACACAATGCTGGCAGTCTGAGGATGGATTCAGGCAGTCTTGTGATTCCAAGAGCATGATATTATCTTTCTGTTACAACTACCTCTATCCTATGCAGAGTCGTGGATTCATTAAATCAGTTCATCAGAATTACAAAATCATGGTTACTTATTTACCCCCTGTGGATTCAATCCACGCAGATCATTTCTGTAAATATGAAAAGAAAACCTCGACAGCAGCTGCGCTCCGAACGCTGTAACACCACTGACTAACATATGAGTTTATGGGCAGATAAATCTGTCAAAGTACAATTTTAACATTATATTTTATCATATCTTTTGTAAATCAAAGCTCCTAGTTCTTGTATAAGACATGTATAATATGTATTTATTTAAACTTTACGTCTTTTTTTTTTTTTTTTTACAATTTTAGCTGACAATTGACATAAAGCAACCAAAATAACTGAAGCATGTTTTGCTTGTTTGATTGTATTTTTCGTCTTGTAGTATTTTACCCTAAGATGATCTTGGAGGTACTTTTTTTTTTACTTCTTAAAATAAATTAGAATTGAGCTTTCCATGATAAGTGATACACCATTCAAATCTGACTAGCCTTTATGAAACCATCATTTCCTTTCTGTGCTAATCAAAAATCAGCTTACCTCAGTAGAGAAGTTGATGTGAAATCTGAGTAGTTGGTCGGGCAGCAGGACAGTCAGTGGGAAGTGAAATTGTTTTGACCACACACGCACACACAGGTTTATCTGTAATACAGAAGCCCTGATTTCAATTAGGTGATTCAGCTTTTTCCTCCTCCCTCTCTTCCTCTCTGTCCGTCTCTTTCCTGAACGTTTACGTGTTTCATAGATCATTCCAAATCCAAGAAGTCAAACGTCACAATCACATTCACAGCCCGAGAGCAGCAAGGGTAACAGAATGAAACAGGACAGGTTTAGTGGATATTTTTTCAGGTATTTAAAAGTATGTTTTAAGTTTTGAGTCCTACTGTTGGTTCATTAGGTTTAGGCCACAGAACTACATGGTTCAAAATCAGATGACGGTATGTAACATTTTTTTCCCCAAAGTAAAATTTCATATAAATATATTAAAAAATACTTAATAATGCAATTTTAACAGGTTTCACTGTGGTTTCTGTCTTTGTTATATTATTTTTTTCAAAAATGCATTTTTGCTGGATAAAAGAAAGTTACTCTCCAATGAAGACTTCCCTCTTTTTCCAGTTAGAATTAATTCTATAATTATACGGACAGCAAAGCTAAGGTTTTTTCTATTTTAAAACTTTACTCACAGGAAAAATCTTGTCTGAATCCACCAAAAAAGCAGTCAAAGCTGTTTCCGAAACGGTGTTAAGGATTTTTCTATTTTACATTTCAAACAATATCTTAAAACACTTTGAGCACTGAAACACATAATCCATGCGCAAGTAGATCACTATAAGATTGTAATCTATTTTCTACAGCATCAGCAGCTAAAAAAAAAGATAACTTACCTCAAGATGGAAATTCCTCTCACATCAGACCAGCATGTAGGACCGTCAGACAGTCAGTGAGAAGAAAACTTGGTTTGACTACACATGTGAGGGTTTGTCTGTAATATAAAAGCTGTGACTCCAATTAAGTGATTCAGTGTTTTAACGAGCCCCTCTCTAAAGAGCACATGCTTCCTCTCTCTGTGTCACGATCTCTCTTTTCCCTGTTTAGTGATGTGCTCCATATGCCATTTATACTAACTTTATTCATACATTTCCACTTTATTCAATTTTCATATAACTTTTATCATTGTCTCTTGTGGTTTTTGTCTATCTTTTTTGTTGGTTTTCTTTTCATTCTCTACTACCTGATGGTCGGATCATCTCGACATAACTATAATGTGACAGTGTAGAATGTTACTTATCATACTCTGCACAGAACTTTATCAAATTTTAGCTAAGTTGACCTATGAGAGTAAAGAGTAATCTTAACAATACAGATGTTTTAAAGGGTGGAGATGTAACAGATTACTTTGCAGATACACCGTGCAGGCAAATAGTCTAAGGTACTGGTTCAGCTATAAAGGTAAACAGGTGCGGTTGTCCCCCTTTTCAACAAGGGGAACAGAGGGTGTGTTCCAACTACCGGGGGATCACACTCCTCAGCCTCCCTGGGAAGTTCTACTCCAGGGTGCTGGAGAGGAGAGTCCAGCTGCTA
>KV751361.1:2666617-2695901 GCA_001698575.1 Mola mola
TCAGACCCGTTCCCAGTCAGGGTTGGTCTCCGCCAAGGCTGTCTTTTGTCACCGGTTCTGTTCATAATTTTTATGGACAGAATTTCTAGGCACAGCCTGAATGAGGCGTTTAAGGGGAAACGTAACATCCGGTCGTACGTTGCCGTCACGGAGGACAGCAAAAAGTTGCATTTTTTTTTTTCAACTTTCGACGACATTGCCATCTGACGTTACCATGCTCGGTATTTTTGTCAGCCTCCTCAAATTTGACCACCCTGCTCTGAGCACTGAAACACATAATCCATGCGCAAGTAGATCACTATAAGATTGTAATCTATTTTCTACAGCATCAGCAGCTAAAAAAAAAGATAACTTACCTCAAGATGGAAATTCCTCTCACATCAGACCAGCATGTAGGACCGTCAGACAGTCAGTGAGAAGAAAACTTGGTTTGACTACACATGTGAGGGTTTGTCTGTAATATAAAAGCTGTGACTCCAATTAAGTGATTCAGTGTTTTAACGAGCCCCTCTCTAAAGAGCACATGCTTCCTCTCTCTGTGTCACGATCTCTCTTTTCCCTGTTTAGTGATGTGCTCCATATGCCATTTATACTAACTTTATTCATACATTTCCACTTTATTCAATTTTCATATAACTCGGTGACCACAAATATCTTAACCCAATTCACAGCTTCCCCAGTTTAGGTCCCTGTCCCAACGTTGGAAGTATGCCGCTGGCATAAATAGGCATATTTACAAAATCAATGATGTTGATGAGACATAACATCACACATATTGTCATCATATGTCAGAAGGTATAAAGGCATCTTAAGTTCTGATGTTCTTAATGTTTTACAGTGTCTCCCTTTGGAATTGGTGTTGTTGCCTAACAGATGCGTCTGTCTAAACCAGTAGTTGCTCTGATGAAAAGGGGATATGTGTTGTACACAGCAAAATCTGGCCTGTTGAAATCTGGGGGTTAAAGATTTAGCAGTTGGAGACAGTAGACTGCACTTCCATTTGCAATGTTTAAGTTTACTAAAAAGGCACAATAAATGCCATTTTTAGTTAATATGTTTATCAGTCGTTCTTTTAATTGATTTAAATAAATAATAAATAACACTTTTTATTGTCCACAGCCCGACAATTCAGATAGTGAAACTAACATTAACAACGTAACTCAGCAGTCTTGCTTGCGTAATCAATTTGTATTTTAGAACAGATATTCTGTATTTTGGATTTTGTTGCCTGTTGAATAAATGCCTGTAAAAGTACCTGCCGCTCTGGCGGACTCAGGGGGCGATCGCTCCCCCTGGTGCCCTGATGTTTGGAAAAAATGCTGCAAAAGTGCCCTCTTGGATGATGAAGTGCCATCTTGATGGCCTTCCGGTGAACAAAACAAGATAAAATGCCCTCGAGGGTGCCTTTCAGACAAAACATGAAACATTTGCCTGTGTTCACCCCTGCCCCTCAAACACCATCATCTGTCCACCACTGTTCCTGTGCATTTAATGTCGAGCAACAGTGAATGCTGCCAACATTTCAGCCGCCACCAACTCCAAAATGTTTTTTACTAGCTGTTGATACGATAATTCCTGTAATTAGTTGTAATCATTAAATCATCTAAATGTATCAATAACAATTCTGAATTGACTGTTTAGTGCATTTGGAGAGAGCAACTATACTGAGTGAATTGGATATCAATCCCCTTGGGTTTTAGGTTGGCAATTTCATGTCAATTAGATCCTATTGCTTAATGATATCAATAATTATCAATGACCCTGACTATCAATTAATGTTGATAACCCAATTTGACCTATATGTCAGAGACAAAATATTGTTTTATTTATTTCCATAAATAAGATAAGATCAACAGAGCAGACAATAAAAGAATATGGACAAACCACATAAAATCCCTAAGCAAAACCCATTTAGTCTTTATATTACATTTTACGAATGTGAACACGGCCCGTTTCTTTAGAGAACCATTTTCAAAGGTATTTTGACTTTAGGCTATTGTTTTCTTATTTGTATACGTTGCAATTAAATGGTTTTCAATGTCCTTCATGTTCATATTTTGATGAATGTGAACTTAATTAAAAATTAAAATTTAAAAAAAGTTTCCTTCCACATTATTTTCTCGACACTGACCTGCACTTCAATTTATAAACCCCTTTTGTGTGAACTTAGTGCAGAAAGTGAAGTGGATCAAACTGTCTTCTGCTTTTATTTTGAAGAGTATTGCTAATGCAGTTATAGTGAACTATTAGTATTCCGAGATGAATGTTTTCTCTCTTTTTTTTGCCCATTTTTGCTTTTTTCTTAGTTGTGGGCCATAATTACCAAAGTTAAAATAGGAAAGGGCGGCACAGTGGTGCAGTGGTTAGCACTGTCGCCTCACAGCAAGAAGGTCCTGGGTTCGATTTCCTGATCAGGGCGTTTCTGTGTGGAGTTCGCATGTTCTCCCTGTGTCTGCGTGGGTTCTCTCCAGGTACTCCGTCTTCCTCCCACATTCCAAAAACATGTAAATCTGGGGGTAGGTTAATTGGTCAATCTAAATTGCCCGTAGGTGTGAATGTGAGTGTGGATGGTTGTTTGTCTCTATATGTCAGCCCTGTGATGAACTGGCGACTCATCCAGGGTGTACCCGCCTTCGCCCCAAGATGCTGAGATAGGCTCCAGCCCCCCCCCACGACCCCTAACGGGATAAGCGGTAGAAAATGAATGAATGAATAAAATAGGAAAATCCTGAAACATTTCAGCTTGTAATGAGTCTAGATGTGCCCCTCTCAACCTGGTGGGGTACCTCCTAAATTTGCCAGGTGTGCCTTCAATGGATATTTCAGATCATGCATAACAATAAACCGGATCATAAAGAGCTCAGTTAACTACTCCCTTATCAACTTCTGAAAAAAAAAAAGTTTTGCATTGATTTCCATCACTCCGTCTGTCATTCTTTATTTCTTGAAATAATACCATTTGTGACTCCTCTCCAGTTCAATTACGGAATTATTCTGCACATCCGTGCTGTTACGCATGTCATGAGAACTGAACAAATACAAAAACAATAAAGAATGAGCTTGATGCACTCACATAAAAAATAATATTCTCATAGAGAACTAATCATAAATATATTTCACAGACACAATCTTCAACCAAACATTTTAAAGTATACAAGACGGTCAACTTAAAATTCCTTCAACAAAGACGTAGAGTGGCCATGCGTATTTACACAGGCCGATTAAACTTTGCACCGACATGTTAAACGGACCTCATTGGCCGTTCATCTTCACAGATCTTCGCTTTACGTCTTCAAATACTTGGACACAGCAACTCAAGGACAAGAACATCACCCTTCTCTCTGACGAGTGTTCTCTGCTGCATGTCGAGCATGAGATGTAACAAACAATACAGACCTGCCACTACCTGTGACTCCAAGACATTAGTTCCACTGCCAATTATTCAACTAAATTGACTATGTAACTAAAATGTCACTATTTGTGTTTTATTGATGTTTTTCATCGATTTTCTTAACATTTTTACATCTCAAATCATCCTGGTTTTAACTGAAAATGATTATATGAATTTCAATTACCTTAAATCTAATCAGCTGACTGATGGCAGCTACACCATTATTATTAATATGCTGCAGTATTACTGACTGTTAGTGTTTTATTATTGTTGGTATTCGCAGCAGATGGGGATAACAGTATTTGGCCCGTACATATTATACTGTAGACATGCACCTGCTATTGATGGATAAATACAGGTGTGGGCTACTTCTTTCATCCACAGCATCGACTACCTCTCAAGACATTAATTAGACATACGAGGGTGGGGCCAACAGTGACACAACAGGTGTAAACGTAAACCACAACAACACACAAGGAGGAACAGAACCTTCAAAACAAAAGAAGAAACATTCTCAATATGCACAGGGAACAAACGGCTTCAACGGAACATGTATTACTGATGGTTGCCATAGCAACACAGACAGTGGGAAATCTAGTTTTCAGCAAAAAAATTGGCGAATCCTCTCTGGTGGTCAAACTTCTCGGTTGTCTCACAGGTGTGTCCAGCCGGGTCACATTCCTGGCTCCAAATGTATGCCCTTCTTCGAGTTTCTTGGTGACGAGGGGCGTGATGCTATCCACTGAGCAGCTGAAGCAGTTCTTCGACAAGTCACAGGCGGACCTGAAGAAGCCGCTGTGCGGATCGTGGGGCTCCAGCGCAACCGCCTGTCGCATGGTGTTGGCGGCCCACCTGTGGCGGCGTCTGTGTACGCCGGTTCCCGGTATGAGTGGTTCACCAAGGCCCCACCAGAGCATGTCGCCACCGAGGTCTAAAGCAAGCTGTGAGGTTTATCATATGTGAGCAATAATCAGACATACTGAATGCATAAATGAGCAGATATAAATGTATGCAGTGTGAACCAATATCAGTATATCTTGCTGGAGGGCTTGATTTACCAAAGACATGAATATGAAACCAGACTCTAATAATTGCTGTCCTGTATTAATTTGTGCACACCTAATAACTGAATAAATAGTTATATTTATATTGTTTAGTATGTATGAATGTAATATTCTCAGCTTATAAAGCTCTTAAGAAAATGCTGATTAAAAATCCTTTTTTCCAAGCAAGGTGCTTTTATGTTCCTGTTATTTGTTCGCCCCCACCTGATTATTTCAAGTTGATTTTAATAATACACTTGAGGCTTGTTCAGCTTTCACAAACTAATGAAATTCATATATTTTTGACTTGTAATTCTTGTATTGTGTTGTCAAACATACAAGAATCTACAACCCATCTTTGCCACATATAATATCTGAAAGTAGACATCTGACAAAAAGCCTCACAAGCTAAAAAAGGTATCAGGTTTTCCAGCTTGTGAGGCGCAGATCACTTTGTTTTGGTACTCGAGGTCAGTCTGAGCTACTCTTAAGGGCTAATAAATAGGATTTTCCCTTTCTGGGGGTTTGAACAACTGCGCACAGCACAGCCTGCTGGTGGATAAGTGGAAGTGCACTTAAGTGCACTTTTCCAAACACTTATGAAAGCCATAGTCTTTATTCTGATATGTACATTAGATAATGTAGCTACAATTAATCTGTCCTCTTTGTGTTCTACTATTGAATACATTGAGTTAAAGAAGGAGGCACTGAAATACATCTTGATATAACAACAGAATTTCCTCTAATGAGGATTTTGTTTTTTTTGATAAATGGTCCTTAATTGATTAAAATTGTTAGGGAATATCTCACCGGTCGAGGAACACCTCCTCTTTCTTTGAGAGGCAGAGCAGAGATAAGCAAAGTGAATGTTTTTCACCGATGTCAATTAAACTTAAATACCTGAATTATGGTTCAAAGAAATTAAAACTTTTTTTTTTTTTTTTAATGCATGTTTGAGGGGAAAAAAAAAAAAAAGAGAACTGAGCAAACTCACAAAGCATGAGGTTGCTGCATTCACATGGACGGCAGACGGCAGGGTGACACTCCCTGGCCAGCCCAGGAAAACAAAAAGGGGGCAAAACGAAGCGGGAAGGGCCGTGCGTTGCTATGGTGTTCTCTTATTGTTTGCAAAAGAAAGAATAAAATATATTCAATTATTCCGTGTTTTATTTTATATAAATATTCCACGTGCTTATAAAATGCAGCTTTCTCTTAATGTTGAAAAAGGCCATAGTGGGTTGATCAGCTTCTGCAGGAGCGCAGCGTGCATGGAGGATTTGAGCGCTGATTGACTGCCATATATCAGCTTTTCTAGTCACATCTTTTTCAGTTGCACCGTCATAATCAACTTCTTATCGTCGGTTTCAGCCTAAATGAGGCGTTTAAGGGGAAACGTAACATCCGGTCGTACGTTGCCGTCACGGAGGACAGCAAAAAGTTGCATTTTTTTTTTCAACTTTCGACGACATTGGCGTCTGACGTTCCCATGCCCGGTATTTTTGTCAGCCTCCTCAAATTTGACCACCCTGCTCTCGCCCACTAGAATGGCTTCGAGTTTGCCGTCTGTCGGATTCCACGTGAATGCAGCATAACCCTGACGTTCCCTCCTGTGAGTCATCATCAATATGATGATGATGATCAATATGATTGGCAAAGTCAAACAGTTATTCTGCTTCCACCCTTCACTTCAAGGCAGCTCTTTGTTGACTCAGGAGTTGATTGTGAGAAGGATATGACTTGCTGACAAGACAAACACCCACTAATATTCAGAGTAATATGATTCAAGTTTGCATAAACGATAGCTCGGGGAGTGGGAGGGAAACGTAAAAAAACGCTACCAGGTCCAGGTTCGGCTGGCGAGAAGACATTATCTACAACTTGACAGTAAAGAGGTGATATTCCCTCCAGTGAAGATGTGGCAAAGCGTTAAGTGGCTCTCATGTGTTTTGTGACACATCTCAGTTGGAGGCGCCACATAAATTGCAGACGTGGATCAAAGGTTGACGCTATCTGGGTGTGTTGTGTTCCGAGTGCTGGGTTTATATCTTCTATAAATCAAATTTTATCCCGAACCCAGAAGGTGTGTGTGCCGCACCTTGATGACACTCTAATGTGTTTTGACTGTAGCCTACTCGTGTCCGCCATCATTTCCCTCTAGCGCTCGGAGCCTCTACTTCCCAGCAGTGCATCGTCATGGCGGCCAGTATCCGGGCTCTGGTGCCGGGGCAGTGGCTGGCGGAGGCTATCGGGAATAACCTGGTCGGGCCCAAGCTCCGCATCCTGGACACCTCGTGGTACCTACCGAAAACGAAGCGGGACCCGAGGGCCGAGTTCGCGCAGAAGCACATACCGGGATCCTCGTTCTTCGACATAGACGACTGCTGCGACAAAACCTCCAAACTGGACCACATGCTGCCGACCTCCGACCAATTCGCGCAGTACGTCGGCGACCTGGGCATCGGGAACGAGACGCACGTAGTCGTGTACGACACCAGCGGTTTGGGGTCGTTCAGCGCGCCCCGGGTGTGGTGGATGTTCCGGGTCTTCGGACACATGTCGGTGTCGGTGCTGGACGGAGGCCTGAAGCACTGGGAGGCTAACGGCCACAAGGTGACGTCCGAGCCCACCAAGGTGGAGCGAGCTCACTTCACGGCAACTCTGAACCAGCCGTGGGTGAAGAACTACGAGGAAGTGCTGGAGAACGTTCGGACCGGCGGACAGGTCCAAGTTGTGGATGCCCGGTCCGAGGGGCGGTTCAACGGGACTGAGCCGGAACCCAGAGAGGGTAAGCAGGGGTAGGAGATGGCACGTGAACAGGGGTCTGGATTGTTGATTGTTGTTTGTTTTGTGTGTGTGTGTGTGTCAATTCTAGACTAATTACGCGTAAACTAAAACGTTTCAGTTGTAATTTTGGTAATTACAGCCAACAGCTAAAAAAAAAATACAAAAAAGGACCGACTGAGTCCCCAAAATAGGCCTGCTACAATATTTCGCTGTAACTGTAAATAATAAGTCATAATTATCAAAATTAAAACGGTTTGAAATATGTAAATATAAATTACGAAAAAAAAAAAAAAATCCACGATATTGTACTTTTTCAGATGGACTAGTAGCTTAATAAATTCATTATGTAAAAGAGAGGTAGTGAAGGTAAAAATGTAGGCTGTTGCATAAATGCAATTCATTCATAGTTTTTGTACAAAGAAATTGTCATTATTGGTTATTTGTGGTGGTTATTAGGGCTGGTAGGTATGTCCTAAAAGTTTTGGGGTTTTTTTTAAAGCCATATCACAATACATGGTATATTGTGATATTTTTGACCATATATTTATATATACAGTATATGACAATTGGTACTTTGACCAAATATTAACATAATGAGATTTTTGATGTGGATTCATTGACTGAAATGGGAAAAAGACAAATACAAAAACAGGGAGAACACCTTGATCCAAAAAATAAATCATTTTACTGTAATGCAACTTTCAAAGAGAACTAAAGACTAAGACCAATTGAAAAAGTACAGTCATGTCATATCACAATATGACAATATCCAAAATCCCAGAGGATATATACTCTCATATCATGATTACAATATACTGCGAAGCCCTAAATGGAATTACTTAAGATTACTGATAGGTTCTGGAAAAGTTTATTAGTGAAGTGCCATTTCTAATACACCCATCAGCCACAGCATTCAACACTGACAATAGATGTGAATCACAAGGATCGTCTTGTTACAGTACAATATTCTGCAGGGAAACTTTAGGTCCTGGTATTCCTGTGGATGTTAAACTGATGTGTTCCACTCAGTTATCCCCCAGAAGGATGATGTAACAAACAACAGTCAGGAATGGCTCAAGGAACATGACAATGATCCCAAGGCTTTGACCTGGCCTCCAAACTATTTAGATCCTAACCCAATCCAGCACCGACAAGACCCAAATGCTAATGTCCTGCTGCCATTTACCACAAGACATCCTCAGAGTTCCCAGGTCATGTCCTGACAGGTTGGGACTGCATCAGGCAGGAGTTTTAAGGTGGCTGATCAATGTCTACAGCCTAGCTGTGTAGGCTCTTGTGCAGTTAGATCGAGCAAAACGTTAAGCTTGACAAGCTGAATCAACAGCCACATACTAGATTTCTTCGCAGGGCTTCCATCCACATCTCATAGCCCTCATCTGTTAGCAGAGCGTGCTCTTTAGTGATTGAGGTGATTTAAATTCTATCATTATATCCCCTATATCTCACTCTCCTGTCTGGCTCACACAGACATAAAGCCGGGCCATTTCCCTGGTGCCATCAACATGCCATTCACTTCGTTCATGGATGCTTCTGGAAAGGAACTGGGAACAGAGTGCCTCACAAGCCTGTTCAGGAAGGCAGGGGTGGACCTGAAGAAACCACTGTGGGCCAGCTGCGGCTCTGGCGTCACTACATGTCACGTCGTTCTGGCTGCTCACTTGCTGGGGCATCCTGGGGTGTGTGTTTATGACGGCTCCTGGACTGAATGGTTCAAAAGGGCACCTCCAGAATATATTATCGCAGAAAAGGAGGAGAATGAAGGAAAGGGAAAGTAGTTTGTTTGCTAAGATGACAAAACCCATAGTGTACTTATTAACAGTGAGGGAAAAGTACAGTGCATGCTGTATAAGGCTGCACACACAGAACAGAAAATGAATTATTTCTGTTTAATTAACAGAATAAAGCTGCAAACTTTTGTCTGATCACTTTGATGAAAGTCCTCTATATGCTATGCAACTTATATAAATTTACATTGCAGGGTAAACGCAAGTTTTTTTGTTTTTTTTTAAGTTTTCAATATCCTCAAATAACATATAACATCTCATTGTTTTTGTTTATTTAAGAATAGGTTTAAGAAGCACTGAAACAGCGAACTGTTTTCCATAAGTAAACAAAGTAAGTAAATTTTCTGATCAGAGGAGGTCATGGGAATATATTCATTAATCCATATGGGAATGTTGGAATAAATGAGTATTTGAAGGCCTTGTTTTCTTGTGCTACACTTGAGTGGTCACATTTTTCAGTTTAAAATATATCTTTCCAGCTCCTGTATTCAGTAACCAGAAATGTAAATATTTACTTTGTCACAAGGCCAAGGATGACTAAAGGACAAAGTCGTGTACTTAGCCAGAAGAAAGATTAAATCTGATTTAAAAATGCACTGGATTAAATGAAACTATTTCAATCGTCTGGTCTTAGTGTTGATTTTGATGCAAGTCCAAATGGTTTGCCATTGTATTTTGGCTTAACTTAGTTTTTGTTGTTGCATTCAAGTTACATGTGACAGAATAAAATCTCTGCTTTGTGTGAAAAAGACTGCAACTCTTTCAGACGCAACACACACGCGCAATAATAAAAGAATTTGGATGCTGACCCAGAAGTAATCAAAACCAGTTCCCTTCAGTTCCTGTGTTTGATTTGGGGTGTGTGGCAAGATGCAAGGTTTTCAAGTTTATGCAATTTTTTTTCTTTATTTCATGCAACAGTTAGTAATTGTGCAACAATGCATTATTCACCTCACATGGGACCAGACATTTGTACTAATATGAAAAAGAAATAATAAATTGCATAGCAGGAATCCCATTTTGAGAATTTCTGAGAAGGTCATCATCATCATCATCTTTTGTTGTGTGCCATCTGGCAAGTAATGAGTTATTGACTGTTTATGGTGTCAGCTGTTGCCATCTACCATTGAAATAAAAAGTCACCAGCAGACGCCAGAACAAACAACATTTCTACTGGGCAATAGAGACTGAGGCTACTTCTGGAGGCGTGGAGTTTGCAATGCAGGAGAATGTATTGCTTGAAATAAACCACCCACTCTTTGACTGGGAGTGGGTTTATCATTGTCTCTTGTGGTTTTTGTCTATCTTTTTTGTTGGTTTTCTTTTCATTCTCTACTACCTGATGGTCGGATCATCTCGACATAACTATAATGTGACAGTGTAGAATGTTACTTAACATACTGTGCACAGAACTTTATCAAATTTTGGCTAAGTTGACCTATGAGAGTAAAGAGTAATCTTAACAATACAGATGTTTTAAAGGGTGGAGATGCAACAGATTACTTTGCAGACACACCGTGCAGGCAAATAGTCTAAGGTACTGGTTTAGCTATAAAGGTAGATAAACTATATCTTTTTTTTTTTTGTAGATTACACATATTTTTTAGTAATGCCACTAGCCATTTATTTCACACTCTTGTAAATATCATTGGTATAATGTAAAACATTATTAATAAAAAACAAAACATGATAAACTCATCTTTGATTTTTCTTGATTTTCCTCTCTGGGCAGTAATAAGGGGTTATCTTGTGTCTTATGTAAAATTTAGTCGAAATGATACTGTGCAGGGAATCCCATCTACTTAAACGGTAATTCATAAATTAACGTTTAATATTTGCTACCAAGATAATACTAACAGCAGACACGTTCAAATGGAAATTAAATGAAAAGGGGGGAGTGACAGATTACATATCTGTGGAAGCTGACTCAAAATGATTGAATCATTCTTAAAACGAGAACAACCCAATATGAATTCCACAACAAAGATGGCCGCCCATCGCTGACGTGTGTCATTCGGTTGTCCTGTAAGCTGCCTGAAGGTCCTAACGAAATAAACAAATTGGGGTCCTTTCTCGGTAGCTGGCGTAACGGTATCTCGAGTCACATTGTTTTACGCAATTGTGATAAACTGTCAAAAATAACACAAATACACGTCGGAAGGAGTTTAAGGTGAATGCTGATAAATTCGGACTTCTATTCGATTCGGTCCTTCACGGCCTGACTGGCGCGGTAGTTTTGGTTTTGAACATCGAAGGGTGTGTTAGCGTGTCCCCGTCAATACAAGAACGTTAGCGTTAGCAAAGCAGTCAAGCTAACGAAAGTCTTTAAAGCCAAGTAACTCTGGTATTTAGCAAACTCAACAAATAGGTAAGTTCAGTAGAAATGTCGCTATGTTTCGTTTGTTACTGTGGTAGATAAGTTTGTTTTTTTTAAACGACTGTAGCGGTTATTTCTACCGGTCGTCCTATTAACGTCAACTCGCTGTAACGTTAATGTTAGTAGATGTCTCACAAATGGCGAACAGCACGACATCGAGTAGTAACAGAGGTGTGTTACCCGTGTGAGGACAGCTTGAAATCAACAATTAACGTGTTTTGTGTTAATCTTCCACAGGGAGGCGTTGATGAGCAGCAATGTCTGGCATCGCTCTCAGCAGACTGTCCCAAGAGCGCAAAGCCTGGAGAAAAGACCACCCGTTTGTAAGCCACAGCACGGCCCTCACTCAATATCATCTTTCTTGCCCCATGTTTCTGAGATTATTTAACAACATTTAGTGCTACTGACTCAATGTAGAATACCATTTTTAAAGTCATGAACCAAGTTTCCTGATGTTTTGTGTTTCTTATTCACCCTCCAGGGTTTTGTTGCTGTGCCTACTAAAAACACTGATGGAACAATGAATCTAATGAACTGGGAGTGTGCCATTCCAGGGAAGAAAGGAGTAAGTTGCCTTTTGGCTTGCACACAAGTGGTGGGGCCAGAGTATTTTTTCTGATTAAATTATCTTGGGGTAACCCATCCAGCCATGAGTCCAGTGTAAGATCAGGATGGACTAATAAGACAAACTTTGACACACAGATCACTCAGTTTAATACTGCACTTTTTCATGGGTAGAGCTGAAACAAAAATTATCTACCCAGACCCAATAGCCACAACAGTCAAAACATATAACCTACAAATTAGCAAGACCACAGCAAAAGAGAGCATGGAACAGGAAGCAGACAAAACCCAATAGCAACGTCGGCACAGTTTTCAAAAACAACAAGAAATTATATTACTTACCACTGAAGTTTTCAAATGAGTACACTCTGCCAGTTGTTACGATATGAGACAAAATTGTCAATGTTTGAGAATAGATTTATCCGTGATACCAACTTCCATCACACTTAAGCTAACGAAATATAATTATAAGCTACTTGCTGCAACAGCTAGATTGCTTCTTGCCTATTTGCAAAGCACGATCATAAGTGTGATGCATGGCCACTGTTGATTAATATCCCTGCTATCATTCAGATCATCTGTCACAAGACCTATGCATGTACTGTATTTTGACCACATGTAAAAACTTTAATCTATTTAAAAGCTTTGATATCTGTCATCTTAACCACACTAGCTTTGATTCCTGGTCTTTTAGTCTGTAAAATCTCACAAAATTATTGGTATTTATTAATATTTATTTGAAAATGTCTTCAGTATGGAGTTTGGTCACTGAGACCGTTTACTTCTACAAGGCTTTTCAATGTAATGGCACCGGACAAGGCAAAGTGTTGGAAATAAAATGCTTTTTTTCATCGCTGCAAGTCCTCAATATGTCTTTGCAAGTGCCTGATAAAATGGAGTTGATACCTACGGTTAAAAACCATGTGCTTTTCACTCAATTCTCATACCTTTATCTGCTTCCTGTCGCTGATGGTGCACCCCAGACATGACCAGTCATTTCTGAAGGCACTGTTTTCTGAAGTAGGTTGTCCCAGACTAAGAATTTCCATGGTTGCATCTGATTGGTCAAGTAGTGCCCATTATCGACTGGTAGTCAGATCACGCTTTTATTCACTGAACCACTTTCTAATTTGCAATATCCTTGTTTCATAATTGTATTTTGCAAAAATCTGACTGCAAGATGGGCTGTCAAATCAGGTTCCTTACATCAAATCATTGAATATTCCATTATGTGATGTCACCCCATTCCAAAGTTTTCCAAAGTTTATGACAGACAAACAAATTTGGGTAAATTTATTCGAAAGTAATGTCAGATTATTTAACAAATAAACACAGCATGGAGTGATTAGTTTATAATAAATCTGAATTTGTGATGAAGCATCTTATTGCCCACGTCCTGTTTAGATCACACCAAAATCAATATAAGGCATAACAATATGAAAATCAAGGGGGTGCTTCATTGGACATTTTCAAGCATTAAGTTATGTTTTAATTATTTAACATAATTCATGATATAGGGAAAAATGCCTGATGATGAAAGAGATGTTAACTTTAATTTTAATGTGATAAATGGTCCACATGTCTTCATAGCTGTTGTTGGATTTATCTTTGCTTTGTCACAGTTTACTAAAGCAGTTATACTTTGTTATTCATCAGACCTTGTGGGAGGGAGGACTCTACAAACTCAGAATGCTGTTCAAAGACGACTATCCTTCTTCACCACCCAAATGTGAGTACCACCCCACACTTTGCAGTTCTGGTCATTGTGTTTTGTTGAAGATCAATGAAAAGTTTATTTAAGAAGACTGCAAAATTTGTTGTGACGTCACATAGACTTTATCTAATGTAAATCTTCCTTTAAGCTTATCATGACTGTCTTTGATTATTTCCAACCAGGCAAGTTTGAGCCACCAATATTCCACCCAAATGTGTACCCATCTGGCACTGTGTGTCTGTCGATCCTGGAGGAGGACAAAGACTGGAGGCCCGCCATCACCATCAAACAGGTCTGAACACTGATGTCTCACAGTCTCTTTCATGCATTCTTATCAACAGGGGAGGGGGTTTGTTTTTCTTTTTCAGTGGTCAACCATTAGTGTATTAGAAATTATGGGTTAAGCATATATTCTAATTGTACAGTGCAGCCAATGAACACACTTTTGTGTTTTTATGTAAACATATAGACTATCACACTTTCCGTTTGACTGTACCAGGCACAGCTGTGTCATGTTCTGTCCTCCACACTTCATTAGTTCCAGAAGAAGTTCTTTGTCTATGCAGTTTTGTTCACTGACTCAGATTTTAATGATTTAGTAATTTTTCTCTTCAATTTTTGTGCTTCTATCACAGATAATTAGTAACTTTTTTGTGGTTTTCTTTTAATCGGTAAGGTATTTTATTTTGAGAACAGCCCAGATTCTCTATGCTGCTCTTGAGTCTGATTGATCTGCTCTTTGGAGCTTAGCACAGCTTCTGTAAAAATGAATAATAATGCGCCGCAGTGTGCCGGTAGGAATCACAAATGTTGTCTGGAATTACCTTAATCAGCCACCATGACTGTCATCTGACTGGAGAAATGGTATTGTTTTCAGATCCTGTTGGGTATCCAGGAGCTGCTGAATGAGCCTAACATTCAAGACCCAGCGCAAGCAGAGGCATACACAATCTACTGGTACGTGTTTTTTGTGACAGGTTTTTGATTTCATGTGGAGGTCATATGTTCATAGTGCAGTGCTTCAGTAACAAAGAAGACTTCATTAACTGATGTCTTCAAGTTAAAAATGTCTTTACCTCCCTGTTTGTGTGTTCCAGTCAGAACAGGATGGACTATGAGAAGCGGGTAAGGGCACAGGCCAAGAAATTTGCCCCCACATAG
Source organism: Mola mola (assembly GCA_001698575.1). NCBI lineage: Eukaryota > Metazoa > Chordata > Actinopteri > Tetraodontiformes > Molidae > Mola > Mola mola. The sequence continues at coordinate 2,681,457 of KV751361.1, forward strand.
TGGGGAGAGCTGGCCTGTATCCCGCCTGAGCAGCCTGAGCTGATGGAGGTTACAAACAGGAGGCAGGCAGCATCTGAAGGACCACTCCAATAAGAATCCAGTTTTAAGTATTATTACTCTACCACACAGGTGACAAGCAAGACTGTTCATCTTTGCTTTGTTTTTTAAAGAACAAACATTCATTAAGATCATAATTTAAACTGTCTTCTAAAAAATATTGATGCATTTTTAATGCATAGCTGTCAACACGATCTTTGCTATTTGTAACTTGTATAATCCACATCTCCAGTTTTGCCACGAGTTTTGCAAAACTCACTCATACCCCCATTAATACTGTGAGTCATGTTAATGTGTGAGCAGATCTGTGTAGATATAAGATTCCACATTTTTTTTTTTTTTTTTTTTTAATCAAACCATGCAACGATTGTAGACATTACATAAGACAATTCCGGCACTTGTGTATTTGAAGCTAAACTATCAAGTTTAGTTCACATCCAAATGGTTGTGTTTTGGTCATCCATTACTGCAGTGGAGCTCAGATAACTTAATTTCACAGACATTTCTACACCAGCACCTCATCCGCTTCTGTAAACGCTACAGTACGCGTTAGAGGAGAAGTGCCATAGTAAAAGTAACAAAAATTCTTGTTGTGTGTTTGTTCTCGCTCTTGATTGGTTAGAAATAACATACCAGTACTTTGAGACATTTGGTCCAGCAATTCTTACTAAGTGTACACAATCAAATGGTTACAACTTCAAGTCGATCTGGCTAACAAAAGCTGAAGGATCCTCATTGGACTGGCCTCTCAACCGGCAAGGAATATGGATAGAAAATGAAAGTAAACAAAGGCCTGACATTTTTTTTTGCCTCTGAAACAACGAGTGCATGTACATAATATAAATAATGAAATATTGTGGAAGTTATGTTTTATATTGTTTTAGCCAGTTGACATTTGTGTGTGGCATTATAACAAAGAACACCATAAGTGGCATCAAATTGTGAAATAAAGCTAAATAAAAGAACATTTTGTTCTGCTAATTTCTTATAAACAGTGTTTTATGGGAAATGTCCTGTGTTTGAATCAATAATAAATAAGTCCTCCAAATAAAAGAGACCAGTGCTCACCCAAACATCAACAACTGGTAGTTTTCACCAAATATCAGACATATTTTAGCTTAACTCAAACCATAAACCACATTATTTTTCATCCAGTGTAAATGGGTTTTTACTAGTGTTGTGGATGGATTCAGGTCCAAATGTTGACATTTGCATGTGAGGGATTTTACCCTTCATTGTTTAAAATATGCCGTGTCTGACCCCTACAGGTTAAAACCGCCCAACTATTGCAACCAATGTTTGCTATTAGTTTACCTGGAAGGCTTGTACAGTTGTACAGTACACCAGTTGTTGTCTGTTCCTTAATTGTTCCATGACAGATTTAGCACATTAAAGTTCTGGAGTTGATTCCAAGTGTCAAACCTGCATTAAGTAGCTGTTCAGTTGACTTGTATCTGAATGATGGAACGAGAGACGTCTGGAGAAGGAAGGGAATGGTGATCTTAAGCATACCATCATCTTTAGATCATCTTAATTATGTTAGGTTGACTATTTATTTGTGATTACTTTTAAAAGTAACATTTCCCCAGCAGATACTGTAACAAGTTTTTATTGTCAGTTGAAAAATTCTGAGTCACATTTCAGATGATCAGTTACTTTTGATGGGTCCTCTAAAATTCTACCTTGGTTTCGACAAGTGATCCAGTATCTCACTAATTGAAAGATCAGAATAGTCTGAAAACTGTCACATATCAGTCAGAGGGGCCTAACCCATACTTTTACTTTAATGACACTTTGCTGGTTACTCATGCACTGGTAAGAGAGTGTTTTTACGTTGCTGAATTGTTGTTTTTATTTAAGCAATGTTATCTGATCCAGGCACACAATGTGACAGTTTTTATCATCATTTGTCTCTCATGTCTAAGGTGGCGTAAGGTGAAGGTGAGGTCTAATGTGTAAATCTGATATAATGCTCTCAGGGAGCTTGCACAACAATCTTAAGAAATGTAACACCTTTTGTGTCACCTCAGTATGACCATAGAAGCAGCAAGGAATCAGTTGAAAAAGAAAAAACAACATTGTTTTTCTCTTTTGTTGTTGCTGGTTGTTAACATCGTTGCTGTTTTTGGTGATGATTTCCTCTGAACGTGTCATGTTGGAGGTGAGGGCAGTAGAGCGGCCTCTGGTCCTGGTTCAGCCGTTTCATGTCATCCATTATAGGCCATGAATGGATGCACAGAAAAAAATGTCCACATACAGCTTGTGTTATATTGACAAGTATAATTCAAAAGCCTGCTGATAATAATTTAAAATGATGTTAACACTTCATATGAAATGGACACATGTTCAACACTTATCGTACCAAAGTCAAGAGACATTTAAGGAGTTGTAACGCAGTCTGCCTTTTCCTGCTGCGCAATTCAGCTGTGACTGTTGCTGTGAACGGCACTGTTTGATACACTAACCTTTAACACAGCCTGTTTAATATGGAAATGTGCTGTTGTTCCACTTCATCTGAACTACTTCATTATCCCCTGAGGCAACATTTATATCTTGCATTTGCTCCTTCTTGAATAGAAATGCCACACTAAAAAGTTACAATAAGACAATACTGAAGAAAATAAGAGTAAGGATAAGATAAGAGTTCCTGTATTCATCCAGCAGTAGGGAAATTTGCTGAATGTGCTCTGCAACTCAGTGGGTGTTGCAGAGAGTCAAAGTCACCGGCCATCATGGATAACACAACATCTGCAGGTTCAAGAGGGCATCCCGGGACAGAGCTGGTCTTCCTGATCAGTCTGTCCAGCCTCTTCCTGTCAGCTGCTGTGATGCTGCCCCCCCAGCAGATCACAGAATGAAAAATATAAATATAACATAATATGATTTGATAATATAAATATAATTATACAACGTAAAAATAATTTAAGTCATTTGTTCACTGAACTATGATAAGTCCAGGTAATATTATTTTAAAAAAATGCATATTACACCTGATATTGCTGAGAAAATTTGAAGACAACAAATTCTCCAGGTTCTGTATCCCAAGGGGAAAAAAAAAAAAAAAAAAAAAGGGGGTTTGAAGGAAGCTTCGGGGGAACACAATCATGTTGGTGAGTTGATCTGTACAAATATTCTCTATGTACATCATGTCAAAATATTGCTTTATCCAGTACTTTGGTTCATGAACAGGTGCTTGGAAAATACCGACATCCAGCTTGACTCCGTTTGGTACAAATCATGAAATGCTAGTATGCTAACACATTTTAGCTGAAGGACAGACCCACAGAGTGATCAACAAGGCTGTAAGTTCTTTTATTTCATTTTTACTCTGTCTCTCTGTCTACTTTATTTGCTCTTGTAGCTTTGGTATTTTTCAGTGTTTATAACCTACCTCTCTGTCCAGCCTCTGCAGCCCAGTGGACAGAGAGAAACATCATGGACGTCAATCTCAGAAAAATACTGAAAGAAAAGATATAACGGGACAACCCAAACGAGCTCCTGTTTCCTGAGATCACGGCACACACACACGAGCCCGGTGATTCACACCTCGGCTTACTTTGGTAAAATAAAGCAGCAATACATGTTGTAAGGTGGCTGCTGACAACCAAGAGGAGGGTAAGAGATGACATACTATAAAGATAAAGTGTGAGATACAAGCTATCAATGATAATGACATGTTGGTTTTGGCCAACCACTGTGTGCACTTTTACTTAAAATGTGTGATGGTAAATTCTTGTTATTTCACTAACTGATGGAGGTCTTCTTACTGAGAACTGTCAGACATTTAAAATACAAACAAAATTCCCCACTCAAAATAAAAATGAAGAAACCAAACCACTGAGTGCTACCAGTAGCTGAAGGGGTTATTTCTCTCTCTGTGTAATGTGTAAGGCAGCAAAATTGGAGGTGGTTTCAACAGAAACCACTGAAACTTACTTTTTGTCACTACCTGCTGCTTCCTTTCCTATCAGACCTGCACATATCTGTAAAGAGATCAGGTCTGTTTCTTTACTACACAGATAAGGGAGGTTAAAGGGGCTGTTTGAAGCTACACTGATTTAATAATGTGCAACAAACTGACCTACACACGTGTTCAAACCCATCTTGCGCTCAGCTAATTAACTTCCCACTTCAAAGTCCTTTTAACATCTTTTTTCTGCTGCTGTGTGATCCACAACTACTTCAAAATTAAGAAAGCTAAATGTGAACTACTGTTGGTGTAAAAATACCAACTGTAATTTTGCTTTATATGTTTTATGTCCATAGGTGTTTGGTGTATTGATATGAAATGACTCATTCATGTTTATGCTAAATTTTAGGTGTATTAGCCATTAGTTCATTTGTTACAGAGTCTTAGCATGCTAACACAGTAAACTGGTGTAGCTTGATCATCATCCCCGGTAAACATTGCATGCTGGCATTGACATTGTGTGCGTCTTTACACCTGCTCGTTCTTTCGTTCAGCATCAAGACTGGATCGTGCTCATGCAGCTGCAGGTTTAATGCCTTTTACACCACAGGATATCTAGTTTAGTCAACTCTGGCCCCTGCTTACACAGGAAATGAACATATTTTAGCTTCTGACTTCTATATCAGATGAGTCATTTTTAATTAGAGCAGGCCTAGAGTCAGCTGTTTGTTTCTTAAGTAGCAGTTGTTGAAACAATCTCCTGATTTCTCAGTGTGCCCTCCCTTCTTCTCACCTCCTCCCCTCTGAGCAACCCTCCCCCTCGCCTTTGTGGTCTGCTGATGGAGACTGTTTACTTGTTGCCTTCCGAGCACTAACTTCACTGTGGTCTTCTAACTTCCTGCCTCAGGCATGGTAGGCTCTGACCTTTCGGCGAGGGCTGTACGCTCTTTTGTGTCCTGCATGCTTTAGCCCACATCTCCCCTAATACAGTTGCTGTGGCTTGCAGTACCTGCATGAGCTGGGGTACAGCATTTGCCCTTTGGCTTGCTGCAGGGCAAAGCCCACTGACGCACCTAAAACCTGGTGCCTTTAACACCGTGTGTTGCAATGACTGTAGGTGTGAATGCTTTGTGGTTGGCCCGTGTATAGCGTGGATGAGTGTTGCACAATGGCCCGCCATTGAACTTTAAGTCCGGGATGAACATGCTGATGTTACCTTTTGTTTTTAGGCGTCTCCTGCACTCGCATTTCAGCATGTACAGTTTTGAGTAGTTGGGTGGAATCGTACTCTGAAAAAGATTTCCCTGCTCTGCTGACCATTTTTTTTAAATTTCAACGTGAAATTGCAACGTGATTTTCTTTTTCAATAAAATAAATAAAATAAAAAGTGTGATTTTTTTTTTGGGGGGGGGGGTTTTGGGGGGTTTTTTGGAGCGTTGCTTGGAGCGTTGCTTGACGTGCTCAAGAAGGTGGCCAGTCAGATTTCCCCAATGGTAGAGTCAGGTTGTTTGAGGGGCAGGAACAAAAATAATTAAAAGGGCAACAATTGTATGTGGTGATGCACCAGCAAGCAAAAGTCATACATTTATATTTAAATAGGAAGGCTACCCGAGCGGTACTTCAACATCTTCTGTCTGTTAAAAGAGCTAACTAGACTTCACTACACTTTGTGCACTGGTAAAGCAAAGTATCGGGCACTTTATCACGCTTCATCTCCAGGAAGAACACCCTAGAATATTGATAGTGAATATAAATTAAGTTGGTTTTTTTTAATTACTTTGACTGACTAAGCAATAGACGCACAAATACAAAAGTGCTTTTGCATAAATTTTCAGATTAAATCAATCTTTTAAGAGTAACTCTTGCTCGATACGATTAAAACGCAATGTCACTCTGTGGCATGGAAACAATAAAGACGACCCCTTGCCCGCCTTTGAATATAAAAACCATTACTGTCCATTTAACCACAGTAAAAAAAAAATCTCCAAACCCCTTTATGCATGACTCATCTTCCTGGTCAGGTTGAGACAATGTGAGGTTGCTGGTGGAAGAAGAAACGGAAACAATCAGCAACTCACCGGGCCTGTCCCTGCAGAAGGAAATATTCAGCGGCCTTTGAGTGATAAACAGGCTGCACTTTTAACTTTTACCTCCTCGTCCTCTCTGAAGCATTGAAATAGTGCGTAGTGTTTGTCTGCAATGACTGTGACTGTAACAGCTGTGGGTTTGACACACTTTTGCCTGTTTACGTTTTGGTTATTTGTGTGTATGTTTACATCTGGTAAATTCAGCCTCTTTAATCTTATAAATTATTTTAAGATCAGCGCCATTGATACAAACCACTTCATAAGAAAACATGCAAGCGTTTCTTTATACAACCCACTTTACATTGTGATTGAAACCGGATGTGGTGTGCTCTGTAGTTGTTGTTTTCTTAAGGGCTGTAATGGTGTCCAGGTAGGTGCTGCTGGGCGAGGAGGAGGAAGAGGTGCCGAGCTCTACAACAACCCCCAACTCCTGCCCAGCCCCCACCTGGGCTTGTCCTCCTTCTCACTACCACACGAGTCTTCCTGCGTACCCGGACCCAGGCTGTGGTTACCAGTGGAAAATATTACTGGGCACTTAAACACGAAAGAGAGGTGAGCATGAGGAGATGGAGGGATGAGTGACAGAGAGAGAGAGAAAGATAGAGATGTGCAAGTAGAAGGAGGGCGAGTAGGAGGAAAGCTACCAAAAGTCTTCGGGCCAGTTAAGAGGAGGACAATGCGCTTCCTCTCGGGGACACACTACTGACCAAGAGGTACTATATCAATTTCTTCTTAAACTTTTAAAATATTAAAAAATTATATATATAAAAAAAAAAATGTTTAAATATAGACAACTCATTCCAGTGCCCTTTGAGACTGGCTGCTTTAATGTGTTCGGATGGTATCGACGGTGTAGGCTCTCTAGTCCGTTGTTACTTACAATAAGTTGTTTTGTTTCCTCTGTGCATTAGAATGTTAAAATGAGCAATGGTGACGCGGTTGCATTTAATTATAGTCTTCTTCAGTTGAGACTTTGTTTTTAAAAAAAAAAACGGTTGATGATTCAGACTGGGGACAAAATGTGTGACTTTGTGGAAAATTATTGTGGGTGATCAGTTTTTCTGTGACCATTTGCCTCCATCCTTTTGAGACTGCACTTAGTTAACTAATACTAATTATCAGCACTTCCTGTCACACACACTTGCTGTGTTCTCTGCTGCAGCGCACCAGGACAGGTGCCGGTGTTTTCAGTCAAGTTTCACTTCTAACTGCTCGTTGACACCCTCTCAGGATGAGTGTTTCATGCTCGCCGTGGATCTCGTGTTTTTTTCACTCTCAGAAGCCCAATAATGACTGTTTAAACATTGGGTTTCTTTCCGTTTAAAGATAAAATATTTTTAAAACATTTTCATAAGGAGTACGTCACTTGTTTTGGGTAACTGTCCTCAGTTACTATGTGATGATGAACATGTTTTAAAGTTTAAAAGATGACACATATTACAGTTTAACTTTTACACTAAACATGCATACAAGCACTTTTCTCTTTTTTTTTTTTTTGTTCCAGATTTTTAAGGTTGACTGTCATATGTGAACTTTTTTTCCCGTCTCGTTCTGATGTCCAGTATTGATCCTCTGTGTTCACAGCCACACTGTTATAGTCATGGAGGTCCAGCGGTCCTTGTTTGTCCTGGTGGTTCTGTTTTCAGTGGATGCAGCCCGTTCTCACAGAGGTGACAATGACCATCTCCAACCCAGATTACTCTCCTTTATATGCAAAGGACAGAAAATATCACAAAGTTTGTACTACAATTGTACTACAATTTTCATTATTCTTATTGAGCTCATTCAATTGTTTTATTTGATAATTTGTGGAAGCAAAGTGAAGCAGCACAGCCTTTTTTCTGCGCTATCAGTGTTTTACAGAGAGTCATAGCACATGTGTATTGAAAGAATATGCAAAAAGTCAACCTGACAAGCTACAAATTAAATCCTTTTCCAAGGTTTTTTTACCATTGGCAGTTTATCATTCTTATTATCTCTCGAGTATGCACATCTGAAGGACCAATAACACAATAATGAATACAGACGTCATCCTAAAGCTCTCTATTTTGTCTGCTGTTATGTCTTTTATCACTTTAGGACTCTCCTGTGTCAATGACTTTGTCAACAACGTCAGCTGCTCGTGGCACAGCCCTTCACTGGCTCCCGGTGTAAACTGCTCCATCTCTGGTGTAAAGAAAACCTGGATCTTGAAGAACCACGTCAGAGAGCCGAGCCAGATGATGTAAAATTTTAAACCATATTACTATTCACCAAAAAGGGAAAATCACATTCAGCCTCATCAGCTGGTCAAATCAAATTTTTATCCCTTTCTTAGTCGGACTTGCAGGCTGGAACAATACAGAAACAGCCCTCCAGGCTGCAGCTTTGTCTTTGAAAACAAAGTAGGTCACTAACATTATTCATCATCAAATTCTCTTTTTTGCCCTGTTGAATCACTGTCCGATTTTTGATTTTTTTTTTTTTTCTTTTATTTAGATCAGCTGTTATAGAAAATATGCAGCACTAAAATACAATAAAGCCAAATGCCACAAGCTGGTGATGCTTTATTCATACAGCTTCTGTCTTCGCTGTTTAATTGATTTTATTGTGTGTTCTGGCAGGCATTCAACCCATTCAAAGCCATGCCCAAGATCAGCATGGAGTGTGATGGCGAGGTGGTGGAGAACATCTCGAACTATCAGCCACATCTTCACAGTGAGTGGCTCCAGTATACTGTTACACTTTGGTTGTTTGAGACACTGAAATGACACCCTTTACAAACATCAGCAATAATTTTTCACGTGTGTCTGTGTGTGCAGTCAAAATGCATCCCCCAGGTGTTCCCGAAGTCACGGCCACAGCCAACGACACCTGGATATCATGGAGTGCAGGCAGTCCCATCTCTGCATTTATCAAATTCTTTGACTTCCAGGTTCAGATCAAACAGGAAAGCCAAGCATGGACAGTGAGTGTCGGCACATGTACCTGCATGAATGGGCATTTTATAATTTACACTCTTTTATCATAAATTTAGAGTATAAAGTAGAGACAAAATAATGAGTCAGCCTACAGATGAGATAGCTTTCCTGTGAAGCTGTACTTTCAACGGTGAGCGAAATGCTGATCAACAGGTGCAACAGTGCTCACAATGACAATGCGAAAATGTCGATGTCAGCATTTGCAACCAAAAATAAATATGTTTCCTCCTACCTGCAGTGCTTTTTTAGCCCACTAGACTGTTTCGATGTGAATAAATCTGGAGATATTGACTTTCTGCCTTCACTTTAATGTAATGGAATAGTATAATGGAACTTGATGGCACTACACTGATGCTCAGAGTGTGTAACAGTGATTTTACTTTCTTTCAAACTGACCCATGGCGAGTGTTAGCACACTAACATTTCTAATCAGCTGAACTGACTACATGCGAGTATAATGGGGCTTTAAGTTTGACTTTGATTTTAGATTTGGGGGCATTTGGTCATAGTTTGGAACATGATGAAAGAAGATGAGAATCTAAAACTGAACTACATTCAATTGCACTTACTGTTGAGCTGTTAAATGCTCTTCTATGATCAAGAACTAGTCACTAACTGCATCTGCATTGTGGTCCAATTTTAGCAGTCAGTCTATTTTACTGTAAACATCTTCCTGCTGCAGAAACGGCAAAGCAATGAGATGAAACCCAAAGAAACCTCATGTTAGCATTTGATGAAACCTCACCAATGTCAGTAAATTTTCATCATGTGGCGAACAAATATTGGTACATATATTTCATGGCAATCAATTAAGTAGTAGTTGACTTACTGGAGTCTGGACCAAATGGACAGACGCTGCCATCCCTGTAGCCATGCTTGTAGTGCAACATTCTTTCCTCAATGAATGAGGTGTTATTTTATTTTTGTTTTATTCTATTTATTTTAATTTTAATCATTTTGGGAAAAATTTCATCCATCCAGGAGGCCCACAATCTGTCCACACAAGAATTACAAGTCAGAATACCGTCATGGGACTTAATGGGGCCCCACCATGTCAGGGTGAGTGTCTACCCCACTACATTTTCAAACAGCCAGTGGAGCAACTGGAGTCCGACAACATCCTGGGTTGGACCGCTAGACACATCACACACTATAGGTAAGTCTGTGCTGCCAGGTCTGAACCAGCTCACAGGTTTCATTTAAACAAGGGAAAATATGTATTTTCTGGACTCCCAACGTTACCCCAGACCAGCTGGGAAATGTAGTTGTGTAATCTGGTCTGTGGAGTGTTTATGGATGGAGTATTTAGTGTGAATATATTCAGAGCGACATCGCTTTTTATGAGGGCACGTGGCTGACTATCATAGCTGGTCCATAAGTTGATACTGATTGGTGGGAGAACAAAGCGATATATTTTACATATTATTTTACTCACAATTTGTTGTTTCAGAGTGGCCTGTGGATCCAACATTGCTGTTAACTTTTGGGGTGGTATCAAGCTTGGCTCTCATCCTTGCTCTAACACTGGTCCTTTACAGGAGATTCAGAATGAAGGGGTTAGTATAATGTCAGGGCACAAGTGTATGTGTGTGTGTTCACAAGCAGTATGTCTAATCTACTGGCTCTTTTTGGCTCTTGCAGGCTCCACAACGAGAAGCCAGTACCAAACCCATCGAAGTACTTCCACACTCTCCACTCCATCCACAAAGGAAATCTAAAAGTAAACATAATGGTTTTACCCAGGCGGTCTGTCTACCGCTACATCATACCACACTTAACATTTTGGCACACGTCACTGCAGGTGTTAGCACTGACATCTATTTACAAACACAAGTGACAAACATAACATGTAGACCACCTCGACTTGTTTAATTACGGTGTTGCTCTCACATGTTCAAGCGAAGACCCAGAGGAAGACACGGAATCAGGAGGCAAGTGACGAAGGGATTTATTTGCTTGTTGGTGCAGTGAGAGGGGGACAGCTGGTAGCGGCTGTCAGTGGAGGTGTATGATCCAGACAACAGGGAAGTTCACAGCAACAATCCGGTGTGGACTGAATGGAGGCAGCGGGCTTTTGTAGAGTGGAGGACGATTAGGATGCAGGCAGGTGTGTTGATATGTCATTGCTGCCCGCTGTTAGAGCACACAGGAAGGCAACGCAGAGAGAAACACAGGAGGCAAACTAGACGTCACAAGCATACTCGTACAAACACAGAAATTATCACTCACACAGACAAGATGGTGTCACTGGGGCAAGCTGGGACACTGGCACTGTTATGGCAGAATTATAAAAATAAGCGTTCACTTAAAATAAAATTATGGTATTTTTCAATCTGATCCCTATTTCTTGGTCTATGAGGGTTCTCTACTTCTGCGTTGAGATTATAATTTATAGACAACCCCCCCCCACAGCGTTTCCAAGTGGTATTATTGTTGGCACTGCAGTCTCTGCATGTATGTATGAATGTGCTGGAGTAATTCATCCATACATTTTTGAACTAGACATGGATACTTGTACAAAGTCACCTACGAATTGAAGGATCAGACTGGTGTTTGTTTTCATCATGATTGGTTCCTTATTGTTTCTATGTAGAAGGCCTGGGCTGTCAGAATTCCTTTTGAGGAGACTGTCATTGGTGGATTGCAGAGCAAAAGCAGAAATCCTCAGCCATAATGTTGACTGCTTAGAATGAATGATGTCATGATGTATGTTGTAATACATAAAAACACCACATGGCTTTGTTATCAAGGTTTTGAAAGATTTTAATCAGAGGAAGTTATTAATAAATAGGCAAATAGGAACATCCTTTTGAACGCTTTCATTTCCGGCGTTAAGGGAAACAGATTTTGAGCGCTTTCTGTCAAGTAAATAAAAGAATGGCCTCGCTGCCTCCTCCAGCACGTTTTTCCTTCTTTTGAGGTTTCAGCTCTGGCTCATACACTGTGTTGATGCCATATATTGACATTTTCCATTAAAAATCCAGCCCTGTGGCAGCATCAGTCCAACCAAAGATGTTGTAATGTTTCTTTAGCCATAACATGGCTAAAGAAACATTAAAGAATATTATACTAATGTATATATATTTAGTTCATAAGAAGTTAGAGGAAAAAAGCTGTCTATTGCCAGTTTAACATTTATATTTATATTCTGCAAGGTGATAAGCAACTTTAGCTCTCAGCTTCTGCGTAACCTTCTATTGTTTTCTCCCTATCAGTCCATCTGGGTCTGAACAATATAACTCAAAAAGTACTGCATTGTTCACCGCCAAATTTTGCAAGGGGGTTCATATAGTCAAGATTTTGAGCTGATTATATTTTGGGACCAAAACTGACAGAATGATGGACTGAGACAAGCATTGCTGCCACTACACAGCCTGCTGGATTCCCCATTTAAATCTACCTTAGGCTAATTTAAAGTGAGGGAGTGTCACTCACCACCAGATTACCAATAAAAATAAGAAGCGCAACCACAGTATATCCCAGATTACAAAAATCCATTTTTAAACCACAAAAGAACATCATGTTTTTGTCCGTTTCTTGCATTCCAACCAACACTGATAGAGTCACGTAGCACTTTGTGAGAAGCAGAGGTGAACATAAGACTTCATATTCCTCTCTGAATCTGTTTTTTACCTAGGCGTGGCTGAATCCTCTGTCCGCCTCTGAAACATTCTTCACGGCCCAGCCCGTCGACCACATCTCCCCGGTCGAGCTATGTGAAAGCAAAAGCTGCGATATGGCCCCGTCCACCTCGCCCTTGTTCAGCTCCACAACAGCCCTGCTGCACTTCAAGAGCTACCTGTCAGGTGACTTGGACACCAGCAGGGACCACGACAACTTCTCTTCCTCCTCTTCATCCTTCTTCTCCAACTTGGGCTACTTCCTGTCCAGCTCCACCAGCAGCTCAGCTCAAACTGAGCCCATCCCCGCCTACTTCATCTGTGGAAATGATTTCCACAACAGGCTCCACAGCCCCACCCTTCCACTTTCCCTGTGCCCTCCGAGCATGACCTCTAACATTTATGAGAGTTTAAAGCGGGAGCCGCAGAGCCCAGACTCTGGCTTTGGAAAGGACCCCGCCGAAGAAAAGGAAGAGGCTGTGCTCGCAGAAGGGGAAGAGGTTTCAGACGATCACCAGACCTGTCCTTTTCTCTTGGGGCCATTTCTTCCTCCTTCCCAGTTGTGCCCCCCATCCTCCCATCCATCCCCCCCTAATGCTCTCAGTCCTCAAGTATCCTCTGATGGTCTGCCGGTCGCTACACCAGCGGCACCTGTTAGTGGCAGCTATGCAGCCTGGCCTTCTGCCAGTGCCATGTGCAGGTCTTCCTCCATGCCTGTGGAGCCATGTAAAACCGGATACCTGACGCTAAAAGAGCTGCAGGCAACATTCAGCAATAAATCCATCTGAAATCTGAAAATGTGTCTGTAATAGAAGCAGCAACAACTGATTGATTCTTCCATCCAGGCTGTTAGTGAATGGGAGCATCACCAACAGCATGTATAGAGTGTTCATGTTCAGTTTTATCAAGTAAAATGATTTTCACAAATTCTATTTTAAAAGAATTCCACTGATTAATCTTAGATAAACTGGGAAAATAAACTCAAAGCACAAACCTGTCGCACAGAATTACCATCACCATCAATGATGCACGGCCACGAGGCCAGACAGGTCAAGGTATGAGCGCTGCCAGCTTGTGCTGGTGAAGCAGTGTTGGTATCGACTTTCCACCCACATCTGCCCACCCAATCGTAAGCAGGCCTCAGCTGTCAATCATGATGTTTCGTTTTGTTTTTTTTCTTGCTTTCATTTGGTCTCCACTAGCTCACAACGGAAATATCTGTTTCTTTAGCTACCAAAGTCTTCCTGTGGTCACTTGCTAATCACTCATTTTGTTAGCACAGACAGAGTACAGCGGGTTCACCAGTCTGCTCTGCTGACCGCCTGTTGCTGTTGGTTGATGGTTAATCAACTGGTAATGGTTAAACAACTACTCAATTAAATATGGTTAATAAGAGCAGTGAGCACAAAACAAAACCGCTAAGTTGTTAGCTGGAAACTGGGCCGATGATTATTCTGTGAAAGGGCATCTAACAAGTGACTTTTTCACGTTACATGTACTTTTGGATAAACTGTGAAAGCACATCATTCTAATCAGTTTGTGTAGCAGAAACAAAACATTAACAAATGTTACAAAGTCTTACAAAATTAATGTAAGAGATAAATGTGTAATAACAGTGTTTCAGAAAACCAACCTGTCCTGCATGCTGTTTTTTAGCGACTAACAAGTACTTTAAATAATCATTCATTTGTGTGCCAATGTATGTAAATAACATGTAAGTTTACATTACTGAACTGTTACTTATTAGTGACAGAAAAAAACCCACAAAAAGCAGTTTTGCAGTTGTTGTTTTTTTTATCATATGGCTAGAT
>KV751361.1:2695921-2708129 GCA_001698575.1 Mola mola
ATGAAGGGACATTTCAGGCTTCTGTATGATCTTTGTCTTGTCGCTGGGACAATCTAAGCTGTCTGAAACTAACCAACACTGAAGCGTTTCATTTGTTTATTTTGGTCTGTTCTGATCTTCTGTCAAACTTGAGGCAGTTGTTTCTTGTCAGTAAATGTCATTTGTTTGTACATCTGTATAAGAGATGTTTCGCCCTATAAGAGATCAGCAGTATCAACCGTAAAACCTGTGCACACATTCACAACTGATCCCCTGTGTAATATTTCCAGCTGCACTGTGGTCAGACTGCTGTTCTTGTCTCCACATATGTAGTATATTTCCATTGCAGCCAGTGACATGTGTAGACACCAAACAAACAAAATAAAACCTCCAGTAGAAATGGGTCACCCTTTGACTTCCTGTGTCGCTGTGGAAGGAAGGCAGTGGGCTCACTATGTGAGCCAACATCAGAGTGTGAAAGGCGCCCTGAGGTGCGTGTGTGCAGTTTTCAGTGTTTACATGTCCTGTCAGGTGGTCCTGGTGTGTGTGCAAGAGAGAGTGTGCGTGTATTAGAGTGTGGTTTGACATTTGACAACCTGCGACATCCGTTCACCTCACAGAGAATTTAGAATATTAAGCCATGTCAGTATGAAACCACACAGGCTGCGTTTCATCAGTGTTTCTCCATCTGTACTTTCCATTTCACAACAACATAAACTGTGAATTGCACATAAAAGCAGTGATATTACAGTATTTTACTCCCATGCATGTTGGTGGCCCAGATTAAACAATGATGCAAGCTACGAAAAATACAGCAGAAAACATTCTCCACACAAATGCAAGTTATTTAGGAACAGTATTACAATAATAAACAACAATCCTATAGTGCTTAATAAATTAGTTTTGTTAAATAATAAATTATCTTCAAAGATAAATCTTAATAAAGTGGTAATGATTTACAATAAGGGTACATTAATTAACATTTGTTAATGTAGTGATCAGCATTTACTAACAGTTAGATAATGTGCTAACTACTCATTAAGTAATTGTAATGTCACCTGGTAACCAATCTTACTTCTCCATGTTGTTTTGTTTCGTTTCGTTTTCTACTGTTTATCCGGGTCGCGGGGGCAACAGTTTGAGCAGGGAGATCCAGACGTTCTTCTCCCCTGCCACTTCCACGAACTCCTCCGGGGGGACACCAAGAAGTTCCCAAGCCAGCCGAGAGATATAAACTCTCCAGCGTGTCCTTGGTCTGCCCTGGGGTCTCCTCCCGGATGGGCATGCCCGAAACACCTCCCCCTGGTGACATCCAGGAGGCATCCTGACCAGATGCCCGAACCACCTCAACTAGTTCCTCTCAAAATGGAGGAGCAGCAGCTCTTCTCTGAGCCTCTCCCCGATGTCCAAGCTCCTCACCCTATCTCTAAGGCTGAGCCAAGCCACCCTGCGACGGAAACTCATTGCGGCCGCTTGTATATGTGATCTCATTCTTTTGGTCACTACCCAGAGCTCATGACCATAGGTGAGAGTTGGGACGTAGATTGACCTGTAAATTGAAAGCTTTGCCTTCTGGCTCAGCTCTCTCTTCACTACAACAGATCGCTTTAGCGTCCACATCACTGCTGATGCTGCCCCAATTCGTCTGTCAAATGTCCCGCTCCATTTTCCCCTCAGTCGTGAACAAAACCCCGAGATACTTGAACTCTTCCATTTGGGGAAGCGACTCTCCCCCGACCTGGAGTGGGCAATCCACCCTTTTCTGGCTGAGAACAATGACCTCAGATTTAGAGGTGATGATCCTCATCCCCTCCGCTTCACACTCGGCTGTAAATGGTCCCAGATCGAGCTGGAGGTCACTGTTCGATGTGGCCAACAGGACCACAATCCTCTGCAAATAGCAGAGACAGAATCTGGAGGCCACAGAACTTGACTCCCTCCGCCACTTGGCTGCGCCTAGAAATTTTGTCCATAAAAATTATGAACAGAACCGATGACAAAGGGCAGCCTTGGCGGAGACCAACCCTGACTGGGAAGGGGTCTGACTTATTGCCGGCAATGTGAACCAAGCTCTGGCTCCGACAATACAGAGATCGAATGGCCCGTAACAAAAGGCCGGCTACCCCATACTCCCTGATGCTCCCGGAGCGCCCCCCACAGGACACCTTGAGGACATAAGCCTTCTCCAGATCCACAAAACACATGTGGACTGGTTCGGCAAACTGCCATGCCCCCTCCAGTACCCTCGCGAGGGTATAGAGCTGATCCAGTGTTCCACGGCCAGGACGAAAACCACATTGCTCCTCTTGAATCCGAGGTGCAACTAGCACCCAGACTCTCCTCTCAAGCACCCCGGAATAGACCTTCCCAGGGAGGCTGAGGAGAGTGATCCCCCGATAGTTGGAACACACCCTCTGGTCCCCCTTTTTAAAAAGGGGAACCACCACACCTGTCTGCCACTCCAAAGGCACAGTCCCCAATATCTACGCAATGTTGCAGAGGCGTGTCAACCAGGACAGCCCTACAACATCAAGAGCCTTGAGGACCTCGGGACGAATCTCATCAACCCCCGGGGCGCTGCTGGTGCGGAGTTTTTGACAGCCCCAGCAACTTCGACTCCAATGATGAGAGAACACACCCCAAAGTCCTACGGTTCTACCTCCTCCTCGGGATGCGTGTTGGTGGGATTGAAGAGATCATCATCGAAGTATTCCTTCCACCGCCGAACTATAGACTCAGTTGAGGTCAGCAACTCCCCTCCCACACTGAAGACCGTGTGGACGGGGTTCCGCTTTCCCCTCCTGAGCTGCCGAACAGTTTGCCAGAATTTCTTCGGCGCCGACTGGAAATCTTGTTCCATGGCCTCACCAAACTCCTCCCACACCCGGGTTTTTGTCTCAGTGACCCCCCGAGCAGCAGATCGCTTGACCTGCCGGTAGCTGTCTGCTGCTTCGGGAGTCCCACAAGCCAGCCATGCCCTGTAAGTTTCCTTCTTCAGCTTGCACCTCTGGTGTCCACCAGTGGGTTCTGGGGTTACCGCCATGACTAGCGCCACAGCCTTGCTACCACAGCTTCGAGCAGCCGCCTCGACAATGGCAGCGCGGAACATGGCCCACTCAGACTCCATGCTCCCCACTACCTCCGGGATGTGGTTGATGGGATTTGAAGACCATTTGCACAGGGTCCTCAGCCAGACGTTCCCAGCAGACCCTAACTAATCTCTTGGGCCTGCCTGGTCTGTCCGGCTTCCTCCCCCGCCACCTGATCCAACTCACCACCAGGTGGTGATCAGTTGACAGCTCTGCTTCTCTCTTAACCTGATTGTCTGGCACATACGGTCGCAGATCAGATGATACGACTACAAAGTCAGTCATTGACTGTCGACCTAGGGTGTCCTGGTGCCAAGTGCACTTATGGACTCTCTTATGGCTGAACATGGTGTTAGTTATGGACAAACTGTAACTGGCACAGAAATCCAATAACTGAACAACACTCGGGTTCAGATCGGGCAGTCCGTTCCTCCCAATCACACCCCTCCAGGTCTCGCTGTCATTGCCCACATGAGCGTTGAAGTCTCCTAGTAGGACGATGGAGTCCCCAGTAGGGGCACTCTCCAGCACCTGTTCCAAGGACTCCAAAAAGGGTGAGTACTCTGAGCTGCTATTTGGCGCATAGGTGCAAACCACAGTCAGAACCCGTTCCCCAACCCAAAGGCACAGGGAAGCGACCCATTCGTCCACCGGGGTAAACTCCAACACATTGGCTGAGAACCGGGGAGCTATTAATAAGCCCACACCTGCTCTCCGCCTCTCACCTGGGACAACTCCAGCATAGAACAAAGTCCAACCCCTCTCAAGAAGCCTGGTTCCAGAACCCGAACTGTGCATTGAAGTTAGGCCGACTATATCTAGCAGGTATCTCTCAACATCTCGCACAAGCGTAGGTTCCTTCCCCACCAGACAGGTAACATTACATGTTCCAATAGCCAGCTTCAGCAACTGGGGATTGGACCACCAAGGCCCCTGCCTTTGACTTGTGACGGGAGGCTTGGTCACAAAAACAGTTATGGCTGCTCTTTTCTATGTTCTTGGCTGAGCTGCAGTCAATCTGGAGAAGATGAAAGAATCAGAAGACCCGGACCAGTGGGTTACAAGCTGGACTGCTTTATTGTACCTTGTGCAAGGGAGAACAAGTCTACAGAGTGTTCCAGCTTTTCCTGCCGTTTAGACTCCTTGTGGCAAGATAAGCTAACTTCCATTAACATCAAATGTAATGTTCAGATATTTGCGTGGTATCAATTGTGTCATCTAAATCTCCACAAGACCCCAAATAAACATAATTCACAAAATTACTTTGCAGCCCCGCTTGCAAAATTACATCCTGCCATGACTAAAATGAAAATAGAAAAAAAAAAATCAGATAATGAGTCATATCTAGATTATGAGATCAAAAAAATGTGCAGCAACCTGTAAATCATAAACAATCCTCTTATTGTAAGTCACCAGTTAAAATTTACAACATTTGAACAATGATGATGAAATGTGTGGGTGTAGACATCTACATCCATCCAGGTTTGTCCTGTTCCTGAGTTGAACCACAAGAAAGCTTTGAAGGAATGCCCATTGATTATGTCGGCCACTGACAGTAGCTTTTTTTGGGGGGGCGGGAATTCAGTGGCACTGTGAAAAACCAAACAGAATATTCTTTTGGCCAAAAAGGTCACCAGTCACACATTAGAACTTACGTATCTGATCTCCTTCTGACTGATTCATGTCAACCCAGCCGCCCAGAGGAGCATGTGATTCACCTGGAAGGTCAAAGGTCAGGGAAATGTCCTTTAGACGAAGGCTGGGGAACAAGGAGGTTGGTACGCACTGTGGTTCACAGCAATGGTGCTGCTGAAACTTAAAAATAGACTGCAAACATGTCGAAAAGGATTTAAGATAAATAGCACTTTAAATAACACTAGAAGAGGATGACTGTGGTCAGACACGAAGAAAGCGATGGCAGGATTATGAGCCTCACCAGGAAATGCTTCTAGGGAAACAAAGATAAGCTATAAAATGTTTGCAGAGGCAGGATGAACTGCACAATTTGGTTGTGATGAGTCTATGTATAGTTTACGATGGCCGGGAAAACCAGAGGGATGTTCTCCTGATGTAACTACATACCAGTCTCTGAAACCACTAATGTTCTCCAGCTGTTCTCACGTTACACGTGTGCACAGATTCCTGCTCTCTGGCAGCACCGCTTTCTGTACGGCAGCTCCTGCAGCAGCGGTCAACAAGTTGTGTGCATCTGCTGCAGTTTCCTTCAGCGAAGACACAGTCAGGTCTGGTTTCAAATGCAGCGATCAGGCATGGTTCAATAAGTAAATACATGTCATATAGCTCTTTTGCTTTTTTATTGTAAATGATGGATAGTTTCACTGCTTTACAACAGAATACGGTCATTTCCTAATCCTTTCTGACATTCAATTTAAATGAAAACAGTACAAGGACAACGTATTTTACCTTGTACCTCGTTCACGTCATTGATTTTAGTGAATGTATGCTTATTCTGAATTTCATGCCAGCAATTTAGGAACAAAAGATTGGGAACGTTGTGGAATGCTGAAAAAGACCTGACTGGAACATTTCACAGGGCAAACCTCCTGTACATCTCTCACACATGTATTGTACCTGTCTGCATCTGCAAAGTTCTGCTCCTCCGTGTTCAACAGTGTCCTCCATATGTAATCACAACCCTGTCCATTATTATCCATATTTGGTGCCGCACAGTACGTCACACTATGGGGATATAATGGCAGCTCTTAGCCAGAAGACAGCTATTGGTTCCCAGGAAATCTGCAGGGCCACCCTCCTTCTCATTGAGGATTAATTTTTTTTTTTTTTCTTTAAATTTGGGAAAAATAAAAAAGCATTGATGGCTCCTTCAAGCAATGGACAAAATTCAATTAAATACACTTTGTTCCTCCACACTGACAATGCCTAGCCTGCATCTTGTTTTTATACATGACTATTTATATTTAATGAGAATAATATTTAACTATATTGTAGCGATATGCTAGTGTCCTTATTGTTTGATGTTTTCTTATGTATGGTTTGCTTTTTGTTTGTTTGTGCTTCTTATTTATCTGTTGTACAATTTCTTGTACCCGTACAGAAAAGATAATATGGTGATACAGTACAAGAATCCATTTGTAACCCCGAACCCAGTGGCACAATGTCGGCACCCCTCTCACCTGCCTCTTTTGCATCCCACCCTGTACTTCTCTCCCAATCACGTACTTTACCGTTGTACTTTTGGCAGCTGTTTGCACAAAGAACAAAATTTATAATGCAGCGTACACGCAATTTGGACCTGCAGCTTCATCACAACACTGTGCCTTCAACGATGGCCATCATCCTCACAAACATCCATTTCAGTCTGTGTATAGTCTGCATGTTATTGCATTAACTACACAAATAAGTCACAGAAAAATGTAACATTATTTCTATGTTCCGTCATCGTTCGGTTCCCTTTCAGGGGTTCAGCTGATGTGACATATTCCGCTGTGCAGAGGACTGTGAGTGCATTAGGCATATGGTCTAAATATTTTCCTGGCGTCCAGAATGGTATGGAAGAACGGTTGTTGGAAAGCTGGGCCAGTTTTCTTCAAATGTCATTTGGCCCACTTTCCACACACAATCAACACAGAATGGCGCAGTGGCAGACTAAAGTTGGAGGACTCTGCAGTGCCAGATGTGTGCACATGTTATCCTTGCATCAGATAACGGAAATAATGAAAGAAATGTTGTTTTTCTAAGCAAGGCTTTAATAGTTGGAAGAGTCAGTCATGCCTCCGTTGTAGCTTTATTTTAGACTTGATAACTATACTGAAGTCCACGTCAGAATTAGATATTTCATAAATAAAGTTGTGTTCCTGTAAGGGGCAGTTGAAGTGGGTTTAAGATAATATAAAAGAACAAAAAAAACAAAAAAACAAAACAGTATCAGGTCCTAAACTCTGTCAATATGAGTATTTTTCTCCACAAAAATATTGTCTCAGTTTGAGTTTCAAACCAGTGGTGATCATTTTGACAATTATCTTGTAGAAGATGAGCTGTTATCAAATTTTTGTTTACCCCACACTTTTTGTCTGCGTCAGTCCAGTGGCAGAATCAGCATCAGAATTCTTTTTATTGTCATTGTACAACTCTACCACGAAATTATAGCAGCAACCGAGTATGACAAACAACATAAACTAAGAATAAAAAGTACAAGAAACAATGCTTAAATATAAAAGTAAATACAGTCAGTAAAATATAAAAATACAGTCAAGTCTCTGTCAATATTGCACATTGTCCTTGAGTGGGGGGCGGGGGGCAATGTCAGTGCCTGCTTGCGTTTAATACAGTGATGGCTTGTGGAAAGAAGCTATTTCAGGGGCTGTGCAGGTGGTGGGCATGATGGGTGCTCTTTCTTGTGATTGCCTCAGCTCTGGTGAGGCGGCAGGATGAGTATGTCTTTAAGGGAGGTGAGGGGGCATCCAATGATCTTCTGTGCTTCTGTAACCACTCTCTGGAGTCTCTCCTTATCTGCCTCCGTGCAGTGGAAAACCACACCGTAATGCAGTAGGTCAGGATGCTCTCGATAGTAGAGCAGTAGAAGGTCACCTGCAGCACTCTCAGGAAGTGAAGACACTGCTGTGCCTTCTTGATGACAGCTGAGGTGTTTGCAGAGCAAGAAAGGTTAGCAGAAATCACTGTAGCCAGGAAGGTGAAGGTGTGGACCCTCTCTACGCAGTCACCATATATGAAGAGGGGGGGATAGATTTGCCTCGTGTTTCCTGAAGTCCAGGGGGATTTCTTTGGTCTTTGGGGAGTTCAGAGACTGGTTGTTTGCTGAGCACCACTCAGACAGTTTCAGGACCCCATCGCTGTAGGCAGACTCGTCTCTACACACAGGCATTTTCAGGGACGCCCCTGTTTATTCTAGCAGGATTCTGCACGTCTTGCAACACCATGGCTTCAGAGTTCAATTGTCCAGGTGCTAAACTGGCCTGCTTGCACTCCAAACACACACTATGAAGTGCAAAATAAGACAACAAAGATCTCAAACTTGAAGTCATATATCAGGCAGGAAAGGGACAGAAGTTTACCCTAAAAAAAATTCAAAAATTTGTGCTGTCTCTTCACAAACGTCCTTACTGAGTGTTTTTAGAAGACAACACGCCCATGTCCCAGTGTTTCATGATGCGTTTCAGGCATCAAATTCAGAATGAGTGTGCATTTATAGAAAATAATTAACATAAAATAGAAATGAGTTTATCAGCAACATTGGATAATTGTTTCCTCCTCGACACAATAGTTCTTCCTCGTCTTTCATATCTCCAGGTCCCAGTCTCCGTGACATGTTTTACAGGTGAAAGCGGCTGTCAGCTGTTGGTCCTGCCGTGAAGCAAAGAGACAGACACTTGTTGGCCGAGCGTGCGGGAAACTAGGCGGGATCTCGGGGCTCGGTCCCGCACAGTGAGGCAGGGAGGAGGCAGCTGGTCGGGACTCATCGGCGGACTGAGGCGGCTGCAGAGACGTGATCGAGGTGAGACTGACCCGCTTTAAAACATCCGTTATATATATATATATTTTTTTTTTCTACCGACGAGCGTTCATCCCGCACAGACATCACGAAATTTACTCACGCAAATCTGCCATTTTCACCGCTGCACGTCACAATCCACAATGTTGCATATTTCATGTAGGATAATCAGGTGGGATCTTCCATTAAAGCTGTTACGTAATCAATCACCCGGGTCAGCAGGGATGTGCTGGGAAGCTTTTCTGCTTGTGTTTGTGGAGGCAGCAACATAATTGGTCTCTGAATAAAAGTGTCATTTAAAGCACTGCAGAACAGCGCGGAGACATGCAGAGGAAGAGGACATGGCTCTGTTGGATCATATTTCCCCAGAAGGCATACAGGCTAAAATAAATGTAATTTTACTGCTCCTCTATTAAAGTTAACATTTGTGGCATGTGGTGCACTGCTCTGTGTGAGTGCTGCTTGGTGCAGGATCATGGTTTGATGTTTAAACATTTACAGAAGAGGCACAAAGAGAAAACAGATGCCAGATATAGCAGCAGCCTTTATAGCTTGTATAACTTGTGATCCAAATCTTTCCGGTGACTCCCAAAATAGTCAAGTCAAAGAGTAGACGTCTCTGTCTAATTAAAGAGAAAGATGCAGGCCCTACTCCCCCTTTCCACCCATTTCCACCCTCTTCACGGTCCCGGCAGTTGGGAATTGACCATACAAGAATCCGCTCACTGACAACCTGCAACCTGCTCTGCACATTCACAGCTACTGACACGCTGCTTTAATCCCCCTCAGTCTGTGCACTCTCTCCTCTTTACCTGCACTGCAAGTCACTGCACTCACCATTATGAGCACGCAGGCATTTTGACATCTTTCCCCAAACAAATCATTTTGAAATGGTTTGTGTGAGATACATTTTCAGACATTAAGCTCATACTCTTCCTCAGTCAGCCTCATCCAGCTGGCCATCTGTGAATCTGTATGGAAATCCAGACTCCAGACTGCAAGCAACAGATTTCCACCGTAAAATGGATCAAAAAACACCACAGGGACCAGTAATGCTATTTTGATTGATTATGCAGCTGGTAGTACATGCACACACACACACACACACACACACACACTCACCTACTGCTCCGGCGTAGTTGACACTTTTGTGAGAGTTTCAACAGTTTCAGTGGCCTCAGTCCTTTGTGTTCTCGAGATCACAAAATCACGAGGTAACAGCTGTTGTTTTCCTGAGAATTGCTGTGTAAACTATTGCTTATATGGAGTATTGTCAAACAAACAAGAGCATATTGATCTGTGCATTGCTTCTCTCTTTAATCAAGGCTAAAATAGGTTTACAGTAATATAGTAGTAACAATAGCTTCAGCTTGACTTACAGCTTTGTTTTGTGAGCTCATATCAATGAGTTCAGGAAAATAACAGTTGTTATCTTGCGTTAACAACATAATTATCTCATTATGGGGGGAACACAAGACTTGCTATCTTGTGATAACAATATAATTATCTTGTGACCATCATGTAAACAAATACATTTTTTCTCATCACACAGAAACAGCAGAAATTAAATGTTTCAACTATGGCCTTTGAGGGCTTCCTTACCTTTGTATTAGTATTGCAATCCAATTTGGACTGTAAAAGAGTGGAGTACATACAGTACCTCAAAAAGACTGTAACGGGTTTGAGAGCGGACCCAAGAACAGCACAAACCTAGACCGGTACATTTCAGAACTTTATTTACAATGTTCAAGAGTCCAAACAGACAACAATCAGGAAACCTGGTCGGCGAGCACACTCCAAGTTCTGAATGGGGCAGGAGTCTCCGGAGAGGGAGTCCAGGCAGGCTGCAGGCAGACAGGGAGCGGGCAGATGCAAAGTCCAAAGACAGAAGGCAGGTCAGATTACTGGGGCAGAGACGAGGAGACGTGGTCAGGGGCAGAAGACAGGTCAGGTACCAGGAGATCCATCCGGAAAAGAGTGCTGGAGGGTAGTGCATGACGCGACGACAATCTGGCAGAGAGTGAGTGTGGAGGAGCTGGTTAAGAGGAAGCTGGGTGATAGAGCCGACTGGGGGGAACAGGTGAGTCTAATCTTGATTAGGAGAGGTAGGCAGGCAGGTAGAGTGGGTTGGTAGAGGGGAAAACCAGGAGTGGACTATGACAGAACCCCCCCTTCAAGGGACGACTCCTGACATCCCAAAAAGAAAAGTCCAAGAAAACCCAGGGTGGGTGGATGGGGAAACTGGAAGGGGGGGCTAGAATGCCTCTGAGGCACAGGAGCCCTCCTCTTCCGAGGATGAACTGGACGGGGTGTCCACATCGGAGCCACTCTCCTCCGGCGGAGCAGCAGGCTCATCTGCAGGAGGTCTCCTCCGAACAGAGGATGGAGCAGCCTGGTCGGGATGCATGCGGTGAAAGTCCCTGATTAATTGGTAAATGTAAATGTCCTGTATTTATATAGCGCTTTTCTAGTCATTGTTGACCACTCAAAGCGCTTTACACCACAGGTTTTGCATTCACCCATTCACACACACATTCATACACTGGTGGCAGTGACTACCTCAGAGGCGCCACCTGTTCATCAGGAGCGTTAACCATTCATGCATTCATACACTGATGGCACAGCATCAGGAGCAATTTGGGGTTCAGTGTCTTGCTCAAGGACACTTCGACATGTTAACTCCAGGGTCTGGGAATCGAACCGGAAACCTTCCGATCACTGGACGACCGCTCTACCATCTGAGCCACAGCTGAAATCAGGGCTTACAATGAACTGGGCCGGGACCCAGGAACGTTCTTCTAGGCCGTAAAGCTCCCAGTCCACCAAGTACTGTATTCCTCGTCCATGGGGGCGAGAGCGCAGAAGACGTTTAGCCGCAAACACAGGGCCTCCATCAGTGAGCTGGGGAAGCGAAGGTGGAGGTGTGGGGGGAACCAGAGGACTTTCTCGGACCGGCTTGACTCTGGAGACATGAAACGTCGGGTGGATCCTGATTGTGTGGAGAAGCTGCAGACGGACCGCCTCTGGGTTAATAATCTTTGTGATGGTGAAGGGCCTGAGGAACCTAGAGGCTAGCTTACGACTCTCCACCCTAAGGGGCAGATCACGGGTGGAGAGCCAGACACTTTGGCCGACCTGGTAGGCGGGAGAGGGCTTGCGGTGCTTGTTGGCATTGGCAGCATAGTTGTCGGCAGATTTCTGGAGGGCAGAGCGAACTTGGTCCCAGGTGCGCTGGCAGCGGCGGATGAAGGTATGAGCAGAAGGGCAGGTTGCCTCATTCTCCTGGTGGGCAAAGAGTGGGGGCTGATACCCAGAGGCGCACTGGAAGGGGGAAAGTCCAGTAGAGGAGGAGGTGAGGGTTTTATGAGCATATTCTGGCCAAAGGATCTGTTCAGACCAGGAAGCAGGGTTGTGGGCTGTCAGACAGCGAAGGGTAGTTTCCAGGTCCTGGTTCTTTCTCTCCGTCTGCCCTTTGGACTGTGGATGAAAACCAGAGGACAGGCTGAGTGAGGCTCCCAGCAGACTACAGAACTCCTTCCAAAATATGGATGTGAATTGGGGACCCTGATCAGACACAATGTCGGTGGGCAGACCATGGAGCCGGAACACATGTTGTAGGACCAGTTTGGCTGTTTTTTGGCTGATGGAA
>KV751361.1:2708178-2741326 GCA_001698575.1 Mola mola
GTGAGTGGTAGTGACCCTTGGAGGGGAGGAAAACCGGTAATAAAGTCCAGGGAAATGTGGGACCATGGTCGAAGAGGAACAGGTAAGGGGTGCAAAAGGCCAGCTGGAGGATGACGAGGGGTCTTGTTCTGGTTGCAAACCGGACATGCATTGACGTACCCAAGGATATCCTCCTCCATAGATGGCCACCAGAAGCGTTGCTGCAAGACACCACAGGTCCGCTGAATGCCAGGGTGACAGGAGAGCCGAGAAACATGCCCCCAGTGGAGTACGTCAGAGCGAAGGGGAGCAGGGACAAACAGATTCTCAGGCGGGCAGGAACTAGGGCCAGGCTGGTTTTCAATGGCTGCCCATACTCTCTCCTCGATCTCCCAGGTGACGGAAGCAATGAAGCAGGAGGCTGGGACGATGGTGGAGGGTTCAGATTTTTTCATCAGGACTCTCCGGAAACTGATGGGAAAGAGCATGGGGCTTGGCATTCCGGGAACCGGGCCGGTAGGACAGGGTGAAGTTAAACCTGTCGAAGAACAGCGACCAGCGGGCTTGTCTGGAATTCAGTCTTTTGGCTGAGCGAATGTAGGGTGTCAAAGGCTCTCTTGGCTGCATCGGTCCAATGAAAGGCGGTCTTGGATGATGTGAGAGCAGAGAGGGGGGTGGCAACCGAGCTGAATCCCCAGATGAAGTGCCGATAAAAATTGGCAAATCCCAGGAACCGTTGCAGTTGTTTTCGTGTCTCTGGGACTGGCCAGGAGGCTACTGCGGAGACCTTAGCAGGGTCCATCTTTAAAGAGTCTTTGGCGATAATGTAGCCCACTGAGGAAACATGGAATTCACATTTCTCCGCCTTGACGAAGAGGTTATTATCCAGGAGGCGGCGGACAACAGATCTCACATGGGTGACATGGTCACCAAAGGGAAGGGAATCACCCAGGTGGACGAAGAGAAACTGATTGAGCATGTCTCTGAGCACGTCGTTAACCAGGGCCTGGAAGACAGCGGGGGCGTTTGTCAACCCAAAGGGCGTCACTAAGTACTCATAATGCCCTGTAGGTGTGTTAAAAGCAGTCTTCCACTCTTCCCCCTCCTGGATACATTGGTAAGCATTCCTCAGGTCGAGCTTGGAGAATACAATTGCCCCTGGTTGAAAACCAGGAGTGGACTATTACAAAGACTGGACTAACTATGGTCCATTTTAGTCCATTTCTTTCACTGTAGTTCCATTGTGAGGGAACACTGCTGCTGTAGGTTTTGTCTTGTTTTGTTTGTAAACATTCAGAAAATGCGAGTTTTTGGTGCCGAGCTTCGGCGTCCAGTGTAGCGTTGCCAGAATGGACCCAGCAGCACACAATGTTCCATGCTGCAGCACTGGGTGTCTGGCTGATAGCCATAACTTTCCCTGCTGCAAAACTCTCAGCTTGGCTCTCTGTCAGGGAAAACTCCCTCCACTGACTTTCCCTGCATGAAATCAACCCCTGGAGGAGGAGACCCCCCTGAGGTACTGAATTGGTGATAAATGACTCCTGTAAGGTTGATTCATGGTAATCATAACCCTGCCCTCGTCTATTACTTTGGAATGTCCTTTAATTGGGGATTTGGATTAAAGTATTTGATGCTGAAGTCGGCATCTCAGTCGGGGTTGTGGAAATTTTTTGGCAGAAATGAGGCTCATGCTGCTGCAAGATCACTTCACACTCTCAATTTTCCTTCTGTAATTATTTACCACTTCCTCTTTTTGAGGCACTGGTGATTTCCCCAGCTCTATCTTTCATTTTCTCACTGCTCCGAGGTTGACATCAAGGACACGTCATGAACTCATTTTCTGGGCAGCTGCAGCTACACATGTATCACAAATCAAATGAAATCATCTTTTTGCTGCTACTGATTCTCCCTCTCCTTTACGCTAACTTTATTATTCTTTTATTTTTCTGATTTTTTAAAGAGAAAATTAAATTTGTTTGAATAAACATACATACAGTATAGAATGTGTAGGACTTATAGCTTATTAAACACAACAATTCCTACCTTATTTTAATTTTAACTTTGCCTCACTGTAAATGGCATTGCTCCCTCTCTGAACCCTGAATCAGATCACGTGGATCTGTTGATGGACAGACAGCCCTTCCAGCTGTTTCTCAGTAAAATGTTTCAGTTCCAATAATGTGGAACCCCCTGTGTCAGCATCAGGCCCACTGCATCATTGTGCCATTGTCACAGTCATATGAACGCGTGTATAAAATTTGAAATCCTGTATCGATATTAATGTTAATGTTAATATTAATTCAGAGAATGAATCCTTTAAACTTTGGTGATCCTCTGATTTTTACCCCACCATGATGTAGACATATGTGAAATATTTGAGCAACAATTGGATGGATTTCCATGACATCCATGTCATTATGGTTAATTATAACAACTTCAACTTGTATAATGCCTTAATGCAGTTAAGAAACTGAAAAACCAGTGACAACATTAGCCTCAGCTCTACTTGGATTTTAGGGCCGATTATACAGTGTTAGCATGCTGATCACAAATCATATTGTACAAACATTTGTTTTTACAAATGTTTCAGACAGTTAAAGCCATGAATTTGTATTTAGTGTTGTTTTGCACTCGCTGTAATTTGGATTGTTGCAGTAAACGACACCTAAAACAGTCTGTCTCAGCATCAGTAACATACAACCCCCGGTTCAACCAGCGATTTGTGGAGTTAATCAAGAATCTATAATCAGAGAGTCTCGAGCTGCTTATTGACTGTTTCGGTAACTTGAAAGGAAGATGGAGAGCCTTTAAAAGGGGCACCTCAATTCACTGTAGGTCTGACGCAGATCACAATCCAGTGGGTCATGTTATTTATTGAGATCGATATATGCAAAGCTTAAAGGAGATCTCTGTAGTTCTCTGTCAAGAGTCCAAATTTTCAAGATTCTTTAGTGGTAATTTCCTCTGTTCCAAGAGCAGGTGCAGCTATGTTGGGTGTCCTCCTCCTCTTGTCCTTCACCTCTCTGATGGCGCGGGTGCCTCCCCCGAGCACACCTCCTCCTCCCTGCAGCCGCTGCTGTGACCACCTGGAGCCAGCAGAGGGCAGCGGATCCCAGCCTCCAACCTTCAACCATGTCCCAGAGGTCCGAACCTACATCAACATGACCATCCTCAAAGGTAGCAGTGCGGTCCTCTCATACTAAATATGTCCATCATCATCACTGATTGTCTTGGCTGTTGCACTTTGCCCTCCATCAGGGAAAAGTCTTAGCTGTCTTCACATGCTGTGATTGACTGACTGCTTTGAGGGGATTTCAGAGCATACCAGAGGTTTTCTAAAAATAACTTTTACAAGCAGAAAACAAGCAGGACAGCTGAGCCGAAGGAAACTCAAAGTGTCTTTGAGTTTATGCAGTTCAAAGAAAGCTCTGTCCTCAGTACCCAACAGGTAATCTAAAGACACATCAACAGTTTTCCTGGTGAATGAACTGAACCGTGACCTAAATGTGACTTTGATGGCTAATGTCCTCAAGTTTATATTTAATTTATTTCTGACTGTGTGCAGGTGACAAAGGGGATCGTGGCGACAGAGGAACGCCAGGCAAACCTGGACAAGAAGGCCCACCAGGCTCCAGAGGTCCCCCAGGTGCCAAAGGCAGCAAGGGCCAAGCGGGTCTTCCTGGTGACCCCTGCAAAGTCCACTACTCTGCCTTCTCTGTGGGCCGTCGAAAATCCCTCCACAGCGTGGAGACCTACCAGGCTCTCGGGTTCGACACAGTGTTCGTCAACCTGGACGAGCAATTCGACATGTTCAGGGGGAAGTTCGTGTGCCGCATCGCGGGGATCTACTTCTTCAATGTCAACATCCACACGTGGAACTTCAAAGAGACGTACCTGCACATCATGAAGAACGACGCTGAGCAGGCCATCGTGTACGCTCAGCCCAGCGACCGCTCCATCATGCAGAGCCAGAGCGTGATGGTGCAGCTGGAGCAGGGCGACGACGTGTGGATCCGCCTGTACAAGCGGGACAGGGAGAACGCCATTTACAGCGACAATGTGGACGTCTATATCACTTTCAATGGGTACCTCATTAAAGCCAGTGCAGAGGGAAAATGAGCAGAACGAAATCCCTTCTTTTTTTAATCTACATTTAACAAAAGCCATTCCTTCTGTTTCTTTGAGAAGCTTTTGATTTATTTTTATGAATTTCCAAAGTGAATAAAACAGGGTCTTTTCGATTTGTCGGCCCTGCATTAATGGCAGAAGGGTCAGCTTGGTTTCATTAAAGGAATAGTTCAACATTTTGAGAGATTGGCTAGTTCGTTTTCTCGATGGGAGATGAATGTAGCTGCTCACCTGAAAAAAATACCAATAAATAAGAATGTAATGAAATGTTCCAGGGTCAGTCCCTTCCTAATCCCATAATGGATTATGAAGACAAAAGTGGTAGATTTAGTGGAATTAACACCACGGATGGGTAAAATTATCGGTTTCGAACCTGTGGTCATTTCCTGAGTTTACTA
Source organism: Mola mola (assembly GCA_001698575.1). Classification (NCBI taxonomy): domain Eukaryota; kingdom Metazoa; phylum Chordata; class Actinopteri; order Tetraodontiformes; family Molidae; genus Mola; species Mola mola. Next base: position 2,712,684 of record KV751361.1, read on the forward strand.
TGTGGTGCTTAAACATGGTGCTAAACTTTTGCTGTGAATAAACTAGTCTGCGAAAAGACTGGATGTTCCCTCCCACTAAGATTTAATGTGTTGGACTGATTTTGACACTTTGTGGACTGAGTTAAGTTGAATTATGCCTTTAAAGTGTATTTTATGAGCTTTGGGATAAAGTTGGATTATGTTCTGTCATTTAATTAGAAAGTGAATCAATTTAAACTGCATTTTATGTAAACGGTTGACATACATACCACATTGACAAGTAACAAGTTATCCGTGGAGTCAAAGACATTAATTAGACTCATGGCATCTCTGACACAATTATCAGCAATTAATACAGATATATTGCTATGCTATATGATGTAACTTACTGCTAACATAATGCTCGATGCCGTTTTTGTTGCCAGGTTCTCGTGTTGATTGTAATTGGGTTGCTTGCAATGAACTCTTATAGATTTATGTCGCTGCTCTGTATGTCTGCTATCGTTTTCTCCTATGTTGCTGCTCTAATTGTCAAAGCATTTTGTAAACTCTTGTTTCTGAAGGCGCTATATAAATAAATTCGTTACATCAAGAATAATCAGTAAATGTCTTGCTTATTATTATATTAATTGGAAAATCAATATCATAATTTACTCCAAAGGAACAATCCTTAGTATGAAGCTGTTTGTCATCACATCCGCTCAGCTGCTCAGATTCAATTTGAAAGTATTTAGAAGAACCCTGTTACCTGTCCTTTGTCAGTCTGACCACTGGAGGGCAGTGAACATGATTGCGCTCATTGTAGCTAAATGTGGTTATCACAAATTTAGAATACTCCAATTTGGATTGCTGTATGGTGAGTTTACATAGATTTACAAATAAGAATTACGGTGGTGTAGCTATAAGATTCATATTGCGCAAAAACCAATAATAACATGGAGTGGAGGACACTGTACATCTGTGCACTGCATTTCACATTTCTTGTGAATAAAAACATCCATCAATCCATCAATCAAGCAAAACAGTCAGTGGCATTTCTGTTCCTCCTTATGGATTCAGCAGATGATTTGGAGGGGATGAAAGAAGATGTATCCTCCCTTTAACAAAACACCCCCCTTATTAAGCTGCCCTCCCTCTCCATGACCTGTTAAAGTCCTGCCTCAGACATTAATTAACCCTTAAAGAGCTTTTTGTTTTGCATCCCCTGTCAGTGGAAGCATAACTTGGTGAAAAAAAAGAAGCAATATGGATTTGGACTCAGCATGTGAAGAGACAGACTAAACAAATAGTGTTGAATTTATATTTGTGTAATGTCACAATACAGTAAATGTACATTTAATAATACCAACAATGTACAGAGAGACTTCAGGTTTTCCATCATGCCACACAATCTTTATTTCTCTTGTACAAAGTCCAGATGATTGTGACACTCTGATGAAACTGACACATTTGCATTTTCCTCATGTTTGAGAAAAGAATCAAGTTTCTGAGAGCCTCTTTAGATTTTACAAACACATGATTTGGGCTTTTAGTCGTGAGGTCAGACTGTAGGACAAAGTTGGCCCTGCTGCTGACGCAAAGAATTAAAAGTATAAATGCTACTGAGGCGTCGGGTCACCGTGGGTGGATGAAGACAAACACCACTGAACCACTGACACTCCATGATGTGGCTTAACGAAAGCTGCATACTTACAGGTTTTATTCTGCCGAAATATAAACCTTTTTTTTTTTCCTCACGAAATAATTCCATTGTTTTATGTTTGTGTTGGCACAGTCACTGGATCAAAAAACAAACAGCAAAAACAAAATTGAAAATTGTAACATCAAGACACTTGTATGAAAAATACAAAAGAGATGAGATCTGTGGGAGTGTGTGATGATCATAGTGCTTACATTTCCTTTTTTTGATTTTCTTAAAGGGACGTACCGCTTAAAAACAACATTACAGTCTTATTTTTAGTCACCTTCCTACTGATGGAGCTTCACAGCAAAACAGCTGCCGCATTTTATTCAACAACTGAAGTAAAAAAAGATTGCATATATCAAACTTCAAAATCCTCACTGCGAGGTGCACACTGCTGCCAGGGTTTTCAAATATGTATTTTGAAATCAATTTGGGATTTTGAGACTTACAGTTTTTGGATTATGCCGGAAAGACTGAGTTAAGTTTTAAAGTAAACTCTCCCTTTTTCAGTTGTTTAGAAAGCTACAACCACATTTCCTGCTGCGAAGCTCCAGAAATGTTCTGAGGATTAAGAAACAGAATTTTTAATTCTTGACTGAACTATCCCTTTAACACAGAGCCGCTTTTGTGTTTATATCAAAACAGCACACACAAAATGAGAGCGTTTTAGGAAAAGCAGCCAGTACATCATTTCAGCCTATTTGAGTGAGATGTTAAGAATTACATTACAATACTGCACAAAAAAAATAAGGAAGGCAGAGAGACGACACTGAGTCGACAGTGCGAACATGAACACGTCAGTGACTGGTAAAGGGACATTACACAGTAATCCTGCTGCACGCATGTACACCGACACTTAGACACAGATTCAAGAAATAATTTCCCACAGCGGACACAGTTGTCTCTTTCTCTTTTCAACGAGTAATCACACAGAATATCAAATATACCTTGTTGTGGCTTCATACAGCTCTCGCTGTATTTTGTAAAAATTAAGCCCTTCTACAAAAATACTTTTGTTTTTTGGGGGGGGTTTTTGCTGTGTAAACTTCTGCAACCAAAGGCACTATCTCATCTTCCCAGTCCTCTCATAAAAAATTAGCAGGCCGGTCCGCACCCAGCTCAAGACTAACACAGCCTCCTGACAATGGTCTTCTCTACAGAGCAGTTGTATTGCCCCTACTGGAAAAGGCTCCTTCTGGACTCCTTACTACAAAACACTGCTCCTCATGAAATGCTGCCTCTAAAGAAACATGCCCACCACTGTTTAGGGGGTACAACAACACAGCCGCAGTCTCCAGGAACGGAACATAACACACAAATATAGATGTTCCCTTTGGAGAGCTGCTGCATGTTTAAACACAGACGTTCGCCTGTGCACGCCGAGCTTGGTGAAAACATGAGAAACCTCAAACTCCAGTTGAAAAGTACAAAAACAAAACAACATTGCCGTCTTGCTGGAGCTGCTGTGCTTCTGTATAACATTACAATGTGACGTGTAGCGATACATGATGCTCTGAAACTGGCCAAATAAAGAGAGCTGCTAAAAACATGTCTGAAATTTCTCTATTGATAAAACATGCTGAAATCTACAAAAGCAGGTCTGAGGAAAAATACACAAGTCTATCATAATGAGTGCATGCATGAGGTTTGAGCAGATTCCCATGTTGACAGCTGTCATTAGTCGTGGATTTTCAACATAAAGTTCCCCTCCACGCTGCACACACTGAACATTGCACTTACACGGGAGTGAAAAGAAGACAGCTAACACTTAAAACTAAACTAACGACACCTTGTTTATAATAACTTCCTGTCCGCTGCATCTATGCTGACATCATAAATAAAGAGGGGCTTCCATGACATCACAAACGGAGTATGGCTCTCATAAGCAACAGGCATGGCGTGACATCAAAATCGGGAGTAAGGGACACTCGTGGAGCTCAGGACTTGGGCTGGACGATATGGATTATTTCATATCACATTTAACTATATATCATCACTCACATAATACATTTTCTGTAAATGATATAAAAAAATGTCTACACAAAATAACCCCATACCATATGATAACTTTTGGATAATCCGGTTAATTTAAGCACAACTCAACATCCAAACAATGTATTTGGGTGTTTAGAAGGGTCATTGATTCAGGTCCAAATCATGACATTTTTGTGCAAAGTATTCAATTTTACATACATAATGGGACTCATGCAGCAACATTTTCCAAAATGTTCTCTTGATTTCCTGTCTAGAGTAAAAAAAAGAAGAGACGACCAACAAACTTAACTCCAATTCTGCACAATTCTGCACGAGCTGTAGGATGGCATCTTAAATTGGAGGCATGTGGCTGATTATTTGTAAGAGGTAACACCCGCTAAACACTATTTAAAGGCAGGTGCATGTTGCCAAGTGCAGGCTGGGGTAAAAGAACAGGGTTGGAAAAGGTAATAAGAAACACTGCAGGTGATGCTGAGAATATCATGTCAGCCGAGTACACACAGTTACTGAAATTAAAAAGAAAAGTGGTTTGATATGAAGATGGAGGCAAAAAAATCATTTTGCTCAAGCCAGGCACTCTATTGAAACAACTGGAAGATAGAGTTACACAAATCCAAAAGGAGCGCTCATGGGGATCTGAAACGGCTCAGCGGCCGTTCAAAAACACTCTAGTTGCCTAACGCCCGGATGGCCAAAGCATATAATAACAAGATGTAAACCATTCAGGGGCCGTACAAGAAAACAAGGGTTTTTACAGTCTGACTTGGGATCAACTGACCAACAGTATCTCTCCAGCTTGCAAATTATGTAATCCAATCATTATAATTCCTTTAAAAACAAAGAGTAATGCAAGTTTGATTATGTGAGGATTTTTTTATGTTTCTTATGTTCTTTTAAAAAATAATGTTTGTGTGCACTGGACAAGCAACTCTCTAAAAACGGGAGGTTTTTCCTTTATGGTAAAAGCACCAAAGAGAAAAGAATAAATAAGAAAGCACTGGTGAATTCCAGAAATCGGTGGGTACAAAACAAAATAAGGAACTGTGGATACGATCAAAAACAAGAGAAAATGTGTTCATGATTCACTTCTTGCATGAGGCCCATTGTGTTATAAACATGCATAGTGACTGCCCTCTGCAGGTTGAAACCTGCTATTGCAGAGACTTTTTTGTATGGGCAGATGGTCGTTAACAGGTCTGCAGCAAAGTCTGAAAGTACTGTTTTATGATCAGACTTTTGTTTCCAAAGTATGAGCACATGACATGAGTCCCCCCTCTTTTAGGTACAAGTTCATCTTATCTTGTTTTAGTTGGGCCGAGTCTTCTTGTCTCTGGGATGGGCCCGAGGGACTGTTGGAGTCTCACTTTTGTAGGTATGTTTGCATTTACTCGAAACCCATGTGAGCTTAAGAATGAAAGCTTCTGTTGGTATTTTCGACATTTTTCTCTCGTCCCGTGATTAATAATCATATCGCTCAGCCCTATTCTGGACTACGCTTAATGTGCACCTCAAGGATAATTGCTGTTTGCAAAACTCAGATCTCAACCGTCTGTAACTTGTGTGCTTCCTCGCAATGTCCTTAATCGTGTCCACATTCAATACATAATAACACAATGAAAAACAAAGGAAGGTGTCGCTGCTGTTAAGAGTGTGTCATTGGTTTTTTTTGTGACAGTAAAAAACACCGTCTGTGTGTAGCTGTTGCAGAAACGTGAGTCACTCGTCCAGAACTGAATCCGGTCTGTGGTGGCCAAAGAGCCTGAAGTCAGGTTCATACAGCTTGTAGAGTTCTTTCCGCACCTCCACAGGCACGGTGCTGAACCAATCTGACTCCCAGCTGCTGGCTGTCAAGTTCCTGCTGGATGTAGGGAACTCCACCACATTGTCCACCCGCAGCAGGCGGAGCAGGTGCTCGGCATCCTCCTCTGCTGTCTCCAGGTGGCCAATAAAGTCATACTGAATTTGGCACGGATGGCAAAGCCGGTACACCTGCCGCCAGTGCTCGTTGAAGGGCATTTCCTTCTCTGTCTTGGGGTCCAGGAGGTACTGGATGAAATGGGAGAAAGAGGGATGGATACCCATGCCAAACGCCTCACTCACGGAGGCAGGAGGTGTTGGCTGGTTGGCGTAGCGGCGCAGCATAACCTGTGCAAAGCGCCGATAGAAGTCTTCATTGGGTATCTCGAATTTATTCCGGTAGGCAGAGATAAGGCGCACAAAGGGGTCCCGCACAAAAAGAAACTTGGTGTACTTCTTCAGCTTCACCTTCAAAAACAAATCAACTCTGTGTTAGCACATAATATATAATAACAGACAATCAACAGAGGAGTTATCTAAGCACACACTGAGGTCGCACTCACACTTGGCCCAGTTATTCCATGCCGTGCCTAAACCCAAACTGATGTCCTTTATGTGTGGTAGGTACAAAATGTACGAAAAATAGCAGAAGTAATAACAGGATACTGGTACTGAGATGTGACCAGAACCCAAATGTACCAGTGTTGGGGTGGTGATAAGTGAGATGCATCGAAAAAGCCGTCGAGTATAGTGTGACACCTCTGTAATCTAACTCCTCTTGTGTCAGACACCAGGCAAAAGTAAACTAGCCCCACTGGGCTTAAAGCTGGGGTTTGTAGCTTACAAGCATGAGAACCCGAAGCTAGCAGCTCTGTTCCCCCTCCCCTCCCTGTTTCTGCTCTGTAGCTCTGCCCCGCCCCTTAAACAGTCACAGAGCCCTTGAGAAGGTGGACATATGAGTCGTTCTTGTTTTTGGCTCCTTGCCATGTATACAGTTACTAATAATTCTGGAAGAGCAACTTTTCCTGCTGGGATGTCTGCCACTGTATCTGCCTTTCCCCATTTATGGGGACATGCATGTGTATCTACCTTTGTAGAAAAGCCCACAGGAACACCCTCTCTCTGAAATGACCCCTGACTGTCCCAAAAGTACTGTCACTGGTAGATTTTTAGAAAAGCCTAAAGAGACTAGAAGAGGTGTACAAGTCTAATCTTTTATCAGAATACCTGAATTACAACATTCTCAAAGGTTATTGTGGAATTTTTGCCCAGTTATGCCAAAATTACAGACCATTTTAATGGTTTAATCAGATGTCACAGTCACCTACGGGGCAACTCACAACACAAGAGCAGCTGCAGAAATATCAATTCACCAAAACAAAACCTTGTTCAACAAGCAAATCCAGCAATTCATATTTCAATCACTAAACTGCAATATTTTCTTATCACCATCATCGCATAGGAATGGATCAGTTCCTTTCCAAAAGGGGAGTCAGGCTGTCATACAGTTATGGACTCTTGAGGCCTAACAACTGACTGGGGAAAATTAAAGCTTCATCTCTCGATTCATTCGAAACCACACGACAGAATCCACAGCAAAATTTGCACATCATCAACTCAACATCAACTTAGCCATAAAGTACCTGGTAACAACTTTTACCAAATTCACAACCCTAACTTTATGACTCAGCTGCAAGTGCTGTCTCCGGTCAGTGGCTATGAAGCTCAGTTGCATTATCAGCACACAGTTTCTCCAGTCGTGCAGTAACTGGCTTTCTATACTCGCCCTGGACAAATGCCATTAAACTATGAAAATCCTCACCCTATTTACAGACAAACCAATATTCGGGCAGGTTTTGCATTATTTTTTGAATATTCAAAAATCATGACCAGCACCTGGTACTACTGTCTCAAATCTAAATTATTGGTAATATGTGGCTGATTTTGTAAACTCAAAGTTATCAACATGCAACACATTTGTAGCTTGAACATTTTACGCACTTTTGAACAATACCACGATAACACTGATAACTTCATCATAACTTCTAATTGTATGACATTTCTTGTATTGTATTATCTCTATATTTGTCACCACTTACTGCACAACATAGTATTTAAACAGACCTTCATGAGGTGCCTTGCAAACTTGCCGTAACGTTTCCAGAACTTGTTAAAGGTAAAGTGCATGCTGCTGTTGTGAACAAGGTCCCTGGGGATGGCCTGGGGGTCTCTCTGGGGAACACCATCCGTCAGCAGGCTTTCACTCAGGACTATCATGATGCGTTTCCAGTTACTGCACGCCACCTACGAAGGCAGGGCAGGAAGAACAAGTCAGGTTGTAAAATTGCCATAATAAAAAATTTGCATCACTGGTGTTGTTCACTAATGCAATGTAACGTAACGTTCACTAAGCGCTGAAACAGTTACCTTTGGAACATAGCAGTAGATAATCCCGTGCCTGTCATCCACGATAAGGTGATCCAGCTCCTTGTTGGGAATATCGTCGAACGAGCGGTTTTTGCCAGGAAACAACAGACTGTCATTAGCGCACATCTCCTGAAGTAGCTGCCGCCGCTGCTCCTGGTTTCGTGAACACGTTTAAAATAAATGATTAAATGCACATTTTCTTACAGTGCAAACACATTCATGTACATGTTAATTGAAGAACAGTAAATTGTATCATATATCTATTTCTAATATGTATTCCTAAGTCAAACACAATGTGTCCATCTCGTAAGTCATAATTTTTGGCATTGTGAGGAACCTTCACTAAAGTCTTTTACTGATCAACATGCTGGTCAGCTGATCTGAAGTGTCACAACATCACTGCAGTCTCATACTGGAGACATGTTAAAATCCAGTGCATGACTGCAAAGTTTTATATTCTATGACTTTTCTGAGTCACCGTACAGTTAAAAGATTTTTGTTTTCATGATCTGTAATTTCCCTCATGAACGCACAGATGAAATCGAATAGAGACACTTTTTTTCCGTTCTGTCTCATGTGATCCATATAGTTCCTGCGTGTCAGTTAGATAACTCCCCACAAACATGTATCTTTCTAAATAAATCGCACTGTTCAGACACCACATTGCCACCATCATATTCTGCGTTACTAAATCATGAATTCGCAATCACATTATCAATACATATAGACGGAAAAGAAAAAAAGAAATAATGTCTTTTTTCTCTGTAAACATTTTTTCTTGTTTCCTTTCTCCTCACATGGTTTCCTTACATAAAGACACACGTTGTGGGAAACGTGAATGTGAATTTATGAACACACTGTCTCCCCTTGGCTCATTAGACCGCTGCTCATCATTAAATCAGCGCTGATGGGCTTACATGAGGTCGCAGCCTAGGAATGGAAGAGCAGTAAATTCTCAGTCAGGTCAAAGAGATGAAGGTGGAGGTGTGATGAATGACAGCGCTGGTTTTTTTTTTCCCGCTCTGAAGTGTGGCAATGCCTTCTGTGATGATTAAACACTATGTTTTCAGATATTAACCTGTCTCTCAAGGAGCTCTGCCGCCACAGGGGTCAGGTGAATCTTCCACTCGCGCCGCGGTATGTACCTCTCTTCTGCTTTCTCGGATTGGTTACTCGTGTCGACGGGGGCGGGGTCAGTCGGCTCACCCGTTCCCGGCTCTAGGAACTGATTAACGAAGGCGTCGATGTCAGACAGGAAGGACGGCGTCCGGGAGGTTTGAGGCCGCTGCCGGGCGGGAAGGGGATGTGGGATTTTGGGGCCTGGTGAGACGGGGTTGTGCAAATACAGGTGCGAGGCTCCGACGTCGTCCCAGTAGATAATGATCAGGAGGATCATGAAGGCTGTGCCAAGGACGACGAAGACGCGGAACATCCTAGACGTTCCCATGGCGATGGTTGCTTGCTACAGGGTCACCATGGCAACAGAGTCAAGGTCCAGGAGCTGTGGCTCAGCATAGCGATAGAGAGATGGCAGCTATAGCTGAGCCTGTGGTAGGAAGGAGCTTATCATGATGTTAGTGTGCTGCGCGACTGGAATTGTCCATCCACGAATTAACTCTCACCTCTGCTCCATACCTGCAGCTGCCTGCAGACAGACATGGCACAAAGAGAAAATCACCCCTCTAAGACTTACATATCCAGCTTCATAGCAAAAATCAGATTATGTTCTCATCTTCTTGCCAGCTAACGTATAAAACAAGAAGGAGCGCTGACACACAAGTGAGTTGATGGTACGGAGACTACAAAGACATTAGTGGCAGGGTTGCAACAAATACACCAAGCCCGCGACATTTAAGTGTTGACAGAAATCCAGCACTAAGCAGAGCACTGTGCTTATAAAACCAAGCAGATTTCAAGGCAAAAATACGAAAAAGAGCATCTGTCACCATGAGTGAAATATTGTGAAATATTCTGGCTGCAATTCAGAAGAACCAGGGCAATGCAGGCGAGCCCAACACTTTACAGGCATCACCATCTCAACGATTTCTCCGTCACCTCTCAGAGTGAACTCCTACTCCCTGCAGTGAAATCACAAGTGCTTGTCAAATGTCTGCATTCCGGCAGCTCCGCATGCCATACAGTGCGAGCTTTCTCGCTGCACAAGTGTCTCGCTGTGCTATGGATTATGGTGGAGCATCGGAACACTTTAATACCGAGCACCTCTGAAGTAAGAAATGCCTCTATGTGAGCAGCCTTTGAAAGTGGTCCAATAGCAAATATTTTACACACCTCACCAGGCAAAAACACACTGAGCGTTGCTGTGCTCGTGCAATGCACAAAATGGCCTATTAGTTCGTGCAGAGCTGGACGATCAGTGATCTTCAAGACACACACATTCTCAATCATAGTGCAGGCTTTTTTAATTCCACTTTATCTCCGGTCCATCGTTGCCTTCCTGTGTGGTTTTATGTGCTTGGGGCGTCACTTTTTTCATTATAACGCTCTAAATTTGGAGCTCTGCAACAGTCCTCATATCATTTCCTCTTTCCTGAAGTTAAGAGTTCATTGACATGGAAAATCAGAATTTCTCTCTTCAGAAGCTGCTCACAACTCTTCACTTTCTCTTTTCACGCTGACAAACTTACTGCTGCATGTCTAATGTCACGTATGAGTTACTGAGGATTTCTGCTGAAAATATTCACTCTACTACAGTTTAATAATACAGTAACATACTCTCAATTTCACTCGGATTTAACTGTTCTTAAACTACTAAACAGAATAATGAAATGCTGAATGTGGATAACAAACGATTTACAACTGCAACTCACAACTAATGTCATAATATATTGGACTTACAACATTTTTTGGAAAAGAATTGACATTAATATACACAATATATATTGTTACTGTAATCTGACAACATATTTCTTATAAAAATTTGGGCAATCATTATATGACAAAGGCATAAGTATCTTTTCTTGTTTTTAAAGGCTGCATTACAGTAAAACTGTGTCATTCTCTGAACTAAGCAGAATGTTCTACTTCTTCTTATACGAGTCCTAGCTTTCAAAAAGAACTTTTTGGTAGAAATATCGTGATATATATACTGTATGTCATCTTAAAAGTTGTAATATGCTAATAAGTTACATTAGGTTGAAGGGGTTAGGGTTAGTTTAGGTTAAATTATGTAGAAAGGCCACTGCTTCACCAGCTGGAGAGAGGAAAACTGCATAGATTGAAGTAAGTTAGTGCCTTAAATTAACATATACTAATAATTATTATCAGAACATTATCATATTAGTGTTTTTCAGACCAATAAGTCCAAAATATTAAAAAATTTATATTTTTAAACAAGAAAAGAAGCATATTTCCACAAGTTGAGCCCTCGGACTTTTGGCATTTCTCTTAAAAATCATTCGATATAGGTGATGAATTGCCCGGTGACGTACGTCACGGAGAATGCTGACGACTCGTGCGCGCCCCCGGTGTTTCCCCGGTGCTGAACGCGGTGTAACCCCGCCGAGAAAACAGCAGAGGCGGCCGTGGAAAAATCACACACCGGTCCGGACACAATGTCCCCTTTGACGGGAGGTCGGCGCCGCGGCAGCACACACCCGTGACAGCGTCGTGGGAAAGCTGTAGGTGAATTTTACGCGGAGACAATGCGGAGGAGCCGGACAACAGGGCGAGCTTGTGTCCACGCTGCCGGAGCGCAGAGTGGACGCGTAAAAAAAGCATTCCGGCAACAGAGAAGCGACGCGGTATATCGTTTCCCTGCTGCTATAGAGAGAAATGAATAAAGCATCAACCGCACCTTCTCAGCTCCTTCCGCCGGTGAGCTCCCAGCGCCGCGTCAGCCGCCTGTGTGATGAGAGCGCTCCTGCTCTCCCTTCTCCGCCTCAGTCATGGAGCGAGATCACACGAAACATCGCGAGAGTTTGTAGTTTCTGCAAGTTTCTGCAGCGTGAGCTCATGAGGGGGAGTAAGTAATCACTTTTCTGGATCAGCTCCGGCATAACATGTCTGTACTTTTGGGATGATTTATGCAGACAGTTTCTCCTCCTCCTCCTCCCACTCTCACAGAGCCCACGGTAGAAAAATAACCTGCAGCAGGCTACCTGCGGTAACAAATGTCATGTTCCGTCAGGACGTCAGAGCAAGAGAATGAGAATCTCAAATGAGATGAGGCGACGTGACTGGGGCAACCTGTTCATTTCTATTGCCTCGGGGTGACGCGTCATCCTGTGACATCAGACAGAGCGAGGAGCCCCAGCGGAGCGCGTGCGCACACACGATCCTCTGTTTCCATCAGCATCACACATTTCACCCTCACCACTGTGCTCTCATGAAACTGCTTAAAATAACTTGTACCCTGGCAGTCATGTTACTTTACTCACACACACAATGAACACAGTGGACAAAATATTCAAACTAAATTCGGAATAGAAGGCAACAGATGCAGAGGAGAATAACTCATCATTTTTAAGCAATGAGAAACGTGGATGTTGAAAAAGTCGAAACTGGCTTGTGCCAATAACTGACCAAAGCCAGATTTATACAGTGATTTGGTTTCTCAGTATGTAGATGACATGCTTATTTTTGGAAATATTGCACATATGCCTTATGTCTCTCCCTGCTGATGAGGAGATTATCTAGTGCCACTATGAAAGTGGTTATTCCAAATCCCCCTATGACCAGTGAATGGGCCCCGCTCCCTACACAGGTGGTGGTGGCAGCTACTTACTTAATTAAATAGAAATATTACTGTGGTGTTTCATCAAAATTACACCTACATTAAAATAAAATTCTCACTGCATACACAAAACTGAAAAAAATCATACTGTCTTCGGTGATTTTCTTAGGTGATTTTCACAACCCGTATGGTTACCCCTGGATAATATAACTAAAACTAGAGAACTTTTTATTACAGAGCAGTTTAAATCAGTGAGCTTAGGGGAAATTTTTCAAATTGTTAGCCCATTTCTAACTTCATTGGATGATATACAGTGTTCACGATCAGCATCTCAAATCACGACCTAAGTAAAACCACATTCTTCAGGCTTTTCTTCCAATCTGTAATTCTTGCTTGTGAAATATTCAATTGTTGCCTCTTTATCAGTGCCGACACAAATTATGGGCGTTTGAAGTAGTCATGAGTGGTCAATAGGAGCTTCATATTAAGAAGTCACAAATGAAAATAAAACTTCAGATCATTTTGTTTACATCATTATACGGTTTTTAATGTAACTTTAATGTGCTGTGTTCAATTCGAATAGGGATGATATATCTTTGTTACGTTCTAAAACACACTGTTTTTTTTTCCATTTTAGTCCTCAAAGCATGTATACTAAAAGTTAACACAAGGGGGCAGTATAGCTCAGTGGGATCGCTAAACATGAACGTTAAAAAGAGGACCGCTTTCATTCTTTTTCATGTTTTCATCTTCATCGGTTTATTTCTTTAAAAATGAAGTACAGGCAGACATTTATGAAATATATAATAATGCATTTATTTTATGTCTGTATCAGTGTCCACATGTACATCTGTGTGTCTCAACATAAATACAATTATATGCAAAAATCTCAGCTACATCTTGTTTGTTTGCATGAGCGTGTGTCTACAGGAGGTCCTGCTCCACCCACACCATCTTCTTCTGCTCCTCCAGAATTCGCTCTTTGGTGATCCTGATGAGGTCGTCCATCCCTGCCCAGGCCTCAGGCTCCAGGGTGGCATAGAGGCAGGGAACGCCCTCCAGCTCCTTCTCTTTCGCACGGCACAACCTCACAAACTCCTCTTCTGACTCTACTCGCAGAGGCAACTTCCTGCACAGACAGGAAACAGGAAGGAAGCAGTGCCGCGGTGGTGAGTGCGGTTATGGAACCCGTACAGTGGACTCTGCAACAGTGGTTTGTGTACTTTATTGTAATTCTCAGACAGATTCAACAAGAGCTAATCAGATAACAGGTCAAAAGGTGTTTCTGTTCACCTACAAGTGTCAATTACATAAATCCACATAGTCTTCAAATAGACTTGGAGTAAACTGTAAGGACTTATATCTCGAATATAAACTACGTAGCAGCCTGACATGGTTATTGATTAGTCATCAGCAGCTCTGGACACTAGACAGATAGTTGATTGTGTACATATAATAGTATAAAACCTTTTGATATCATTCCAAATAAAAGAAAAAAATAAATTGCCATTGTACAGATGAAAAAAATGACTGGACTTTTGGAGTTCCACATGAATTTGATTTTGGCCCAGCATTGTCCGTTGTTTATATGATTGATTTATTATGTATGAAATAATCAGAATTTTATCTTAATGCAAATGACAAAATCATTTTAATTAATAAAAGTAATGATTAGGGACACAGACACATGTCTTCTTCTTCTATATAGTTGTCACGGTTATGGGAATTTGTTTTAGTTTTCTGTTATTTTGAGTTTCTAAGTTTTACATTTGCTTTTGGAAGTATTATTTCTTGTATCATAGTTTTGAGTATTCCTGTTTAATTCTGAATTATTTTGTGCTAAAGTAATTTTATGGTTGGTTTTGATTTACAGTTATCATTTTTCTCTCTTTTAGTATTTTCTGATGTTTTGGTTCGCTAGTATTCACTCGCGCTACCTGTGTTTAAGTTTCATGGCAAGTGATGTTCCTGTTTTGTTACCTGTGCTAATTTCTAGTGTTTTATCTGTTTTATTTTGATGGTTCTGTTCCTTCTTGGGTCTTGTCTAGTTTAAGTTTCCTCTCTGTGATTACCTTAATGTCTTTCAACTGCGTTTCGTTGTCTGGCCAACCCAATTTTGCCAATTATCTCCACCCTCCTTGCGTATTTAATTTCAATAAATAAATAACAAAATGATCATAGTGAGAAACAAACAATGTGTCTCTCTGCTGACATGCAGCAGCAGTAAATATTAAATTTTGAGTAGAGTTCAAATTCTTTCCTTTGCGCAGATACGAAGGAACCTTTGCTCAGCTCCGGTCACTGATTTTAAGTTTTTATGTGCAGGCTGCTTAATCTAACTGTGCGGTAATCCTCATATTAATGCTTATCTTCAGAGAGTGTAAGAACAGACTTGTCCTTCAGCTGGCTCGATCTCATCAGGATTGACACGTATTTGCATTTGGAAACAGGGCTGTGAGCTGCAGATTTGAGCAAACCTGTGAAAGTGAGAGAGGTCTGTTAGGCCTTACCGTAGCCTCTTGATATTTTTCTCACAGATCTTGATGTAGATGATGATCGGGTAGATTTCTCTCTGGAGAAGGTCTTTGACGCAGCTCAGCTCAGCCTCCAGCAGGCAGTGTTTGCCCTGGTGGCAGAAGGAATGTATCATAAAGACACGCATGAGCAAATAAAGGCAGGTGCGTACAAACCTACTCTAGTCACTAACGGCTTACCTTGGCAGCGACAGCCTCAATGTTTTCTCGGGTGATGCATTCAAATGTGGCTTGTTTCTCTTTGTAGTGAATGAAGGGCTCCACGTTCTGTTTCCGATGAAAATCTTCTTTGGACAGGGTGTCTAGACACACGTAAAAATATAGTCTTCTTTAATACAATCGCAGAAAGTAAAAAACATTATTCTTGAAAGTGGTGACAGAAATATGCTGTTCTCAGCATACTTAATACTAATGGAACGGAAACTGTTTTTCTCCACCTGACCGGGACATCACAGTCTCTCTTATCATGAGAGCAGATGTCCAATTCACTGTCCTGGGAGCAGTATGTTGTGGGAATGGAGTATTAATTCTCAGTGGGGTTTGACAGTAGTTGTAACTGATTCAGGCACACCATAGAAAAGTCCAGCCGAGATCTTATCCGCCGTCTTTCAATCTGTCTCTCTGGGTTCAGTCGTCAACGTTTATACCAGAGCGGAGGACAATACCTGACCTCATTCCCAACAGTGGCTTCCGCCGCCCTCAATCTCCGAAACCACACATAGCAAATCGCATCGCCTCATGCTTAATTCAGCTCTTACACTCACCTGGCTTGCAGATATTAAAGTCCATGGCTGCCCCCATATTGAGTATTTTCTGGATTATGGTTTTGGCGAGGGCGGTGGGGATGAACAAGACAGGCCTCTTCCTCTGCGTCCGCTGTGGGGTGACGGTACTGTAGGGAATCAGGTTCAGACTGTGGCTCAGATCACTCTCTGAGTCAGCTGCCTCTATTCGAGCCAAAATGGCACACACAGAAAGAGAAGCACACAATGAGCCTTCGGGTCCACAATAACAAGATTATTAACTTGGCAAGTAGAGATAATGTAAGTATGTATCATCTCAAAGTACTTTCATCTATTGCTACGTTACACTTGCACACCATCAAATTTTAGAGGCAAATCTGGTACTGTTACTCCATTTATTGTTCATTTATTACTTTTCAGATTACTTTCTGCATCAGAGCCAAAGTAACATTAATTTAGTTATATTCACAGTCAGATTTAAAAGCATTGATTTCCACAATCTTAAAAGTGTTGAATATTGGACCTGATAATTGACCAGGATGATAAGCATTTGCCCTATACTACGGTATAGGGCAAACATGTGTACGTATATGTTAATTTAGTTCTACTTTTGACATTTTGACATCTTTCTCAGCACTTTCACTTCAACTTTTTACTGCTTACATGTAAATTTCCGACTTTAACCCCTCCTACTCTCACCTTAACTTTCAGCACTTTCATTTGAGGTGCTGATTCGACTGAATTTCCATCACGTCAATTTCTTTTTCGGATTGTAATATTTTTTTGCCCTTTAAGCCAGATGCATCTTGCGGTTGCTCATGTGGTGTCTAGTTTCCCTCCGTGCTCACCTTCTGGTCTGAGCATCTCGAGACTTTGCTTGGGTAGTGTAGCGCTGCCAACGTTGAGGATCCGCACACGCTCGTTGCTGTTCATTCGCTTGTACCTGATGTCCACCTTGCTGACAAACTACACACCAGAACAGATTGAGAGGTAGTCATTTTTGTGGAGGCACTAGTGCTTTGCACAGCGACGCTGCTCATTCATTTCAGGAAAGCAGCCATCACAGCGCTTGTGAGACTATTTTCTTGTTATCTGTAATCGGTATCAGTAATTCCAGCTGGGGAAAACACACCTCAGTTTTTCATAAGTGTGACTGCTCACTTCCCTGTTTGTCTCCCTACACCATGTTGAGAGAGGTGGGTTTTAGCAAACAATTGTGTGTTTATTTGAAAGATACATCCATAAATGTTTTATGGATGTATGTGATTATATAGTGACCATTATAATGGATTATAATTGTTACTGCTTTGAAATAATGTCAATGCAAAGTCTGGCTCTTGGGTGTACTTAAATGATTACTAATACACATGAAGTAATGTTGGGTATTGCTTTAGAGAGCTCTTCTTCTGAAGGCTGCTTCATTACCTGCAGTATCTGAGTGAGGAAGATGCTGGCTCGAGACATGCGCGGGCTGCTTTTAGGATCAGGGGAGGCGCTGGCTTCTTCTGGCTGCAGACTGAGCTGCACAGGTAAATAAAGACAAATTATATACACAGTGTGTGCAGTTTTTGACTCAAAATAATGCAGGATTTAAGAAACAGGGGAAAAAAGGGGTAGAAAAAAATTCTTATAAATATATCCTCACACGACAACTCAAAACACTGTAAAGAGGAAGTCACTGTTTTAATTTATAAAAGTTAGCCTCCACGTTGCCTTACAATTTAAGTTTCCCGAACTCAAAAAGACAAGTTGAGGTAACTTATGATTTAAAGTTAACTTCTTTGTGACTTAATTTTCACAGTGAGGGCTTAATAAGTTTATTTTTAACCCTGTTAATCTAATAATATAAGTATAATATGTGTATTTCCACGTTAAAAAAGTCTAAATGCAACTCGTCTTTGTTAAATATTTTGTTGAATTGTGCATAAAATACCAGTAAATACAACAGGGATCAAACCTTAAACTATCAAACTCTCCTTTTACTGTTTTGATTAAAAGTTGATTATATACTTTGTGTATTGAAGTATCCGCTGATACGGACTCCCTTCTTATGATTTCCCGGTGGCAGATTCAGGATGTTTGAGGGGCAGGGGTGAAAACAATTAAACGGGCAGCAGCTGTGGTGGGCATTTTTTTCATGCTTTGTCCAATGGGAGGGTACTCAAGAGGGTCTCATTTTTTATCTGCGGGAAAGGTACCTTTAAGGGCACTTGATCACATTTTGTCTACAGGAAGGGCATCTATGAGGGTAATTGCCACCCACCCACCCCTTTTCTACTGCTATATATGTATTGTTATATTTTTGTCTCCTTTTTCTTGACACAAATGGCCATTAAAATTTGTTAAACAAACATGTTGGACCAAGAATTACCCTGCTCGGAAAAGAGGAACCTTAAAAAAAAAATGGTTGGTTTCCTTTGATATTTTTCTCTTTTTGAGGTGAGGAGTTTCTATTTTAGTCAAACAGGGGTGATGGTATTTTAATACTACAACTTTAAAACTATCTTTTAACTTTTCTCAAACAAAGAGATAAAACAGGTCAGGAAGCTTCTTACCCGACTGTTGCGGTGACTTTCATTCTCTTCTTTTCCCCCGCGACACATTAACTTCTGAATCTTTACAAAGAGCAGCTGCTGGGCTCTGCACTCACACGCATTTTACACCCACATAAAATCTCCATTAAATACTTAAACCCTGAATTTTACACAATATAGACATTAAAAACAACATTCATCAACATTAAAGAGTCATATCAAGCAGCTTCCTGTGATACTTGGTGACGGCAGCAGAATCAGGCGTGAAAACGCAAGCATGACTGACTTCAGTATGTGTGAGTAGCTGCTGCTGCTCTGATGAGATAAACCTGAAGTGAAACTTTGCATCCTGAAAGCAGATTTAGACTCCTGGAGACCCCTGCCTACACTTTGCATGGTCGCATGCCTCACTGAGGCAGAACAGATGCATGATCGTTTACTTCCAGCACGTGGATGGTCTTTGACACCACTCTGACATGTGCAGGAAATGTGCCTGTACCGTGAGTTGCTGGGTATGGTGCCACGGTCCGCCAGGTCCGAGCCGGTGTAGGGGTCGACTCGGGCGCACAGCCACTCGCAGCGACCCTGGTGCCGAGTGTCCAGCACATGCACCACCTCATCACAGCGCAAGCTCAGAGAGCAGCCGTCCAAGTGGCTGGAGATGTTGAGGTTGATCCGTATGTAGAAGGAGTCACCGGAAGCTAGCACGCCATCCGTCAGGTGACTCTGAAGACGACGGAAGGCTGGAGCACACACATCAATGAATTTACGCCTGTCTGATATGCAGATGGGTCAAAGTCCAGCAAAAACAACACTCACAGTCATAGTTGGGTCGGTAATGCAGCTTGACCGGTCCTGAGCAGTGCTGCAGCATCCAGTGAGCTTCCTCCTGAGTGCTGGTGTCCAATGAAACACTCTGGTTCTCACCACGTACGCATCCCTCGAGCTGGTCAACCAATCACGGGACGAGACAGATCATGAGATGGTTATGACGGACTCAAGTATTCAGGAACAAAAAAATAAAGCATCTAAGGATATAATGACCCTAACCCTAAAGATTAAAAAAAAAAAAAAAAAAAAAAAAAAAAAGTTTTTTTTTTTCACTCAAACTATGCCGACGGACAACCGGGAGAATTTTCCAAACATTTTTGGAGCTTTACAGTGACCAGTATTCATCTGCATGACTGAATAAGGCTTTTTCACATAAAATGGCTCCACACAGCTCATAAACCTCTGAAAGCTTCAAGATCTCAGTTTGGTTTGAAAAGATGGTATTTACTGCGTGCTCTTTCAACAGCCAAAATCTTATTTCAGTTCACATATCGATCAAAAGACGAACTGAATAATCGTCTGTCTTACTTCAAGCAAAAATGTTCCAGCTTCTTAAATGTCAGGATTTGCTGCTTTTCTTTGTCATTAATGACAGTAAGTAAAGAGTCTTTGGGTTTGTAACTATTGTTTGGAGTAAAGAAACATTTTGAAAACATCACTTTGGACTCTGAAAAAATGTGATGAGCATTTTTCACAGTTTTTTGGGGCAATTTATAAATGCTTAAAAGATTACTTGTGATACTTAGATCAATCAGTGATGCAAATAGTTTTTAGTTGCAGCTTTAGAAAGAATGAATTATTTTTCTATGCACTGTTCCTTTAGCCAATCCAGTGAGAAAACTTCACACCAGCAGGAGGTGGTGGCCCTCTCGTAGCCCCACTTTCTCGGCAAGAGAACCCGACTGGACGGAGGAGATGAAAATCCCGCTGTCGTTGCCTCCCACCAGTGTGATGTCCTTCAGCAGGTCGTCGCCCTGCACTGACAGCTCCTGCACCGGCTTCAGGGAGGAGCTGACCCTCGAGAAGGAGGTCAGAGACGGACGAAACGGCCTGCAGACACACAAATTCACATGTTGACCGTGGATATACGAGAAATTCTGACGGCGATTCTTGTGTAAGTGAGTGTTTTGTACCTCTCCAGAGAGAGTTTCCTGAAGAAATTGTTGACCTGCTCCAGGTCGTACGTGTCCATCGATTCTGACTGATGGGATGAGGAAGATGAGTGGACTGAGGGTGGGCCGCGCTGTACTTCATCCTCTAAGGAAGGGACAGATGGAAAGATTACTCAAAATGTGATAGAAATGGCAGACAGCAGACAAGTACAGGTGAAAGACCATAAGGATATTTTTGGCTATTAAAGTGTACTTTACCAATCTCCATTTCCATGTTGTCACTGTCAAAGTCAGAGAGGCTACAAGAAACAAAATTCCAAAAAAGAAAAAAAAGGACTCATTAATGTGGTACATGAACATTTAGTTAATAGCACAGATGAAAAATCTGGCTGTGATTACCTGCGGGGGTGAAAGTCGTGTTCCTTCTCCCTCTCTCTCCGATAAAGTGACGCTTTCTCCGGCGGCTCAGGGAGTGTGGACAGGATGCTGTCCTGACGATAACGCAGCTGAAGAGTGGTAAAATTTGTAAAGGCAGTTTGTCAACTGTGTTTTAAAAGCTCAGGAATCTTACCTGGAATAATTAGACATTTTTATTTTGGACTGAGGCAATGTTTTGTAACAGTAGACCTCACCATGTTTGGCCTATTAGACTGCTCCATGCTTGCAAAGGGGATTGGGGAGGGGGACGGGGAGAAGGAGGACATGAGCAGGGGAGCTGAGGAGGGTGAGTGTATGGGGGAGAGCGGGAAGCTGGGGGAGGCAGGGACGGAGTGGCTATTGACGTGCGAGTTTGGCATCTGGATTTCCAGACAGCTTCCGTTGACTGACGCAGCTGGAATTTAGAGACACGTGTGAGAAATGAAACATTGCTGTGGTGGGTTCGACTGCTCAGACAAACTGTGATACCTGCATGCTGACTGTTCTCTGAGCTGGCGTAGAGGTCTTTGGGTATGCACACTGGAGACTTTACTCTGTTCTAAAATACATAGCACAAAAGTCTTTTAACATGGGAAAATCATCAAATTTAACACAAATTTGAGAAAAATACAGTCTGAGAGTGCCCCACAAGCCTCTCCACTCAATTACAGTATCGACTGACTGTTCCTGCTCATACATGTGAGGATTTTAGAGTTAACTTTAGAGAGCCTCATGGCATCGCAGCATAAAAGCAGGGTGCACGTAGACAGTGCTGACATTATCTGCCGGAAGCAGTGACTCTGAAAATATAGAGAAATATATTTTCTTGTGTTAAGGGGGATGCTAATTGGGATGGGGCATTTATCTAAATATCTCTGTTGTTGTGTGTGCACTGTTTGTTTTTGAAAATAATAAACATTTTACCCAAATTTTCCTATTTTTTGCTGTATTTTCCTATTTGTGTCCAATAGGAAAATATAATAAAAAAAAATTGACATTAAATCAAAGTAGCTGAGATTTTGCTGGGAAAAAAGAAAAAGGATACCAAACATTGGCATGTATTGGCAAGTATTGGAAAAGTTCAAAAATTTCCCCAGACTGAGAAATTTGGGGGTAAAGCAGTCCAAGGTCAGCAGAATAACCTTGGGGTAAAAGAGTCAGTTATTGAGTTTTGGACGGTGGCTGACCCCTGCTTTGAGGTTGGGTCTGCGTTTGAGGCGAGGCTCCTCAGATAAGAACTTATCCTCTGGCGACTCGTCGCTGGACCACTCTGATTGGCCCTGGGCCGGTTTAGAGTCCTCCCTCACAGAGAAGATGGTCGGAGGCAGATCCCTGGGCAAACTCTGCGATTAGAGAGTTGAAATTTGCCAGCTGAGTTCCAGTATTTACACATGAAGCGTACGCACTCATTTGCTCCTCGTGTGCCTGACCTGGTCCAAAACGATGTCCTTGGAGAGGCGCCGTAGGCGGGACTCCAGTGTGACCAGCTTGGCCTCTTTGCGCACCATCTCAATGTGGAGCTCGTCGCTCTTCTCCTCCAGCTCTCGGATCTGCTTGCGGTATTTGTCTTTGTCAATGAGACTCTGGGAGAACTGGTGCTGAGCGTCGTCTCTGGCTCGAAACGCCTGTTGCAGTTTAGTGACAGTGATACCCCGGGACAGGACAAGCAGAATTAAGTCATACGTCCGGGATGTCGTCAGTGTGGATGGAGCATGTGTGTGTGTGTGTGTGTGTGTATGTGCCTGCACCTGGTCTCTCTCCTTCATTACCTCCTCCAGCTGGACCGTGATGGTGTCTATGCGTTTTCGGTACATCTCACAGTCCTTCTGCAGTGTGGAGCTCTTTAGCTCAAGCTCCTCCTTCTCCTCAAGGTACTGAAAACACAAACACACACACACACAAAAGAGATGTTATTTATAATTTATTAGAGAAACACAGAGACCAGAGGTGGGGGTTTCTGCAAAGGGTGTGTTGGTCTCAGGGGCATTAGATGCTCCTGTCTTGATCTGTGCTTTTACGGTGCCTTTTTGTTAAGCTTTACATGCGCACTGCTCTGGTTCAGATTCACACAGTATCGCACATTGGAATAACAATTCGAACAATTAAACATCTACTACCTCTGTTCTGACGACACAGAAGGGCCTGTAATTTCGTGCTCAGCCCCAAGACGAGCTGCCGTAGACTAAGCTGAACAGAGTGCTGCCAGCTCGATGAAGCAGATGCACATGGAGTCTGGATGTTGCAGTTGATATTACTGCCTCTAATTATGTGTGCGTACAGAGATAGGTCAATTTTGCTGCACTGATTGCAATATTTGCGCTGTTGTGAGCCTCCGGTCACCACGCACATTAAGAGAAGTTGCAGTTGTGAATAGTGGCGCCTGAAACTGCTGTTTTTTCATTGTTCTAAATCATGGATAGAATGTTTTATTTTTGGAATGTGTGTTTCATGATGACTTTTTCAGTTTTTCGGATGAAGTTATGTTGTTGTTTCTTGCTGTTGAATATTTTCTAATTAGTCCGATTTTACTTTGTGTTAACTTTGTTGCCTGTTTTTGTGTCTAGTTGTGAGCCAGAGAGCTGAAGCTGTTGAATGCCTTTAATCTATTATGAGTGAGCCGTTTTATTATCTGTATTCCACGTGTATTGATAATGTTTATCTTTTTTGTTTATTTCCAGAACCACACACAGACATAAATCCTATGCGAAATTAAAGTGTAGCAAACTGATCAACTGCATCAAGATTCATCACTGTGTTAAGTCTTTGGCGAACATAAGCAGCGCATTCCGCGATTATAACAGAGAGTAGCCAGCTTACAGTTATTGAGCCTCTGCATAACCACGTTTCGTCACCTTGTCTCGGAGCTCCTCTGCCTGTCTGACTTCTTCCTGGATGTTGTAGAGGCGAGTCACCAGATGCTGCCTGTCTTCTAACGCTTCCTGCCTGTCGTGCTCCAAAATGTCAAGGATGGCCTTGTCTGAGGCAGGTAGGGGTCCAGGCTGAGTAATAGGAAACACACACATGGTTGGGTATGAGACTTTGTAGTTCCCCTCAGATCTATGGAGCAGTTTACCTTCTTTCATCTCACTGTTACGGTTTAGTGTTTTGGTTCACTCTCACTTTTCATTATAGTGTAATAATAGCAGCAAGGAGCAAAAAATAAATAAATAAATACTCTTCAAAAAAACCCACCAATGTGCACGGTGAACATTTCTGAAGACTAAAACAGAAATTTAACTGGACTTAACTGCAACACTCTCAGCCTCTGTGCGGGAAATCATTCAGCTGAATGCAAAAAAATTACTTTGCGTAAGGTAATTTGCTGGTCTCGTTCCTGCACATTGTAGGTGAATTAAAATAAAGGCAAGGGTGTTAAAATAGCTGTTGAATAACAGACAGAAGTCAGTTTTATGCAGACCAAACTTGTCTGTGCAGAAAACCTGGGACTACTTCTGTTGTGTATTCACCCTGCATGTGAGTCGGGGTCAGAAGTTTACCTGGATGATGGATTGCAGCTCCTGTAGTTTGATCTTGAGCATTTCATTCTCCCGCTCCAGCTCAAAGATCTGCTCTTTCTTCGGCCGGTTCTCGATGTCGTTCTTCAGCTTGAGACTCTGCCTCCGCTCCATTTTACACTCTTCCTCCAACTTGTTCAGCTTGTGCTTCAGCTGGTCGATCTGTACACATGAAGCACAGAGCAAGATGGGTAATACCTGCATGTCTTTTAAGCTTGGCCTTTGTTTCCTTACACTTTTTTGCTGTTACAATCCCCCATCACTGTTCATCTGTGTGTTTTTCGTGCCTCTGCAGACATCCATCTGTACCTCCAGCTGCAGGTCCCGGCTCCTCATCACAGCCATGTTCTTCTCCTCGCTCAGTGTGGCGTACCTCATGGCCAGTTTGTAGTTTTCATCCTTTACTCTCACTAGCTCATCACTGTAAGTGTTTCTCTCTTCCTTCAACTTATTGTACCCTGGAGAACAAATAGAGTTACATGTTCACCAGGATGGAATTCAACTGTGGGTTTTAGCAAAAATTGCAAAATGTCAATTAAAAGTTTATGGAAGGGCAAAGACTTCAATATTAAATCAATCTTAAACAGTCATTATGAAATGAATAATTGTATGAATATATTGAGTGAAATATACAGTATGAATGAACTAAGATCTAATTGTAAGATTTAAGCCAATATAATAAAAACTTATGTTATCACGCATTGTCATAATTCTACTTATACAATCCCATTTTCTGGATAGAAATCAGATATCAGTCAAACTTCCCTACATCATATTTATGGTCTTATGCCATAATTTGGCACATTCATGACATTTTCACTTATTTACTGCAGTTTTTAAGCAGCACAATTCACAGCTGCTACCAAATTTAGCAAAGAGTTCCTGTTAGCTGGAACTGGAAAAGTAATTCTGAGTAAACCTACCAGTTGCTGTAAGTATGCATAGCAATAAGCCATTAACACAGAATTTAGAAGTCATTACTTATCCAGAAGTCTGAATGCTACCGATAACTTCCCTGCTGGCAGTGTTAGCTAATACCTGTTGGCCTGAGAGTATTGTTCATGTTTATTTCATATTTATTCGAGTAAGGTGCAGTCATTTAAAAAATAATTAAATGACTTTACATCGTGTGCAGGATTTTTAGGGCATACAAAACAACGTCTCTCACCAATATCTCAATTAAAATGAGACAACAATTTCCTACAGACATGTAGGAAACTGAGCCAGGTCACGCAACCGCCATAAACATTTATAAACAAATATCTGAAATAACGTGTATTTTTACTCTGCTGGAAGGCCTGAAGCTCCTGATTGGCCAGCCGTAGCTTCTTCTGCTCATTGACTTTGGACTGCTGCTGCAGCTTGATCACTTCATTCATCAAGAACTGGGTCAGGCCTTCGTGACCCTCCTCCACTGCAGCGAGGAAAACAAGCAGGATGATGCAGGATAAAATGTTTGCTATGCCATACTTCATCCATACAAGCTCTGCAAAGTGTAGCAAGACCGCATTGCAAATTGATTTTGATAAATGTGAATTCTAACCTTGAAGCAGTTAAATGTGTTTCTTTTCAATGTAATTCCATTATAACAGATTTACAATCAGCATACTGCAGATGCTTCAGTTGAGAATTTGCACATTATTTTTGAGCGTGTGATTCCTGACCTACGATGGTGGAGAAGCG
This sequence comes from Mola mola, assembly GCA_001698575.1. Lineage (NCBI taxonomy): Eukaryota > Metazoa > Chordata > Actinopteri > Tetraodontiformes > Molidae > Mola > Mola mola. The sequence continues at coordinate 2,738,628 of KV751361.1, forward strand.
TCGCGTGGGCTCATTCCCCGTGACCAGCTTGTACAGGTCAGGGTAGTAAAACTCCAGACTCTCCAGGAACACCACGTAGCCTCGCTCTCCTTTAGTGTGGAGGATGTCCAGTAGGCGGCCTGACGGAGGAGTGATTAACATGCTCAGATTTCAGCAGACAAAAGCACAAAAGCTCCTGCTCTCAGTGGACATAATCGCATCATTCAATGCTTTACAGCCATGGGTGAGGACCGCTCTGTGAAAGAAAGCCTGAGGAAAACCACACATCCCCACACCTACTTGTACGGTTTGCTTTAGAGATCAGCAACATGGAGTTAAGGATTTCATCCTCGTCCTGTTCGTCTAGGACTTTGCACTGGCGGAGGTAAGGGGTGAGCTTTGGTGGGGAGATGATGCGGCACAGTTCGTAACGTTTGCACTCCACCTTCTCCCACAGTGCCTCCACATCATTAGCTTGTCCGTTTTCCATGTCTTATACCCTGAAAAGTTGGAAAAGTAATTAGCTATACAATGTCACAGCGGAAACAGAGCTGGTCACCACAACAGACATTAGAACTACAATATATGCGTGTGTCCGTCAGAATAAGAAATTTTCCCTGACACAAAACTGATAACGACATCATTTTAAAGAATGATGATTATAGGTGAATCTCCATCTGTAGTTAGTCTCTGAGGAAATGTTGGCACAAAGCAGTGAAGGTACAGTAGGGACTGATAATTGCGTTTTTCGAGAAATCAAAGAGACCATCGACCGGTGCCGTAATGAAGTGTATACAACATAGACTTATTTATTTTTTCCTTTGCGTTGTATATGACAACCTCCCGAATCCCCTCAGATCTGCACCACTCATATTTGCATGCTACAAGCAAATCCTTTGAGTTATGCCTTCAGCATCCTGCCAGCCCCCCTGTCTTAAAGAAAGCCACAAAGAGAGACAAAGATTTCCCCTACAACTCATAAATGATGTTGATAATGTTTCAACAGTACTATGTGTATTATGAGTCATGGGAGAAAGTTACATACGTTTAAGGGGGGCCGATTTGGCAGAAGGTTTGTGGTGGGGTATCAGCTTCAGAAAGCATAAACAGACATGGACAACACGTTGCCACTTCTTCCCGACGTACAAAAATGAGGCCAACATTTCAGAGTTTCGAGTACTGCCAAATTGTGCCGGTGACCTCATTGGGAGCCCGAGTCCTCACAGTATTGGCCAGGCAGCGGAGCCGCAGTATTCAGTTCCTGAATGCACTCTCCCGCCAAATCTTGAACGGAGCTCAGCTGTCACTTAGGACTTTCACCCACTTTTATTGAATCAAATAACTAATCAAACCCTAACTGATCAGAAAAATACTTGAACATACATCAGCATGAGGAGAATCTGAAGTGACAGAAAGCGTATATGGGGAAGATGTATTTGAAATGTACCCCTGAGGTTTTAGTTTGACCCCAAGTCCTACCTGATAAAGCTGAGAAGGGGTTTATGACCAATACCGCAGCCCGCGATCAAGAAACATTGGCTTCACTTTTTGTGAGCTTCCATGTCGTCCACCTTTATATGCACTCTGGTTCTGACACACACTTTTGTTCCCCTGGTTCATGTTCGGACAGTCGGTACAACAGAGTTCGAGCTCTGGTGAGCCTTGTTAACATATTTGTGCCAATTATCGGTCTTTGTGAATGTTGATGGGCTAGCATCAGCACTTACCTCAAAGCGGTCATACAGAGCTGCTACTATGGCTGCAGACTGGTACTGCTCATATGTTGATCAATGTGCACTGTCCTAATTCAGTTAACTCAATACTAAGAACATTAAACTGCCAATGTGCTTGAAACGCACTGATCCCTTTGAGGCAGGCCCCTGTGGACAGCACATGATCACACTGAACGCTGTGATATGTGATGCATGCATGTCTGCAGCAGAGCATGAGGCGACGTATTAACAGGACACAGTGACGCTTTGCTTGTTTGGGTCCCACACACTCTTCACCTCGCCGGTTTCCTCATACACACATAAACTGACATCTTTCCATTTGCCTCTCCTGTTTCTTTCTGCAGACACTGTCTTAATGTTGAACTCCCACTTGATTTCATATCATTTCTCTTTATCTCTCTCTCTCTCTCTCTCTCGCTCTCTCACAGACACACATACACACACACACACACAGTCTTTGGATTTGCATGCTGCCTGACCTGCTTTGTAACTTCACAGGGAAACCAAGCCTATCTGATGCTATTAATCACGTCACAAACACACACTTTCCGCATACAACTGTGACCTGCACTATGCATGTCACAATTTGAGCGTGCACAAACACAAACACACAGGAACTGTCTGTGTGATCTTTAAAATCCAGCTCCTTTCACTGACTGTCTCTCTGCATTTGCAATCCCTTACTATTTAAGCATTCATACACATCCGTGGACAAAAATTAGTTATCAACTTCTTTTAAAAAGCAGTCTGAGGCACGGACAGAAATATCTGGACCTCTCAACACTTCAGTGTGCGTGTGTGCGTGTGTGTGTACTGCCACAGTCACAGCAGATGATGAAACCGCAAGTGCTCACACTGACTAACACCCATGCAGGCAGAAGTACACAGTCAATGCAAACACATGTTCGACACGCAGACACACACACGCTGAGACCCTTCTAACCACATGCATGTTTCCTCTTCTCTCTTCTCTTATTTTGGAGTTCA
>KV751361.1:2741473-2774630 GCA_001698575.1 Mola mola
GATGTGAGTAGTAGCTTTCTTCCTGTGTTCTGTTTTCGTCCTCTCTGCGGGACGCTTTTGTTCATAGTAATGTGGTCAGGGGAGTCGATTGTGTTTTACAGGGCAGTCAATCTGTGAGTGCGTGTGCATCGTCACACCAAATCTTTCATTTTTCCCTTTTTTTTTTCAGCAACTGCAGACTTAAAATGCAGCAGACACACAAACACAGGTACCAGCTGTCTCTCACGCTGTCCAACCCATTTACAAGGTTATGAACAATATGCAACAATATTTAATAATCATGCTCCTTACAAGTGTTAAATTATATTACAAATCTGTCCAATTTTGGGGAAAGACAACAAAACATTTCCATTTAGTGTTTAATATAAAATAATAATTCATTTTGTCACAGATTATTCAAATTAAACTCTCAATATATCGTGAAGACATACTGTGCAGTGTGTTTATATTTACATTCAATCAGTATTGAAAAAAAACATTAATATAAATCAACAATGTGCTTCAGATTCATTAAATTAAATGTGATAATCCGACTGAATAAAGTCAATCTTCAACCCTTGTGGAGCACTTTAGTTTTTTTCAAGCACTTAATTGAGGGTAAATTGGGTGTCAATTACATGACATCTCATGTGCTTTAATATAGTCTTTTCTTCCCCTAAAATGTCCTTTTAATTCCTCAGAATATACACTAAATTATTAACAAACACAGACCTGCACTCCTACAGTCAAAGTCAACAGCAAACGCAAGAAAAAAACGACACATTTAGGCCACGCAGCAAACAAATAATAAGCTCAACTTAGCCTCGTGTCCTATCAGGTCCATCACAGTTGGTGCTTTAACACAGTCTGAGGTATTAACGTCCATTTCAAAATGTCCGACAGGCAGTAAAAGAGACCTCGCTTCACATCTGTGTGGAGGAGAGTGACCGTGCTGATGAATTTTAAAAAAGAAAAAATGGCCCCACGCTCTGCTGATAAGAGCGTACCGCCGGATCCCACCGAGGTTTTTTTTTTAACTTGGATCCAAATCAAATCTGTGCAAGAGAATGTCCCACCCAACCCCGCCCCCCGAATGGGAACTGATGAGAACTGACATTAACTCTTCAAATTATTTAAAGACATAGTGACACTGTGAGCTTTTCCTAGTGTTTTGTGCATAAATCCTGAGCGAGATAAAAGCATCACACCTGCAAGTACAAATACAATTCAATGCTGTCTCTCAATGTCTGTCTCATACAGCACAAATACTATTATTCATATTTCATTTGGCTATTTTACTGCTTTTCCTGTCTTATTGTATCGTGTATATGTGTATATGTTTCCACGGTATTAATTGCTACAAAAAGTTAACGTGAAGAACCTCCAGTCAGTGTTTTAAGGGGAGATGTTAAAGCAAGTTTTAAGATTTTTTTGTGCTCCCATTATTTGGGGGGACTGATCAAAATGTCTTTTTATCCGGCTGTTGGATTTAAACAAGCACTTTCCTGTCCAGTCACCATGATAATCCCAAATGATCGGGGGCCACTGTGTAGCATGGAAGACAAGATGAGTTTCAAACTCATTCATTAATCAACAAATTAATTTCCCTGCAGGGATTAATAAAATGATCTCTATCTCTATCTATCTATCTCTAAACCAGTGATAATAAATAATGAGGATGATGAGAATTAATTAGATGAATTCGTCTAATTATCATAATCAATCATCCATAATCAACAAAAAATAATACATTCATATTACAATGACAGAAGCCAAAGCCACCAGAGATGCATCCTCCTCCTCCTTTCCTGGACCCTGCACATCCCATAATCCCAGTTTCCTGTCAGGATGCTCCGGCTGCTCCAGTCTGCTGTTCAAAGATTAAACTGTTCTTTCTGAACTTTCCTCGCCATTTGAACCATCGTTTATTACAAAGTTCTGCTTTTGATTGTGTGTTTTGGATTGTCAGCAGGTTTACACAAAAACTACTGGACGGATTTTGACATGACTTGGTGGGACGGTGGGTCAAGGACGAGCACATTCAATTTTTATTAAAAGAGGCGGATCCAGGCAGTTGTCATTCTAATTTTTTATTGTTACTATTATTAGAAGTTACGATAATGGCATTATGATGACAATAGACAAATTGCCTAACAAATAGTGCACACATAGTGGTGCAAACTGTAACTGATGTTTTTCAGGATCCAGATAAAGATTTTTGATCTCTCTAACACCATAAACTCAGTCGATCTATGCCAGCGAGACTAGACGAGGATCTGTGGGCGCACTGTGCAGGGACCGGTCGGCCCGCTGGCTGATGGACAGATAAGTCTGGTGCTCGTGCGGTTACCATGATAAAGGCTCCATTGTCCAGCGGAGAGGCTGAAGTTTAATACGATATGTGTCCACGCAGAGAGAGAGGGAGGGAGAGCGAGAGAGAGAGAGACAGAAAGACCCTGCTCTTCTAACACGTGTGGTTTGTATGATTTGAATCTTTTTTTTTCAGCTTAACTTCAGTATCATGCAGAACAAAATATGAATTCTGACGTTTTCTTTTCCAGTTATCTCCTATCTTTTCAGAAAATGCATTACCCTCGAGAACTGAGTGATTTCTGGGTAATAATATTATGCTTTATAAGTGCTTACTTAAGCAATTTCTACTTTTAATTCACTTAATTTTCCTTCAAAAAGCGAGTCTTTTACTCCACTGAACACCTCATTACATATAAAATCCGACTATAGCTGTCAGTTTCTAAATATAAATAACCTGCATGCTCTCTCTCATCAAGACAAGCCAACGTGCACATCCAGTCACGTCTTGCTGAGCAAATGTGACTGGCTGTTACAGGACGATTGGAGAAAGCCAAATGATCTACAACCTGTCCATCTGTGCGCTGGAAGTCCAATCTGGCGAAACAGATTTAACCTAATTGAGGTTCCAAATGGTTGTCATGTATCCACACTTTGTCCAAACAGAGCGAACAAATGCGTTCAGATTTATGTTAGGGACAAGCAGTGACCCTTACGAGCACTAATTCTTCATTTCTGGTGCACGTGTCTATAAAGTTGTTGTTGGGTTGTTTTTTTTTATGTTTTTTAAAAATCTGACCATTTTCTTTTAACTTCCTCTCTTCTCTAATTGTCATTACTGACCATATAAATGGTATCATGTAAAGTACATTCACATGAACCACTCTGATCCTCACTTTCTTAAGAACGACGTCTATTTTTACCTGAGTCGCTTTGCGGTGAGATATCTTTACTTTTATTCAAACGTGCACTTTAAGTATGTGCTCTTCACGGCTAAATAACACATCACCGTGTCACCCCGCATCTCTCTGATCTCCTTGTCCTCTGCACCTGCCGCGGAATCCCAAACGTCTGCTCATGTCTCCTCATCAACCGACCATCACATAGTTTGTCACCAAAGTCATAACTTCCTTCACAGCGACGAGCCAGCAAGATGTCAGCAAAAAAAAAAAAAAAAAAGCCAAAAAACACACCTGCAACATTCAGGTATTGCAGAGCAGGAGGCAGATTGATTTGCAGTGAGAGGTTTTACTATTGCAGGCTTCTTTCGTGGAACAAACGTGCAGGTAGGAAAGTTTTTTTTCTGAAAGTCTGTCTGGTTGTTTTGCTGTGTGTTTTATGACAGCGCCGTAAACGACACGCAGCGGGTGTGGTGGTGATATATGTGGGTGTATTAGCGCGTCTCGCTTCCTGCACTTTTCCAGCCAAAAACGTCTGAAAGCCTGAACGCAACGCTTCAAACACGATCTCGTCGTTTCTGAGCGTGTGGAGCACGCAAGGATGGCACCAGGAGCGGGTTTTACCTACCCGAGGAGACAGGAGCGGTGGGGGAATTCAGCTCGGCCAAGGTGCTCTTGTTTTGGTTGTCTTTGGGAAGCGCGAGCCCGGTGGTTTGTTCCGTCGCAAAAATCCCAGACGCTCAGCCGGTCTCCATTGCGTTCTTCTTCCTTTGTTTGTTCTTCCGAGAGAGAGGCAAGAAGAGTTTCAGAGGGACGTCTGGGGCGCATGGGAGCTGTGGGCCCCGCGGCGCGCTGCCTCCTGAGAGAGAGAGAGAGAGAGAGAGAGAGAGAGAGAGAGAGGAAATAACAAGTTGACTGCACAGAGGTGAGGCTTCACACAGAATATGACAGAATTCACACAGCCGCACGACTTATTGTCTCTTTGGAACCGATCAGTGGGACTTGAAGTAGCAGCTGCCTCCGGTTCAGTACAGCGACTGATCTCAGTGCAACATACCAGCAGGTAAATCTTGTCTGCGAGGAAATAATACTGACGGCTTTAGGACTTTACAGATCATTAAAAACAGCATGACTGCAACATTTGCTGCAACCAACTAAAATATAGGGCTTAAATATTAATGCATTGATGGTAATAACCTGACATATAATAACAAAGGCTATTTTTTTTTTTTTTTTTTGTGATATCTTCGATCCAGGACTTTTAAAATATCCTAACAGAGTATTTTCATATTGCAATATTGCAAAGGATAGGATGTGAATTAAAGACGCACTTATATAGGTATTATGGGCCGATATCAATATTTAAAGGAACAATTTAGCCAACAACTGATGATAATTGATACCTTTTGGTGTCAAGGAAAGAAAGAAATCCTAAAAGTTGCAGTCAAGTGAAGGACAGTGGATGTAGCTAGAGAAGAATTAATGACATGTAAAAGATCATTATTGGTCACTGGTATCGGTAAATGCCACCTTAATTGCTGATAACCTGTATTGGCTGATGACGGCAATATCACCATATACCTATATTAAACCACTCTATCATCCCTAATCTGAACGCTTCCACCACCTTGTTTCCAGTACTTTTGCACTTTTACTTAAGCAAAGGTCTGAGTAGGTTAACAATTAAGGGATTGTTTTACTATGTAGTAATTAACTTCATCATCCCTCAGATCCTCAGGTTCTTTTCTCTTTTTCAGTTGTTCCTCAAAGCAGAACAAAAACATTTGGTGATGCTTTCACTTCTAATCTAGTCTGCATGGAATATTCAACAATTTCATGGTCTCAGTGTTTATACACATTTTTTATTCATTTCATTATTTATAGTTCTTGTACCATCTTTGATCATCTATATTTATCATCTCAACTAACCATCTTTGATCTTCCTTTGCTGTCTTAGTCGTCATTCCATCCATCCATTTTCTGCCACTTTGACGTGCAGGGTCGGAGAGGGGCTGAAGTCTATCACAGCATCATCAGGTGAAGGTGGGGGACACCCTGGACAAATTGTCAGTTCATCCAAGGGCTGACATATAGACACACTTACATTCACACCTATGGGTAATTTAGAGTGACCAATTAGCCTCGCCCCCTGTGGGCTTGTAAAACACTTTAAACTACACTGGAACTATTTGAGAAATGATTGATTAATTGATTGATTCATGATTATTCATGTGTAATGAACTCAAATAAAACAACCTTCCCTGTGTCTTTCTTGTATTAGCAGTCCATTAATAATAATAAAATTTAAAAAAAAAACATTTAAAAAAAAACCACTACAATGAGCATTATTCCTCCAGTAACAGAGAAAATAAAAATCTTTAAATATATTACTGTTGCTGCTTTGTATTCATGGAATGAAGAAATACAGCAATGGAAATAATTTGCATAGAAATCTAAAAAGGAAAAAAGAAAAATATGTATGTTGACTTAGAGGAAGTAGCCTTGAAAGAAATTTCTGTTAAAAAATAGGCCAAAAAAATATTTGTTTTAATTTTTAAAATGAATATAAGTCGCCAAACACCTCTCTGGCATCTTGTCCACTTTGGTGGGGAACACACCACGCCACATCCAAAACTCCATAGATTTCACGAAGAAGATACAGAACCTTACTCTACCACCGGATGAAACCATGGTCTCCTTCGATGTCACTTCTCTTTTCACATGCATACCGACCAGTGAGGCAGTAGAGACTGTTAGGAAACGCCTACAACAAGACAGCTCCCTAAATACCAGAACTAACCTCAACCCTGACCAAATTTGCAACCTTCTGCACCTTTGCCTTTCCACGACATACTTCAAATACGATGAAGTTTTTTACAGACAGAAACACGGCTGTGCCATGGGTTCTCCAGTGTCTCCTATCGTGGCGAACCTCTACATGGAGGAGGTGGAGGAGAGGGCCCTGAACTCCTTCACAGGAACAGCTCCCAGCCACTGGTTCAGATATGTGGATGACACATGGGTCAAAATCAAAACCCAAGAATTGGAGGCTTTCACGTGACACATAAATGCGGTGGACAAGAACATCAAGTTCACCAGGGAGGATACGAGAGATAACATTTTGCCCTTCCTGGATTGTGCGGTGTCTCTTGATAAAGATGGTAACCTCAGCATCGAGGTCTACAGGAAGCCCACACACACAGACCAGTACCTCTTATTTGACTCCCACCACCCACTGGAGCACAAACTGGGGGTAATCCGGACACTGCATGACCGGGCCCAGAAGGTTCCCTCCAGCACAGAGGGAAAACAAAAGGAATTGAAACACATCAAGACAGCACTCCAGACATGCGGCTACCCTAAGTGGACATTTGTCAAATCGTCCAAAAGGCGCCACAAAGAACCACCTGAGGCAGAAAGGGAAAAACGGAAGAACGTAGTTATCCCATATGTGGCAGGTCTATCAGAAAAATTCAGAAGAATCTTCCAAAAACACAAAATTCCAGTCAATTTCAAACCGGGCCAGACCTTAAGACAGCGACTGGTCCACCCCAAGGATAAAACACCCAGGCATAAGCTCAGCAATGTTGTGTATGCCGTTCAATGCACAGAGGAGTGCTCTGACCTTTATATAGGTGAAACCAAACAGCCCCTCCACAGACGCATGGCACAACACAGGAGAGCCACCTCATCGGGACAGGACTCAGCTGTACATCTGCATCTTAAGGAGAAAGATCACTCCTTTGAGGACTCCAATGTCCACGTTCTGGACAGAGAGGACAGATGGTTTGAAAGAGGAGTAAAAGAGGCCATCTTTGTCCACTTGGAGAAACCCTCTCTTAACAGGGGTGGTGGACTAAGACACCATTTGTCTGCTACCTACAATGCTGTCTTGGGAGCCCTCCCCAGGCGGTTTAACCCCCACACACACCTGGGGCCATGTGAACCCAAGGTGTCACACGGAACCAAGGGTGAGGGGCAAACACGCTCAAGTGATTCACACCCGGCCTCTTGTGACCTTAACGACTCACACGATGCCTAGCCAGACGACCGCAGACGAGGCTGTTGTTTTCTAAACACGTCCTCCTTGTTGGTGATTGTCTCACCAACAAAGAGGCTGTTAGTCTCATAACACGTCCTCTTTGTTGGTGATTGTCTCACCAACAAAGGAGGCTGTTGGTTTCAAAACACATCTTCGTTGTTGGTGATTGGTGATTGTCTCTACCTGGGTTTCCCACACTGAACCTCAGAACTGAAGAAGCCTTTCGGATGAGAGGCGAAACGTCTTCAAACAAGATAAGAAGTCCAGTTGTTTCCTACTAAACGCTCCGAGATAAGTGTCATATATATCTGCATATCAATACTATCAATGACATCTACACAAGATTCTTCCTACTTTTCATTTTGCTTTAGGGCAGCATTAAGGTGCATTACCGCCACCCACAACACGTTTGGACTCCCATGGAAAAATAAAATAAATAAATGAATAAATGAATAAATTCTGTTTATCCACCCCGTGTATTTTATCATCACGTCCCGGTTGAGAAAGCGGAACTCAAGTGACGGTCATGTGATTCCACTCGGGCACTGTTTACCTTCCCGCAGCAGACAGAAACGGCAGAGGAATGACAGATTTTCTCTCAAAATGTATTCTCACGGCTCGGAGAGTTTAATTAAACAGGCACGGTAAGAAAAGCATCACAGGGGAACTTTGTTTGTCGTCTTCAGCCTGTTTATTCGCAGTTCGCCATCATTTCCTGTGCTAAGCTAAGTCGGCTAATGCTAGAAGCGTTTTCTGTTTAACTTGTTATGTTACGTTCATTATGTTTACAGCTCTCATAAGAATGTCGTTAACAGTTTTTTTCTTTGTGTTCATGTCACGTTATGTACACCCTAACTTACATTGCAAAATACTTTAAAACAGTATACCTTTGGATCAAGCAAAGTTGTCTTTGTGTTAATATAATAGGAAACTCGAATTGATCAAGTGCAAAAAAACCCAAAAAACAACAGGATTGTTTTTTTTGCACAGTGTGTAAGCAGTTGATGTTGAAGGATTTCACAGTGACTAGACAGCTGCACTGTTTGTTTCGATTTTAGGGAGATCCAGGAGTCTGAGCTGCAGAAATTTTACAGCAGATTAATCAAGCTGCTCCAGGGGAAGGAGGTCGGTCACGAGACGATCGACTCCCTGCAGAGGCTGCACCTCATCCTCTCTGCCAACAAGTACACCAGGGCGTAAGGGAGCAACCTACACCTCCCATACCTCCATTCAGATATTCATTTCATATTTCTTGTTGATTCATTCACAACTTCCGATCTTCAATCTTCTCAGCTTTCTCCGTAATTAAACTACCTTTTAACTGACTTTCACTGATAAATATTTTAATGATTCATCGTTGAAATCACATAAGGAGACAAGTAGATACTTATCAGAATTTTCCGAAGCCCAAGGTTTGCTCCTTTATTCCAGTTAACAGTCAGAAGCCAAAACACTTTGAAATGACAGACAAAAACAGCATCATCCTTATGTTTAAGGAACCAGCAAACCTTAATCTTTTTCCTTGAAATTACTAGAATGATAAATTGATTATTTGGTTGATTGAATTTATCAGAAATTGTTGGCAACTAATTTCCCACCATCCGATCAATTCATCAGTCTTCTTCTGTTACTGCCCAAAATGTTTTTGTGTTAACTAGGACAATTTATTCGTTCACTATCACACTCTCATGTCTCTTCTGCTGTCATCGACCCAAGGTTGCCTCCAGAGCTGCAGAAGAAGCTTTTGTCGCTCCTCTCCTCGCCTACAGAGCAGTTCCAGGTGCTGAGCTCAGCCGTGCTCAGAGAGACGTTGCCCCTCTCTGGACAGGAGCTGAACTATGACCAGGAGAGCATCAGTCTACTGAACAGCCATGCTGCTGCCCTGCTGCTCTCACAGGTGGGCACTAACACATGTGTTCTGTGTGCCTGAACTCCACCTATTTGCTCTAAGACATACAAAGGATTCTAATCGTCTGTTTGTGGAGTTTATGTAAATCAGTCCACAGTGAAACTAAGTTACATTTGAAGAAAAAAAGAATATCATAGTTGGTTTTGGTGCACGTGAAGGTGGAAAATTGTTTGGTTGCAGGGCAAGTATGTATGCACTATTCTCAGACTCAGCAAAAAGTTTAACAAACACATAAAGTTGATAGTTTTGATTTTACTTTTGCACTCATGACCTAAAAACCACCTCTTGCTAACTGCAAACCCCGACAGGCTGGATCCAGGGCTGATCTGTCATATCTCTGCGCGCAGCTAATTCGCAGTCTTGAAAGCAGACAGTCGGAGGTGTCAGCTCAGTCGCCCACACCCACCCTGCCCATCCTCAACAACATCCTCACTCACAGCCCAGAGTGTCTCACCGAAGGTAACAGGCAGAGATTTAAACAGAGAGTTCAAATACAGTTGATGACTTATCAATGTACATGCATGTACATTTTTCTCTGCAGATAATTTGACTCTCCTAAGTAAAAAGCTTGTTGATTGGCTGCGTTATGCTAGCATCACTCAGGGAGGGTGCGCTTCCTCAGGAGGGTTCTTCACTGGGCCGAGGTCACGGCAGGGGAGCAGCCTTCAGCCGATAAAGAATAATCTGAGATTTCAGCACTAAGTCATAGACGTGTTTTTCATTTCCATGTTGGGTATTCTACATGTTTTCTGTCAGCCAGCGCCCATAACTGAGCTGGATGGGACCGTGTCAGGGGATTTCTTCACCGTGCTGTGTGTGGGACAGGGCTTCACTGATGACCAGTGGATGAACGTCTACTCCTTTTCCATGCTTCGCCACTGGCTTCTCACCTACCACTCAAGCAGCAACAGCACAGCTGACACTGGTATGACCTTACCTCTGAAGCAAACCCCCAGCCTCTCATGCCACAGTGGCTCTTTATGTCATTTCGTAGCTCTGACTTACATAGTATGTTGTTTGTTTCGACCCACTCTGTTTTGTTTTTTTTCATCATCTCCAGCAAACAGGCTGCAGCTCAGCCTCTCGCTCTCCCACTCCTTTTCTAATGGTAAGACACGTGAGCCTGTGGATTCTCTTTGCATGTCTCTGAGACGCAGTGAATAAGCTCAACTCTTTAACATCTTCTGTTTAACTTTGGGGCACCACAGGTCAGCTCTCAGCATGATCTCACTTCACGGCATCACTCGGTTCTAACAAACCATCTTTCCGGAAATCCTGATCTGTGACTTCTTAATTACACAGCGTGCTCCATACAATCTGCCTTTAAATTTTCTAATGAATTTGTGAACGTGGCGGGTTGAGGACTAACTAGATGATGTTTTCTAAAGATACATCTGCTGCTTCACACGTTGCTTATCGTGTGTTTAATATGAGAAACAATCAGAACCAGATTTCGTTTTGAGTGTGGCCCCGCTGATGAAAAATTATGTTTTATGTCTGTCAAATTCTGTAATCCGTGGCATTTTGGATGGAATGACATCACTGAAAGTTGTACTTACATATTAGCAAGCTTCAAATGAGTAAAGTTACACAAGCTGTGTATATGATGCTCAACACAAAAACAATCAAATGTAGCTCAAACAGTCAGTAAGAAACTTTTAATATGTCTTGAATAAACCTGGTGTGATACACAAGAGGACAAATCTCATCTCATCTGCCCAACAGAGTTCAAGACATGCTGAGTGTTACAGGAGGTGGTCATAAATATATATATATAGAAGCTTTTCTTTGATTTGTTATTGATTTTTATTACTGCTCAAATATTTCCTGTATTATTTAGTAGTTTTACAATAACAAGGCTGTGAAATGCAATAAATATATGCGATCCTTACAACTTTCCTAAAACAACAAATCCCTTGGTGGCCTAAGACTTTTGCATGGCGATTTGTGTTAAAAATCTTCACCGTTGTGAAGCGGCTCATTGTGAACACTGGTGGTTCTTGTTGCTCTCCTCACTTCCTCTGCTGGGTAACTCGGGTCTCTTTCTAAGCATTCACCTTTATTTTCTGTGCTAAATTATAAATCTAATTGTTTTTCTATGTCACAGGATGTGAATGATCAATAACCGATTGAATCTTTTCATAAAGTCTTTGTGAAGCATTAGTGTTTCAAATTTAGATTTGAAGATTTTTTGCGGCTTTGAACGCAGCAGCACAGTGACACCTGCTGTTTTTTTAAGTCTTATCGCAGCTTTTTGAGAGGGGATAAAGAGCTTCAACACTCTTGTTTTAGTCTCAGCTATGAAAATTCTTAAGAGGTCTGATAGTAATTATCAAATAATATGTAATTTGTAATATTTTTTTCTTCAGAAATTCATTACATTTTAATGATTTCATGCAATATTCATCTGAGTCACAATGTGATGTGAAACTCATTAAATTAGCCTGTTACTTTTTGACATTAACCCTTGGCTCAGGTACTTTAATCAGTGTTTTCCATATAGTTCACAGAGTTCAGCTGCAAAACTTTCGACACTGTAAACAAAACCCTAGTATTGATAGAAGGTATCCTGCAGAATATGATTCCAACGACTCTTTATCTTGATCTCTCACATTGCAGACGACCGGTCGGAGGTGGACGGGTCGGTGGTTTCTGTGGTTTCAGCAACCTCCTCCTCCAGTCGCCTGCTACCCCCAAAGGAGCGCTTGAGAGAGAAGACTTTTCAGTACTGCCAGCGCCTCATCGAGCAGTGCGACCGCAGTGAGTGAGTGTGTGTGTGTGTGTGTGTGTGTGTGTGTGTGTGTGTGTGTGTGTGTGTGTGTGTGTGTGTGGGTGTGGCACATTGCAGACGACCGGTCGGAGGTGGACGGGTCGGTGGTTTCTGTGGTTTCAGCAACCTCCTCCTCCAGTCGCCTGCTACCCCCAAAGGAGCGCTTGAGAGAGAGAAGTTTTCAGTACTGCCAGCGCCTCATCGAGCAGTGCGACCGCAGTGAGTGAGTGTGTGTGTGTGTGTGTGTGTGTGTGTGTGTGTGTGTGTGTGTGTGTGTGTGTGTGTGTGTGTGTGTGGGTGTGGCACCGGTCATGTTGGTGTGAATGATCTTGAATTGGGCGCATGTGAGGTTGTCTTTTTGTATCTGTGTTGGTATCAGCAGCGTCTAACTTGTGTTCCTCTCTGTCTCAGAGGCTCACAAAAAGACAGATACAGACCTGCAGAAAGCGGTGAGCATGCCGTACATTCACAGGCTTAAACTGGTTCACTTTAAGTGTGTAAATTATACATTTCTTTCATGAATTATCTGTATATGTATACAGCTCAACACAAACTGAGTACAGCCAAACTCTGCACATGTACTGGTGGCCCTGTTGTGATAGTCTTGTCTCCTCTCTCAGTGTCTGGTGGAGGCCGTGTGCATACTGGATTATGTTTGCATAGAGGACACCTCACTGGTCTACCGGACTTTCCCGTGCATCAAGGCACTCTTTGGTCGCCTGAGCTCAGACCTGTCATTCGCCAGAGTCCTGCTGCCCATAGCACAGTTCTACCTCAACCACGGTGTGTGCGTGCTCATCCACATGTACACATGCACAACTTCACATCTTCTCACAGGGATGAATACTAATAATACTAATAATGAAGAGTGTCCTTGAACCTGTCCAGGTGAGATGGCTGCAGTGGATTGTGAGAATGTGTGGAAGCTGGTGTTTGGCCGGTTCCCGGCCGAGCTGTTCAACGACCCCTATCTGGCGCATGAGCTGCTCCGCTTCCTTCGGCTGAACCTCGAGACTCTGCAGCACAGAGTCCCACAGTACATCCAGTTCTTCCCGAACCTGCTGAAGGTGAAAACTAGAGAAAACATGTGCATGCGGAGAGCATGCAAAGGTTACACAAACCGAGGATGCACAGGCTTTTTGCTTTCTCTCTGTAGCTGCTGGCGTGGAACAGTCCAGCATTGGTGGACGACTTTGTGGATCTGCTGCCCTCTCTGGTGACAGCTGGAACTGCAGTGGAGCTTCTCCACACTCTGCTGGACCTACCTTGTCTTTCAGCCACGCTCACCTTGCAACTAAGGTGCATACCACAGAACAGCTGTCTAAATAAAGACAACGCTCACACAGCAGGCCCAAGTGCCAGGAATGATTTTTATCCTCCTAATCTGACCCAAATCTTGTCCATTCCTGTGTGAACAGCACAAATCACACATAATCTGATTTTTTCAAATCAGTTTTGTGTCACTTTCATAGGCTCATATATGACACACATCCATTTTTTTTTTTTAAAATGTAGCCTCAGTCTGAACAGCCATGTGACCCACATCAGAATTCAATGCAACTTTTCCGTCACTCTAGATTAACATTCGTTGCAGTTAAGTGCAGGTGGAAGGAGTGTGGCGAGTCTTTTGAAGATGACATCACGATTCCACTCTTGGCTCCGACTCTACATCCACACAAACAGATTCCTGATTTAAACTTTTAGCTCTCCTTCTAACCTTCCAGTCCACCTCATCACCTGCTTCCACCGCACAAGAACTTATAAATGAAACTGTAAACGCTCACATCTGTGGCCTCCAGGCTTACTACTGAAAACAAACCTAAAAATGAGCACTGCTGCTTGCAGTGTGAACATATTCAGAATGTGAGGCTAATGTGACTATGTTTACTCTTTAATGTCTCATTTCTTTGAGTGTGTGTGTGGGTTACAGGTCGACTTGTTTGCCCATCTCTGAGCCGGGTGGCCGTGGCCTCCTGTCACTTGATGCATTTCGAAACACCTCTTTCAGGGGACTTTTCCTCTTCCTGCTTCGCGGTGAAGCAGGCTCAGGTATTTACAGTGGCACAACTAAAGGAATAGCTTGGAAATTCCACTAATTCTTTTTATCTGCTTATAAAATCTATAATTTAGTTTAAAAAAACAAACAAATATGATCTAATAGTTGATGATCCTTCAAGCTTCTAATTGGCACATATTGTTAAATATGGACAGAGTCAAGTTAGCTGCTGGTTCATAAATCAGTCTAGACAAATATCAGCAAGAAAGTTTATAACCATATTTACTAACATTTAAATGTAGCTTCAGTTATGACTTTGATATGGATTAGCTATGACAAAACCTAGTGAAAGGAAGAAAAATGTTTGAATATTTGCAACCCTATGCACCAACATGCAAATTTGTAACACAGGTCTATTGTTTCATTAACATCCACACATACTCAATGTAGCTCAAGCAGTACAGGAAGTGGTATGGAAAAACAACAAAATCAGCCTGCAGAGCTCAGAGAGAACCAGGGGTCCTAGCAGTTGTACTGCAGTGCCAACCACCTCACAGACAGGCAGAGACACATCACTTTATTGTCTCGTCTGCCTGTCCCAGGTTTCAGTTTTTCTTTGCTTACATGTACTGATATGTTAAAACGCCAAACAAATGACTCAATCAGGTAAACAGACCGTAAACTCCATGTTACTGAAGACAAAATTACTGGTGTCTGGCAGAAAACCATGGTGGTCCACCATCAGCTCTGTGGTGTTGCTGATATTGAGCTTCAGTTGATGGCCCCTGCACCAAAAACTTGTGAAACTAAAACTACATTTGTTACCTTTTTACATTCCTTCACTACATACAGTATATGAGTCTGAGTAGACGCTGAGTATGTTCACATACACACTAATCTTCCCCTGTGGACCCTTTTCACAGCAGCCATATTAACATCAAATCACAAGTAAACAAAGGTGTAATTAATACGGTTCCTTTGCATTTAGCACGGCAGAGCCAGTCCAGACTCTCTTTGACTTGATTTAACTGAACCTTATAAGCATCATTGCTTACACCTTTGTTTACTTGTTATTCTGTGCCAAATGGCTGCTTTGAAAAAGGTTTATTATTGAGATAATAGCAATATTCAGAATTTCATACAGGTCATGTAGACGGCATATTCCTAATTGCTGTTAAAGAAGTTTTTTTCAATTAGGAATTGAAAAATGCTGATATTGCTATTGTTTTTGCATTTTCTTGCATCATTAATCGGAGTGGGAAAGGCTGCATGTAAATGGAAATATTAGCGGGTTATTAATTTTCATTTTGTGTACAGCTTAGTCAGAATTGTGTCCTTTTCAGAATATTGTGTTCATGTAAACATTGTGATGGATGTTAACTGGTGCACAGAGGCACAAGACCATAAGCTGGTAACTGTAGTTCTTTTTCCATTCACAGGGGACACAATTGACCGACTGAGCACGCTCCATGAGCTGCTGGCCGAGGCTGCTGATTGGCCGAGAGTTGTTCAGTGCGCTCAGACTGTCCCTGTGCTGTTGCACATTTTTTTCAACACAGTCATTACGGTGAAGAGATGAAATGCTTGTTACAACTGAAACAGCTAAGGGTGCACCGATATATAAGATAACAGTTTGGCCAATAAGTCTTAATTTAAAATTTTTTTGTTGTTGTTATTTATTCCCTGTTTGTGTCAAGAAAAAAAGAAATCCTCTGAATGAAAAATAACTGAACTGAACTTCTACAGTTTAAAGCCACACCTATTGCAGTTGTTAGGATTGGTTCCTTAAGTTTTCCATGTAGACTTGGGCTGTCTTAATTTGTGATTAGGAGACTTTCAATGGTGGATTGTAGAACGAGCCATGACATTAAACATTATTTCATTCATAGTGTGTGTCGCAGTACATGAAAAACAGCACACAATCATGTTAACAAGGTCAGAATCGTCCAAAATCGACAATTAGCAGATAAATTGGTGCATCCTTGGTAACTACAGCAGGTTACACTGTGTGGTTACACTGTGTGGTTACGGTGGAAATGTTGTGTGGCTGTATTCCAGGTCGCAGATGAGCAGCTGTTAGCCCACTTGATTCTGGTGATTCTGGATAGAAGCACCCTCCTGCTCAAAATCCCTACATACATCAGAGAGATCCACAGGTGAGAACACACACACACACACACACACACACACAGAGGAGTGAACAGTGCTAATCTGCTGCTGAGCTCCCCTTGTCTCTCCCTCTGTTTCTGTAGGGTGTTCAGCTCACACCTGCTGAAGTTGTGCAAGCTGCACCCCTCCCTGGTGGTGGACCAGTCTCACGATCTGCTGGGGTTCGCCGGGGCCACAACAAACGTGTACAGCAGAGAGGAAGTCTACACACATGTGGTAATGCAGCCATTGATCATGCTGATTTAAATATATCTCCTTTCTGTGTGTGTTGGATCCTAATCAATCTTTTTACTTCATCAGCCCTCAGCATCTGTCTCCCATGTTTTGAAATATGTTAAAATATCACACTCAAGAAAAATAAAACACCCAAACTGGACACTAAGATAATATTTCACTTGGCTCTCAGGTGTGGGTGCTGGGAGAATACCTGTCTGTGTCATGTGACTCTCGCTGCTCTGTGAGTCTCATCACTTCCTGTTTTGAGTCACTGGAGGCAGTGCTGTTTGAGATCACTTCATCCACCCCATTGGCTGGAGCGGTTTGCCCTGCGCCCAGAGTCATCACCACCCTCATGAGCGCTTTGGCTAAGCTGGCGTCTCGGTCACATGACCTGATACCCAGGTGACTGAAAGCCGCACATATACACTGTTGATTCAGATAGATGTATGTCACGTGTGTTACTGTGTGTTTCCATCTTTTTCAGGGTGTCACTGTTCCTCTCCAAGCTCAGAGCGGTAACCAGAGGTGGGTCAGTAGCCTGGTGCGCCGATGAGGAGGACCTTGTTTCCATAGTTACACGAGGTGAGGAGTTGTGGTCGCTGCTGAAAGCCCCTGGTGTGGCTCAGAGCGTCCTGACCCCTCCGCCGCATGTCACGACACCCCAGTGGCACCGAGACAGCAACGTGGCCATGCCCCTCCGGCTGCGGGCCCTCACCAACCTCACACATTCACAGTGACACGCACAGCGTTTACCACCACTCAAAAAACTCATTTGACCTAATGAATCCTGCTCTTGTTTTTGCACTTTATTTTTGCAAATAAATGACCATATTTGATTTAAACTTGGTGTGATTAAGCCTCTTTTTTTTTCTTTTGGGCGAGCACAAAATACACAGATCTCTCAGTTTAATATAGTGCGTTTTCTTTGATACAGGGAAAACATTTCAGAATAGATCATCTGATTTAGAAAAATAATGAAAACAACAAAACGATCTTTTCCTGAGTAAGCGCTCTGTTTTCGTTTTTTTGTTTTTTTTAATGAAAAACAACAGTCTCACTTTTAGCAGTTTGAGTAAACCTACATGTGATCTACACAGTGTTTGAACAAGTATAAAAAATTGCAGATGTAACCCACATTTTAAGCAATTCTGTTATATTCATAAGATACTAGGGAATTCTGTATGATTTATCCCTGCTGCTGAGGAAATGGTGTTCAGTGGTAAAAGTGCATCACAAAAACAAAGCAACATGTAATTATAGTCGCCTAAACAGTATAAACAGACTAAACAGTATTCAGTTTAATAGTGACTTTGGATTGGGCTTTAATTTTTTACATTCACATTACAGTAAAAATCATGAGAATTGATTTGGAGACTAATTCATGACAAATTACAATCGGCTGTACTGATTCCCATTAACCTCAACACGTGACAGGTTCAGACTGAAATGTGGTCTTTACATGGTGACTTTAAGTCTGTGCAGGTTGCTTAATGAGTCAAAGTTCATGTAGAATGTTTATGAAACCACTGGACACAGAATTTAAACTCCAACACTCTCAGAGGAACATACTACACTGTTTCCTACAGGAAATGCATCAGTTAAAGTGGTGGCTGCCTGTGGATGACTTGAAAATTAGACAACTTGGGGACCTGTAGTAACAAGAGGTTAAGTTGGCTGATGACAATCTGATTTCTGAAATCTGCCTACATAGAAATTAATGGGATACAGCGAAGATGTTAGCATTTCAAATATTTAAAGTGCTGTAGTTACAGAGCAAAAGTGTTAATTCAGTTATCTCTTGTATTTTATGCAACTTGAGTAGATTTCCGGGTTTGTGAACGCACCATGACGTTCCTGTTAGCACAAATATCCTTGAAGCCAGATTTCAGAGTTTGCTGTCTCTGTGTCAAACTACCGACACAGAGACAGCATAAGAGAGGAACAGAGATCTTCGGAGATAAATGACACTAAACACAGCAGAGCTTTTAAAGCTGGGGTATGTAGTTTAGTGTGAGGGAAACTTCCAAAATAACCTTTGAGAAAATTGCAATTCAAGGTGGAGCAGAGTTGCTTCTATAGAGTCTCATGATTAATTACCAGAAGTTCCAAACCCCAGCTTTAATGAAATGACTTCAGGTAAAAACTCACTGTAGCCCAGACACTTGGAGGATTTTACTCACCGGTGGAAAATATGCCAACATTTGCACCTGCATTTGGACTCACTCTGTTGTTCTTGTTATTTCTGACATAATCTTACAACTAACCTTACACTGACATTAGTGGGGGGGTTTTTTGGTTCTCAAAAACCAAAAAAAAAGAATACCAGATGCCTTCAACTGAAACACTTAAGACCTTTACTATATGCGTGAAGAACAGTGAAACATCAACATTATTTCTGTGAAATTGTTGGTTATTATGACAACATATTATAAAGTTTTTTTTGTGGTAAACTGTCCAAAAACTGAAATATTATTTAAAAGTGGGGGGTCAGCTCCAATACAAAGAATAAATATATAGTACATTTTGGCACACATCTTTTGGTGCAATCTTGCTTCAGGAGTAACAGTCAATAGACTGTCAGTTGTGACAGGGGATGTGTGATTAAAGGAATAGTTATTTTATACACTTACTTCTTTTTTTGCAGAGAGCTAGTTGAGAAACATGACACTTGTCAGTTTGACACTTCCACACACTATCTATAACATGAGCTATATGCACTGAAGTTTGTGGTTTCAGTACTTTTACGCTATGCAATGAAATAATTAAATCTAATTAGTGAGATTTAAAGGTGCTGGTTGGTGAATTATAATAAATTCAAGACAGAGTTTAGCAAGCTGTTTCCCCGTTTTCAAGACTTTGAGCCAATCCATACAGCTGCTGCCTGCGGGAACGTGTGTATCTAAACTCTGCTAGAAAGTGAATAAGTGCACTTTAGAAAAATTGCAGGACAATTTAACTGAACATTGGTCATTTAAACTTACTGGCACAACATGTCGCTAGCTAACAGTAACAGTTTGGTCCCAGTGTTTTGTTGCTGCACCACCTGTATAGGTGTATTCTCATGAATTAGGTCCACAGTAGTCGAAACACGCTGGTCTCCTGACTAAAACATACCTCTCTCTCAGTCTGTCATGATGTGAGGCCATGTGATCTCCGTTGGGAGCAGTTTGTCACCTCGACGTGTGCAGCACTGACTCGGGTAAGAACAGGTACCTCCAGATGGCGTAATAATGAATGCTCGCTCCTGCTGCCACAAAGAGGTGCCAGATTGCGTGGGCAAAAGGGACAAGGCCATCGCTCTTAAAGAAGACCACGCCCACCATGTAGAAGACTCCTCCCACTGCCAGTTCACGCACACCTGCACGCTCCACCTAAAGACAACAGCATGATAGATTAATGAATATCCAGCTCAAAAAAAGAAGAATTTCTAGGTTTTTGTTAGGGGAACAAAAAAAAAATCACAATTCAGGCATTAATCTCAGTATTTTGAGATTATTACTTCATATTTACCTTTTCATCAATAGACCCAACTATTCACCTCACCAATTTCTTTACGCACTTTCTTTGTTTTCCATTCAGGTTTTTAATGCACAAATCGAAAATGTGCAAAAAAACAGGGTCAAGGAAACCCACTTTATGAAGGACAGAGAGTCTATAAACTCGAGAAAATAGTTTGCAGTTATGCTACAGTTACTAGGTGTATTTTGTCATAAATATACTTAAACATACAAAACCACTACTCCTGTTCTTACTGACTTACTATTGTGTATTCCAACACAATAGCAGGAACCCTGTTGCAACGGAAGACAGGAGAAGACAGCACTTAAACTCTTACCATAGACAGTATGACCAGAGCAGGAACAGCCCCCATGACCACATATCCCAACAGCTCCACCAATTTGTACCTGCAGGAAAAGAAGACAAAACAATATAATATGAACAATTTTCTTTTTTTCTGCTTCAAACAACAGTGCCGTGTTTGCCGTAAACACTTGAGGACGGGCGTTTGTTGGCACAAAGAGGCACAAAGAGAGTCGCTGCTACCTCTCATGGAAAAGGAAGACGTACGTGGATCCGACACAGGCCATTACCCAGATCAGCCAGCGCATGTGGCACGACCAAGGCCCCAGCTCCCTCAGCATTAGCCTGAGGACACACATTGGTTTGTGCTTGTTATATTTATCTCCAAACTGCATTTAATTTATCGACTGCAACCGCTCACCAGGGAGAGTAGGAGGCAGCTATGAAGAAGTAAATGGCCATCCTGTCACACATATGGAAACGCCGCTCCACCTTCCTGCACAGTAAAAAACAAGAGAACAAGGGCTAATTTGCAAATCATGACAGCCATTATCTGGTTTACAGTCACATTTTTTCTTCCCCATGACCCTGTCTTTCTAAATATAAAACAGTGTTTGTTGTGCCTTTTTGCCATGAGACGATAATAATCACAAACTTTTAACTCATTTTTACCTGAATGAAAATTTAATTAATATAATACTATGAACGTAATTTTTTAGTAAATGAAAACATAAAGTATCGCCTCAACAATGCTGACTGACAAATTCAACAAGATCATTTGAGCCTCATGAGACGTCGGTCTAAATTTATTAAGGCGCATTTGAAGCAGATGGTTCTATTTTTTAGCCAGTCCAAATCTGTCAGGACCAACGATCCTTACTGTGCACCAAACATGTGTGACCCACAAAGTTCCTTTGACTAGTGTGAGTCCTCCGTACTGTCGCTCAAGCCAGGTATCCATTTCGTTGGCCGTGTCACCGTTGTAAGAGGAGCGTGCACAACACAAACACAAGCACAGGTAGGCACGGTTGACATGATGTATAATTGATGCAACAACAATCATTAAAACATCAATTTTGTTTAAGATTTCACAATGATCCGAGGAGGTAAAGTGTTTTGTTTTAGGGGAAAATCTGGGACTATCTTTCCAGATAAAGACTAAAAGAAACTTCATGAAAGGCTGTTTTTGTACTGTGGTTATTGCTTTGATCAGATTGGAATCGTCAAATGGTAAAATGTTCCCCTTGGGTGTCAAGGGTCTATTTGTGCTGTTCTATTTTTGAAATGCTCACCTCTCTGCTTGTTTCAGCAGCTTCCTGTCTCTGTGTATTTCCTGCTTGTCTTTAAATTAAGGATTTAAAAATATTATCATTCCCTTGCTGGTGTATTTATGTTTGTCCCTAACTCTTTAGCAGTACCCTCTGTGACTAACGTTGCAGCCTTTTCTAGGTGTCCTTGTGTGTTTTGCGCACGTCCTTTTTCCTAAACATTGTCTGTTTATTGGATTTTGACATTTGCCTGCTGCCTGTCGGAATTGTTGCCTGTTTGCCTGTGTTCAGTGTCTTCTCTGGTTTTGACCCCTGCCCACCTCACCATCTCTGATGCCTTTTGTTACCTTACCTTTACGTACATGTTAAATATAGAAACTCCACCAGCTCTCACTAGAACCGCACTGGGTCCGGTACTTTGTTTCATCGTTGCGCATACCTGACATTACGTATTTCAAGATTTAATTGCTAGATTTGTTGCTAAGAGTGAGTGTTTGTTGCTAAGAGTGAGTGTTTTTCTGATGATGGGTGAATAAATGACTTTCAGGAGTTTAAGATGGTGAGAACTAATTTCATTATCACACCACATCTGTTGTTTGTTCTCTGGCCCTCTGGCTGTGTCATAATTAACAAACTGCATATGCAAGTGTGACGTAAACGTCTAAGCAGACACATACATGCACATGTGCAAAAACATACCACACTCACACAAACACGCACCGGAGATGGCTGATTTTCCACGCTGCTGTATGGAAAAGCGTTGAAGTGACAAACAGGCCTGTGAGACCGCTTCCATAGAGCCAGGCAGCCGTGCGATGCCATTGGTCCACAGACAGGAAATAAAGCACAGACCCGCCCACCAGACTTGGGAGGATCCACAACTGGAAAGGACCACAAAACCATTGTTTCGCATCATTATCAAATCATACACACACACTGCCAGTTGCATTGCTACCGCTGAAATAAATAAAGATGGACTACACATCGCCACTTCCTCCAATTGTACAAAACTGAAGCTTAAATATCCGGGATACCAGTGCTGCCATCTAATGGAAGTTACACTATTTGGGGCCGGCATCTTTGCTGTAGTGAGGAGGCAGTGGAGCCGCTGTATTGAGTTCCAGCCAATTCAACCGCCCTACCAGTTGCGAGGAGAGCTCAGTTGTCAATCATGACATTTCACCCTGCCTTTAACTAACTAATTAAAACCAAACTGATCAGATAAACAAACACTTGGCATAATAAGAACTACTTAATCTACATCAGAAACCATTTCTGGAAGAATTGTTTGATGCATCCTTAAAGTCCTTCCTGATAAAACTGACATGGAGGTGCTTGTGACTTATACTGCAGCCCACCACCAGAGGGCAATCAAGACACATTGGCTTCATTTTTGTCATCGATCTCTAGAGACAGTCAGCGATTGGTATTGTGCATTTTGGGGATTTTTAAAAGTACATTAAGTACTAAATTAAACAAATGCACAAAATCTAGAACTTGAAACCAGCCGTAAATTTTCTAAATTTCGTTAAAGCTATATTTCAACTTTTTATTTCTGAAAATACACATACTTGCTTACTTGTTGAGACACCACACTTGTGTCTCTATGCGTGGATGAAGCTACCACAAACAGACAGTTATCTTAGTTTTGCATTATGACTCGAAACAGCAGGCAGAGCAAAGCTGGTAAACACCACAGGAAAAGTAAAACTGGGCTACTTTCATTGCGTCATATTCACATACAGATAGAAGCAAATCACTGCAAAAATTTTACAATAATCTAACAAAAGGTGACAATGACACTCGATGTTTTCCTTTGATGCACAAGGTGAACTGTTCACAGCCATCACTGCCACGTATCCTGTCTGTCTTCGTACATTGCCGTGTTTCATTCACTCCGTCCTGCTCTCCCAGAGGCAGGCGTGCACATGGATTACAGCAGATTAGAGAAAAGTCTACAGGCTGAATCACAGATTAGAGCCCACTGCCGCTGTGGCCAGAAATCCTCCATATTCAGCCTGATTCCTCGCGGTCCTCTCCATCTTTTCAGAGGCTTCTGAGAAGCACTGCCTCCTCTTCAGGACGGCTGGAAAAAAGGCAGCCTTTACTCTGAAAGTGTGTGCCTCGTCTGCGTTTGCTTGACTCACCCCGTGCGTGGCACAGTTTGCAGCATGTTCATATTCGGTTGGCTGGTATCTCTTACTGCCTGGGACCCTGCAGTTCATGAACCTGGGGCGGGGGCAGAAAGAGTGAGAGACGGGAAGGTAATACATGCAGGCCTGGAGGCCAAACAAGGTACCACTCTATCAGTTAATAAATTACTGAGTGCTGGAACCATGAAGAGGGTGTGTGTGTGTGTGTGTGTGAGAGAGAGAGAGAGAGAGAGACTGATGGTCATTCTTGAAGGATTTAAAGCTCTTACTGAGCGCATGTGTGTTGGGGGGTATTTAATCAGTCGTAAATCTCTCAATCCCAGTTTACAGGCAGCAAAACACATCTGGAGATGTTATGAAATTTTACGAGTGCAGCTCCTTATACAGAGGCCACAGGCGTGTCTTCGTCAGTCAGCTGTGTTATGTGATTAAACATTTAGGCCGACAGCTGATCACCACATGTACACAAAGATGACACCTCGTTCCCAACACACACACACACCAGGGTGAAAAAGTCTTGCACAGTCTTTCTGATATCTATCTTTTGAACATGATTAGAAACATATTGGCTGGGATCGTACATCAGGCATGCGTTTTTTTCTATTATTCTGTTAAATATTTTAGCTTGGTTTGCCTGTGTGTGTGCGTGTGTGTGTGTGTATTCCCCACCAGAATCTTCATGTAAAGAATGTTGTGTTTTTTACTAGCTCTGGTTCGATGGTTCAAGGTGTTAGAGACTGTGACACACCCTCCACACACACAAACACACACACATTATTTCCTTATCTTTTTTCCTGCCTAGCGCCCAACATTGTGTATTACCAGGAGTCAACACACATCCTATCAGTGTATTATCATAACACAGCTTAACACTAATATATATTTATTACATGTGTGCAGGTCCTACTCTTAACACCAATAAAAACGAAAATGGCCTCACATTCAGGTTTGTGTAAAGTGCTCTGTCTTTTTCAAAGTGTTAGTAAAAGAGAGAAAACTTTTGGGAACACTAGATCATTGTCTAACTGCCTTTCCTTTTGTGTGTACCTTGTGCGTATTGTAATATCAAAAGATCTAAATGTGTGATGTCCCCTAATCAGTTCTAATAAAACGCTCTGTGTGTGTGTGTGTGTGTGTGTGTGTGTGTGTGTGTGTGTAATGAACTGAGAAAAGGGGACAGAGATTCACGGCCCAGTATCAGAGGGAGCATTGTTGTTCTCATCTTCCGGTACACTTAATTATTCTGCGTTACGTCATATATGTATGTGTGCGTGTTTGTGTGTGTGTGCATGTTTGTGTTAAGTTTTAACCTCACAAAGCAAGCATTTGGTCACAAAAGCCCTTTACAGCACATTCCATACATTAATAGGATCGGTTGCATCTAAGAGGATCAGATGTAAGAGTGTGTGTGTGTGTGTGTGTGTGTGTGTGTGTGAGTGTGTGTGTGGGTGGGTGTGTGTGTGTGTGTATGTGCCCTCTGCAACTCTATTCCTTATACAGCAAGATCAAGTTTGTCTCTTCTGGGACTCAAACGCCGGTTCTCACGATCATTGTCATCTTCCAGGCATCCGCACACATGCACACACACACGTTGGTATGTCTCTCCTCGTGAGAACATTCATTGACAGAATGCATTACCCCGGGCCCATCTTTACCACAACCAAAACCAAAATCAAACTGTAACCCCCCCCCCAAAACAAGTCTTAACCATCAAATGTCTCCATACCATTGGTTTAAAGCATTCTGCCCACATAAACACGCAAACGCAGCAGAGAGAGAGTTGAATGAAGAGATGGAGAAGAATTATAAATATAAACTTATTCTGATAGTGGAGATGAAATTTATTGGGTACATATTTCAGCCCTTTGAGTCTGTCTGGCTGCTTCAGAAACAATACAGTAATGTATTGTTCTAACATGTTTCAGGCCCCATCTCTGTCCCTCTCTCTCTGTTCTAAACAGGCACGCACACGCAAACTAATCTATAACATCCGTCTGATCTCTGCGCGTGGGTGCCATCGCGCACGCCACATCTTAGCGTTATTTAAACGGCAAGAGACTGGGGGGAAACAAAAACCAATCACCTTCCGAATTTTGTCTTCTTAAAGTCCATCTCGTGCGCGGGCTCGCTGTGTGCGCGCGCGTCGATGCGCCCAGCGCTCTATTTACCAACACGCAAGCGTCGCCTCCTCCTACGGATTCCCCATTCCGGATGTCCCACCGCCACGAGTCCAAACATGAAGACAAAAAAGGGGAAAGTCCGATCCAGAGTCATGAAAAACAACAGCAAGTGGGTGACTTTGTCAAAAGTGTCGGGACTTCAAGCCAGGAGACGTCCCGATGAGACGCGTGCGCAGCCGCGAGCCCAGCACCCGGACTGAGTTTTGTTCCAAAGCTCGGATGTGTGCGCAGGATGTTCCGCGGGACTGGGTTTGTGACCCCTCCTATTCTCCCTCCTCCCCGCCCCTTTCCTCTCAGCTCTCCGGCTGATGGTAACGCTGCAGCGGTGCCTCCCCGCAACACGACCACACTTCTCCGGGTTTGCACGTTCCGACTGGCAGCTGGCGCGTTTACATGCTGTGGGAGCACAGAGGGTCATTACAGGACAAGCGCAGTGATCCCAGGTACACTTGTTCACGTTGGACTACCATCGGAGAAAATATTTGTTGTAAACAAATAATAGATTATAGATGGGGGAATGGGCAACTTTTTTGCAATTCCTGTTTGGAGCAGGTTGGTAGCGGGATTTATTTTAAGTCCAGGTTCCCCAAACACCCTCTTCCTACACCCCCAAACACAGAAAGTACAATACAACAAAAACAACAACAACAAAAAAAATGTGTCTTTCTCTTTAACTACTTTCATTACCACCAAGGATGTTTTGTATTTGTTATGGATGCAGTTATGGATGCAGTTATGAATGGATTTTGAGTAAAGTTAGAAATCATTGATAGAAATTTGTGAACGTGAACGTTTCTTTCATTTTGTGATAAAATGTTTCTAGCACAGCATTTTACTGGTAACACTTCTGTACTTTGACTTGGATTGGTAAACTATTGGTAACTATTTTACTATGGCTTGTCTTGGACGATTTTTACACTAATACTCAGGGATCTTAGGGGCCTTTAATTAAACCTTTTGAATATATAAATACATCTATTTTGAACAACAGCTAGATAATTAAATGTGTCATAAATGATCTGTCTAATGCAAACATAACAGTCATGCCAGCTCTTTATGTCCTGTCCATCTATCTCTTCAATTCATTTTGCAGATCCTCTCATGCTTGCCTTCAAACAACACACACTCAAACTGAATGGAAAATTAAATATTATCCAACAACAACAGTAGCCAGTGGAGGCCTTTTGTGCAGCAGCTGTTTGAGACAGAGCAGTAACATTGTGCAAAGACACAGACATCCAAACAAGTTTCCGTGCTTCAGACAAAAGCCAAGCGACACATCAACAAAACGATTCCGACAGTGACCAGTTTTTAAATTCACACAGGTAAATATCATCGTCCCAGCTCTGTACAGCCAACTGTAAGAATATAAAAACTGCAATGTGACCAAAATCATTCAGACATTCTAACTGCATGAAGTCCGGCATCATATTGAATTTGTTAGCAGTCACAAAAGGAGTTTATGGCGTCACCTTAATGTAATTGTTTTATGTTTACTGCCTCTCTCTATTATTTCATTCGGGACTGATACTTTTTTGATAATCCTAATCCTCAAATGAAACATATTTTGGTCCTGCACATGTATGCAGCTTTGCTCTGTTTCCCCGCCTCCGTCTCTCTTGCTGTAATATTTATTTGGAAGCTGAGGCTTGTGTAAACCAAAGGCCAGGACAGAGTTTGCTGGAGCTCTGCCTGTGCTGACAGACCTCTGGAGGAGAAGCAGCCCCTCAGTCCCTGAAAACAGCAGAACTGGACCAAAGGACGCAGCTGACACGGAATCATAACCAATACAATGTGTGGACGGAGTCGCTTCAGTAATCCTGCCACTGAAATTTTCACACATGTGCATCTATAATGTGCTTTACACACAGTTATGTGCCAAGACTTCACTACTTGACATTTAATAAAATGATTAATTAGTACTTCTTCACAGTGCAACAGAACATTTGTGGTTTTGTCACCATTCCAGTTTTGTTTAAATATTAAACTGTCTCTCATGAGGCCGCTGAGCTTCATGTTGTTATCCAGCCAATGATCTGGATTAGACACCCTCTGACATGCTCGGGCACACACCTGAAACTGTAACTCAATCTGAGTTGCACAGTTATGCCATCAGATGACCAACATTTTCGTTCTCATCCCACGCCCCAGGCAGTAACAGTTGTTCCACCCTCTCAAGTTTTGAAACAAGCTCACAAAAGGAAAATATGAACCCATCTACCTTCACTATGACTTTATTGCAGTGTTTCATTCCATCAGAATCCATTATTTCATTGCTATTGTTTGTAGTTCTTAAACAACAATAAGGAAAAGTAGAAAACAGGAGTTCAATTGGAGCAAACCAAAACAAAATGAGGAAGGTAAGAATGAGAGTGTTCCCTATTCCATCTACTTGTATGATCTCTAATTTTAAAGGCGCATTCTTCCACATCTAGTTTGCGTGGATTCGTCCGTATCCACATCCTTCAGTAACATGCAATACTGATGTGTATCAAAACATTTTCTCTTAAGTACTAAATCAATACCCATAGTCTTTTCTACTATCAGAGATGTGAAAATAACTTTAAAGATTCATTAACTTCTGCTGAAAATGGTGCAAATGCCAGACACATAGAGAGTACATTCAGAATTTGCCGGTTTCACACATTCCCTCCACAACCAGACCCGGCTGAGATATAGCATTCTTTTGGTAAAAATGCGTAATTCTTTTGCTCATTTGTCTCTAACTTTATACCAAAAAATGTTTGGAGGCTATGGAAAAAGTAAATGGAAACAACATGTGAAGATTTGCAAAACAATGAAACTCCACATTTAATTGAAAATAGCGTGACAGATAAAATGCCGAAACGGAGAAAGATCATTTTGTCTGAAAACGATATCCTCTTTGTATGATTTAATGCCAGAAACAGTGTTCAAAAAGTTGTGACTGAGTCACGTTTACAGCTCTCTGTTGCGTCACCTCATTTTTTGACAACACTGTAAGTGTAAAGTGAGGTGACCGACTGCTGTAATACTGAAAGTGGATTTTTTTTCATTCTTGTTTCATGTAGGGTTTCAGCTGCTCATCAGTTCAGGGTCTCTTTTGTCGTATTTTACATTTCATTAAGCTCTAAATGTTTTCAGAGGTTGAAAAGTGGGTCTGCAGATAGGTCAGTTTAGCATCTGGACTCTGCTGTTGTTATACATACGGTCGGAATGGTGTTTAGCATTGTGTTGCTCAAACAAGCAAGGCTTTCCCTGGAAAAACAAAGTGATGTCAAAAATCTTAATTTTCTATCTGGACTAACGTCAGCATTATGAAATGTAAATGTGACAAAGAAGAAGTTGACAGGAAACTAGACATGAGCACTACAATATCATACAACAAACAATAACAAAAACCCAGGAACATAATATTTGTCATCTATTTAGTGTATACACGCTCACTCTTTGTCGTTAGATCGTACCTTCACCTGGAGTAACACTACATACATAGCACTTAACTACAGTTAAAATCACATGGGCAATATAGAAAAATATGAGACAGACATGGTGATTTAATGTCTGACCTAAATTAAAAACTGGATGTGCCAAAAGTGAGTGCTTTTGAAGTACAGTTTTGCCAATTCACAATAAACTGCTTCACGGCGTTAGAAGTTAATAATGCATTTTAATCAGATATGGAAAATATTTATATTTTTAGGGAAGATAAGCGAGTCAAGGTGTTAGAAAAGTTATTAATTGGAGACGAATTGTTGGAAGTTTGCACAACAGTGTGATGCAAATTGTTATTTTAGGTTGGATTTGAGAGAAAATGGCTTGATCGATGAAATGTTGGATAAATATGATATCTTTAATATAGGACCTATCTTTCAGTGTACACTGTACATTACACATTATTTATACCGACACGTTGTTTGTACATGTTCACGATTGGGGGCGCTGTTACACAAGTTGCTGCTATATGGCGGAGAGTTTGCAGAACATTTCTGTCTCTCTCCCGTGGAGCCCGCGACAGAGCATCACTCCATCACACAAAAAACGACTGTCCACGGTCGTTTCGGATGTGCGGGTGTTGTTAACCCGAGTTCTTTGAACTTGTCAAAAAGGGGTCTGGCTCTTTAAAGGCCGCGCACGCTGCGTGCTCGGAGCATGCGCAGACGGGGCAGCATCGGCGCTATTAAAAACAACAACAATCAGTACAGCAAGGCTCGGAAAAAGAGATGGTCCCTTGAAGCTCAACACTGGCCCTTACTAAACCAGAAATCCCGGCCTGACTGCTGCTATTTCCACTGGAGCTTTACGTGTCCATGGTGCCGAGCTCATGAACTTGGCCAGTCAAAGCGGGGATGCTGGCGGAAGCCAGCTCCTGTTCGCCAACTTTAACCAGGACAACACGTAAGGCAGGGCCGGGTAGAGTGTCTGGTGGTCCGTTGGCCTGTGTTGTCAAGCTAGCCTATGCTAGCTGGCTCCGTGTGGGCGCCGCACGGGGCGACGGCTTGCGATGTGAAACGGCCAAGATGTGTTTTCTCTTCTAAAGAATGACTCACACATTCTGTTTGTGTAGCTGCAGCTCATAGATCCACTTTATTACTGGAAACCCAATATGCTGTCTCACCGTCCGTCAGCATAGCTGCCATGCTAACATGATGTGTGCGCTACGAGGCTAACTTTAGCCACAGTTCACATGCTGGGTTAGTTGTCATGCAGCTCGGGAGGCTGAGCTGACAGTTGTTATGAACTAATTCTCAGATACCAGACAAATACGCTATGTTATTTGTGGTTGTATTGTATTTAGACTGGCTATATGATATAGAACTGACCCGACGTTTGGACTGTAATAATCCTGTAAAAGTCTCAAGCTAGGTCACTATATTGCAGACAGACCTCTTAAAGACTCGGAGTATATGAGATCTTGGAGGGTTAGTCCGCTAAATTCGAGGCCCAGTCTATGTGTTAAAATCTCCGGTCCAGTTAACCAGTGCGGAGACGACTGGTGTTAAGCTACCAGGCTGTTGTATGCAGCCTGTGTATACAGGCGTAATTGTCTCGTTAATGAAATGATTGAGTGAGTTGATTTGGTTAGATTTGTTTTTTCTCCTTTTCTATCATTTATTCAGGTCCTTAGCAGTTGGCACCAAGTCAGGATACAAATTTTTCTCCCTATCCTCTGTGGACAAATTGGAGCAGATATATGAATGTAGTAAGTACTGACTGAGCTCTCTTCTTACTTTAATGCCTGCACAGTCTGATGCTCTGCTATGATAATGTATAAATGTATTGTCAAGGTTCTTGTTTCATGATATCATCATTACTCTCTTTCGTTATTGCTGACTTATATTTTGAGTTATTGCATTTAATGCATGGTACCTAGAGAGAGAGCATTAGTGCCCCATTAGAGCATTGCTTTAAAAATTAATAAAGCTTGTCAGCAGTTATTCCATGCCTACACACTAACACACCAACCTCCCCCATATTGTTAGGATAATGAGCTCTTGGCTTCATAACACGTAAGGTTTAATAGTCAGAGGAATACAATGTGTGTTTTGACACATTGTATCTGTAATTTACAAATGCAGATTTTTGTCAGGTTATACACAGATGTGTTTGGGAGCACCAGAAATCACACAAAGACTAAAGTGACGCAACCATCAGCTGTATTCCTCCCTGAGTCGTTGCTGTGAATTATGCTGACACTTTCATTTGCACCGTTTCACTGCCCTAAAATTTTTTTTGTGATTGTTTTTGTGTGTGTGACCCTGCCAGCAGACACAGAGGATGTGTGCATTGTGGAACGTCTGTTCTCCAGCAGCCTGGTGGCAATCGTCAGCTTGAAGGCCCCAAGGAAGCTCAAAGTCTGTCACTTCAAGAAGGGAACCGAAATCTGCAATTACTCCTATTCCAACACCATCCTGGCTGTCAAGCTCAACAGACAGGTAGGACGATGGGGTTTACAAAAAGACTGTCAGCTTCACATGACATGTACACTTACAGAAGACATATTGATCTTATTAAATGTCATTAAATGTCAGTTGGGGAAAAACCCACATCTAATCGGTGCTTGCCCTTGATGGCAATGTTGTCAACGTTTTTGTGGTTCCCTTGCAGAGACTGATTGTGTGTCTGGAAGAATCGCTTTACATTCACAACATCAGAGACATGAAAGTGCTGCACACTATCAGAGAAACTCCACCCAACCCCTCAGGTGCGTCTGAACAAGGATGAGAAAGTATTACAACACAGTGTCATTTGCATTTAGTGATAATGAAATGCTGATAGGATTGGGTGTAAAATAGAGTGGAAATTAAAAATAGGGATGAAACTTTAAGCTTTTGGAGTGGTTTATTTTTAGTTAAAAGTGAACTGTTTGCTGCCCCCCTGAAGACTACAAACTGTCACTGCAAGTTACTTGTCACTCCTGTGAAATTGAGTATTAAATCCACCCACAGAACAAAAAGCCACTCATGATGCCAGAGCTATTAAGAACATGTGTTTTCACATGAGTTCTCTCTTCAGATCTATTCATCGTCATGTTCAGATAATAATATTAATAGTCTTTTTTTGGCTTCTTTATGTGCTTATAGGATTGTGCGCCCTCTCCATCAGCAATGACAATTGTTATCTGGCCTACCCAGGCAGTGCTACGATAGGAGAAGTTCAGGTGTTTGACACAGTTAACTTGGTAGGTGAACACCGACACAGCCCTTAAATTTAGCCCAGATTTTTTTCCTCGTATCATATTTAACCATTCTGCTTTCGCCTCACTGTTCTGAGAGCCAGTGTTTGCTGGCCGCTGTCATCAGCCACTGATGCTCACTATTTTCCTCTTTCTGAAGTATCACACCTCTAACTCATGTCAGTATTTGTTACGCAGCGAGCGGCTAACATGATTCCAGCCCACGACAGCCCATTAGCGGCTCTGGCTTTCGATGCCAGCGGAACCAAACTGGCCACAGCCTCAGAGAAGGTAAACAGTTACTCTACAGCCCACTGGCCTGTGTGTAATCCCCTCCCAAGTGTCGTCACCCTTTGTGCATTTTTCACTTCCCTCGCAGGGCACAGTCATCCGCGTGTTCTCAATCCCAGAGGGACAGAAGCTCTTTGAGTTCCGAAGGGGAGTCAAGAGGTAGAGGATGTGGTGATGGATGTATTTTAGTGTTGTTTCAGAGTTCAGAGTCGGTGCAAAAGATGATCTACAGTCATTATGTCATTCTATGCATCTTGTGTTGCCGATTTCCTGTATTGCTAAACCCGCTGGTGGACTCTGTTAGCAGCCAAACATGTCAGAAAACAGGCTATTTTGTCCTCGGACCACTGCTGTTTCAATTTGACATCCATTGAGGAGAACTCTTCATTCCACCATGGATGAGTCTGACGTCAGACTACACAAATTCTGATTTTTAAATGTGGCAGTTGTACTTGGTCCATGGTCACAA
The DNA here is from genome assembly GCA_001698575.1 of Mola mola. Taxonomy (NCBI): domain Eukaryota; kingdom Metazoa; phylum Chordata; class Actinopteri; order Tetraodontiformes; family Molidae; genus Mola; species Mola mola. The sequence continues at coordinate 2,774,584 of KV751361.1, forward strand.
TATCCCCACCCCTGGCCCATCGTATGTGGTTCTTTGTTCTGGACCAG
>KV751361.1:2774766-2790353 GCA_001698575.1 Mola mola
TGTTTTACAATAGGCACCAGCTCTGAACTAACGGTGGAACTGCTCTGCTCAGAGAGGCCTTTGTGAAGGACGTGTGTGATTCTGTATTTCATTGTAGGTGTGTGAACATCTGCTCATTGGCATTCAGTATGGAAGGCTTGTACCTGTCCGCCTCCAGCAACACAGAAACGGTCCACATCTTCAAATTAGAGACCCAGAAGGAGAAGTATGTGTACGTACCTTTCTGTCTGTGTCAAACTTAATTAAGCACCTGAAGGTTTGGGTGTCCTCAGTGCTTATTATGTTCCTCAGAGAAACACAAGCTTCTCATGTTCTGTGTGTGTGTAGGCCAGCGGAGGAGCCCACCACATGGGGAGGGTACCTGGGCAAGGTGCTGATGGCATCCACCACCTACCTGCCTTCCCAGGTTACAGAAATGTTCACCCAGGGCCGAGCCTTCGCCACCGTGCGTCTGCCCTTCTGCGGCCACAAGAACATCTGCGCCTTGGCTGTGTGAGTGTCCACAGACACACCTAACATACAGTATATGCAAGCAAACGTGTGTTGGGCTGTGTGTAAAACTATTTGTAGATACCAGTGAGATGAAGGAGAGTAGACTAACATAGTTTCAGTGGTTGAATAACGGCAGCACACAAGCTATGGTGGGTAAAATTGGTTCGTGGGAGACATTTCATCTCAAAATAAACTCTTACGATGTGCTGTTCTTTTGTTAAACATTAAGGATTCAGAAGATTCCCAGGTTGTTGGTGGCAGCAGCTGATGGCTACCTGTATCTGTACAACCTGGATCCACAAGAAGGAGGGGAATGCACACTTATGAAGCAGCACAGGTAACACACACATTAGAGCCTGACCGATATGTAATTTTGGGGCTGATACCGATATTAGGGAGTAAAAAAGTTCTGAAAGATAAATCAGCAGGTATACGCAAACTTAGCAATAACCCCTCAAATGATGTTATTAAACACTTGTAACTACTATGTAATGGAAGCAGAATAATTATTTTTAGATACTGATTGATAGTGTGATTTGCCGATATCAGCCAACAGATCTATTGGTCGGGCTGTTACACGCACACACAGTAAATGTGACAGCCATTAAACAATAATATGAAGTTTAACACAGTCAGCAACCTCACCTGAGAGTCTCTCTTGTCACTGACTTCAGGTTAGATGGCAGTGCCGAGCCATCCAATGAGATCATCGAGCAGGTATCACATGACCGCCCACTTGTGGCCCAAACGTACAGCGCTGCAGTCACTAAAGGTATAACTCACAAATGTCCAGTGGATATCGCTTTCTTTTACAAACCTTTGATTTCCTGCTGTCCTCACGCCTCTGAGCTGGTGACAGCCATTATGTTTTCAGAGACGTTGTCCATATATTTATCCTCTCAGTGGTTCTGCTGTAATTGAGCTTCAGGTGATTGTTGTTTTGAATAAACTGTCATTCCTTTTTTTTTTTATTGATATTTGTAAGAAATAAGGAGAAAACTGTGACTGGGAACAAGGTGTTAATTATGCTTATCATAGTAATAATTCATTACGAGAGATGCAAGAAAACCAACAAAAACAGCAAAAATAAGATTGACAGTTCAGTACCTAAATCATGGGTCTGGACACTGGTGTGGAGAGACACACAAACACAAAGTGGTAGTTTTATTTTTTGTTCAGTTGAAATAGAAGTTCAGTGATAAACATACTGCAGGCTAAACTGTATAGCAAAAGTGAAAAGTTCTCATTTCAGGTCACTGTCAATGTTTAGGCTGCGGTAATTTCATCAAGAAACAGAATGAAATACAATGATTCTCATAGACATAGTCCTTCTAATGTTTGACCTTTGACTTCTTGTTTCCTAGGTTACTGTGAAGAGCAGGGGGCCGTGGGAGGGGCGGGGCTAGACGATGACCTCAGCGACTTACGTCTAGAGGAAGACAACGAGCAGCCACCGCTCATCCTTGAGACTGACTAACTTGACGGACAGCAGGACCCACCAATCAGAGGGCTCCTCTGGTGCTGCTATGAAATGTGACACAAGGGGGGCAGGGGCAGGATCGCAGAGTGGGGGGCGTTTCTGAATGCTCAGAGTGTTTGCGAGTCTGTTTGTTTGTCTGTTCACATACATGTCTATCTTTTTTCTCCCTGTGCTCCCTTTTCCTGCAGTTTTGCTTGCGCAGGATAAACTGAAGCTTTGCATGTACATGTGCCAACCGTTGAAAACATGTTCCAGTGTGAAGATGAATACCTGTGAGAGTGTTGGATGTTTGCTAAAAAAGAAAAAAAAAACGTAGCTACGTCTCTACTCAAGACACACACTCTGACGCAGGCACTGTTAAAATGAAAATGATTGTGTAAGTGCCTCAATGCCCCAGTGTCATGGTTTCTTTTTTAGATGGGGGGGCTCCTTGCATTGGCTGAATAAAAATGATTTCAGTTGTCCTATCTAAAACAGGGGTGCGTAATATTCATCTTTTCCCGCCTTTTTCTAAGGTGTGAGAAGTGTGTCATCTACTTTACCCTCTGATGAACGATTTAGAAGCTTTTGGCAAGAGGTAGAGGTGTTTGCAAACAGGAGTGTGTGTCCGTGCACTTGTGCTGAGACCTCATTTGTGCGAGTGTTTGTATGCTGGTCATGTACATAAGCAACACACTGAGTAATTAGCTTCTTCATGACACCCCACTCCTCCCATTCTTACCTCATCCAAAAATGGGCTAAGTGGGCCTTCCTGTCCCCTCTCTCCCCTGGCCTACAATCCTTGGTTGGTTTTAAACTGATATTAATGATTATTTTGAATCTACTTATCCAATCATAACCAATGATGTATCATGCGTAAGAAAACGTGCATGGTGGTGTTGACGTGGTACTTTGTCCATACGTTTGAAGACATTTTTGGGTGGTGATAGTCAGTTGAAGGCAGTTTGGTGAACAGTTGAGAAAGGCAGGAAGCTGTCAGTGACAGCATCCTGCCGCATCTCTACTCTGTACGTTAGTGGATGTGACAACATATCCATGTACCACATCGTCAGGTTATGACCAAGACATCTTAACCTCTCTTGGAAGGTGGCAAGGGAAAGTGTGTATTTCAATTTGCTCCGGCACTCAGGCTGAGCCTCATCGACTGGTCCAGGATGCTGCATGAATGCTCCATTAATCCTTTGGTGTTCGAAGCCACTAAAAAAGGATTAGCCATGGGATTTTGGAGTGCCAGGCATTTTCTAATGATTTTTGTATGAAATGTGAAACATTCATCTGAAACTAAATGAAAATAAATTCCATATTGATGTATGACATAGATGGCGCTTATTGTTGTCAAAAGGAATATGTACTATTGTGCTGGAATATCAGCTAATATAGCTCAAAACTGTTATTCCCTGCATCCCAGATTTCATTTTACAATAGTTTCTTATTACCTTTTACTATAATGCCCTCAGATTTTGCCGTTTACTGCTTTACAGCATGGACAAAAAGAAGGCACTTGACCTCAGATTCATAAATTTGATACCAAAAACAAAAGCCACTTTCAGCATACTGCCCCATCATCATCTATGTGGGTGAATTCCTAGGGACTTTGATTGGCTGGCCTCTTCTCCCCAGGCTGGCTGAGTGCAATCTTCACACAGCATTGTTGACAATCATGGCTGAAATGCCATCAGGGCCCCTGCCCTGATACCTCTGAGGCTCCAGTTTCCAAATACTCTGTGTTGAGCTGTGATCAATTGGCATGCCCAGCAATGATGGTGGCTTTTCTATCTTTATCTAAACATTAACCTACATTAAGCGATTCTCTTCAAGGGCCAGTACAACAGGATACACCCAAAGCTGACCTGATACCTGTTAAGTTGAAACCTGTGAGCAACACAACCAGCAAATACCGAGTTATGTTAGCAGTAGCGTTTTCTGCTTACCTGATGTATGTTCAGCCCATTCACTATTTTGGTCTTTACAAGCTCCTGAGGGGAAATGCCCGTTTTTTTTAAATCCAGAAATCACAAAGCTCCATTATTCATCTTTGCCAGTTAGTTGCTCACTAATAGCATACAGTGGTTTCAAGAGCTTTACAGAAAAAAAAACAGTACAGATGTGGGCATGAAACTAAACCAGTGTGCAAGGAGGAGCTGTGGTGTCAGTAGAAAACCCTCTCACCCCCATAACTCAAAAAGTTGTGAACAGATGTGGATTAAATTTGGTGTGTAGCTTTGGTGTGACACAAAGAATGAGTGTTCTACTTTTGGCGATCAGTTTTTCAAACATCGACATAACTCAAAAACCACTGGACATGCATTCATAAATTCATTTTATGAAACTTGTGTTAGAAGGATTTGACCTTAGAAGTAAATGTTAAGAGTTATTGATCTGGATCTGGATCTGGATCTTGATGCAGTCTTGACCCGACAACTCACAGAGCATACTGTATGTTACAATGGGAAAGAATTGGATCTGATCTTAGTCCTGATTCTGGATCCCGATCACTTTCAATCCTGAACATAATTCAAGAACTAATACAAGTGCAGATGCTTTAAAATATTATTATGTTTGGGAGAATCTGGATCTAATTATGACAACAGAAGACAAAATAAATGGTCTAAAGCGTTCATTGACAAAAACATCAGCATCGGTACACTGAGATAGACTACGGTCTTCATTTTAGTCAGGTGATAGAGGTGCAATCCACTTTGTGCTTTTGTTCAGTGCTCTTAAGTGTTATACTATAATTCAGCAAACACTGCACTAGTGCTTTCTCACCTGTTTATATAGAAATATTGATCAGAGCTCATATTTATCGCAGTACCCTGTCAAAATCCTGTTATAACTCTCACTGGATATCAGTTGATATTATGCTTGCATGGTATGTACGTAAAATTGTATGCAACAAAATTATCCAAAATCACGAGGCACACACTCTTCCGGAACCCCAAATAACCAACAGACCTTTCCGATCATTTTCTCACACACTCAAACATTAAATTCTTATGCATACACAACAAGGGTTTTAGACACACACAGCACATTTAAAGCACACAGATGGAGAATACTAGTATTTAGTGCCGCCCCAGAAGGAGCACCAACACTGCCTGAAAAAAAAAAAATAGTGTGTGTCAAAGATGGTACGATCAGACAGATGTTTAACTATTTAAATGCCCACCTGCTGATACTGTGTGCATGCATGTCTCTCTCCTTCCTTACCCATCCTGTTCTCCTCCTGGACAATCTTCCTTATCCTCATTTCGTTGTTGGTCATTTCTGCCTGCTCTGCACACTCTTCATCCAACTAATGAACCAATACCTGTATTTCAGCAGGCTCCCTTTTTTGTGTTTGTAATGGGTACCTTACAGAAAATGTCTTCAACATGTCTGCTATTGAGGAATAAAACAGGGAACTCTGGTAATAAAAGTAAAAGTAATAAAACAGAGGAGGCGGGTTTCCGTGGTATAATTCTCAAATTCGTGCCTTAAAGCAGACGTCACGGAAATTGGAAAGAAAGTGGCGTTCCAGCAACTTAGAAGATTTTCACCTAGCCTTGAAAGAAAGTTTAAAAACATATTAAAAAAAAAAAGCTCTCCGCAAGGCTAGAAGCTCGTATTACTCAGCACTAATAAAAAAAAAACAAGAACAACCCCAGGTTTCTCTTCAGCACTGTAGCCCAGCTGACAGAGAGTCATAGCTCAATTGAACCATTGAGTCCCTTAGCTCTCAGCAGTAATGATTTTATGGGCTTTTTTACAAATAAAATTATAACAATCAGAGGAAGAATTCATCAGCTCTTATCTACATTAGGCAGTAATCTTCTATTAAATACAGCAACTTTTGAATCGACTACAACTCCTATTTTACATTTGGAGTCATTTTCATCTCTGAATCTCTCAGAGCTAGCTTCTATAGTTTCATCATCTAAACCATCAACTTGTCTTTTAGACCCAGTACCGACTAGGCTCTTCAAAGAGATTTTTTACTTAATTAACACGTTCATTCTAGATCTGATCAATTTGACCATATCTTTGGGTTATGTACCACAGACTTTCAAGATTGCAGTTATCAAACCTCTACTCAAAAAAACTAATCTTGATCCAGATGTTGTGGGTAATTATAGACCCATATTGAACCTCCCGTTCATTTCTAAAATCATCGAAAAAGCAGTCGCAAACCAATTATGTGACCATCTGCATAGGAACGGCTTGTTTGAAGAGTTTCAGTCAGGATTTAGAGTTCATCACAGCACAGAAACAGCACTGGTTAAAGTTACCAATGATATTCTAATGGCTTCAGACAATGGATCAGCCTCCATACTTGTCCTGTTAGATCTTAGTGCTGCATTTGACACCATTGACCATAATATTTTATTACAGAGACTGGAACATGGAATTGGGATTGAAGGAACTGCATTAAGATGGTTCAAATCATCTTTATCACATAGATATCAGTTTGTCCATGTTAACAATAGTTCCTCCTCACGCACTATAGCTAATCATGGAATTCCACAGGGTTCGGGTTCCACAGGTACTTGGACCAATCCTTTTCACCCTATATCTGCTTCCTTTAGGCAAAATTATCAGGAAGCACAGCATCAATTTTCACTGTAATGCAGATGATACTCAGCTGTACTTATCAATGAAGCCAAATGAAGCTAGTCAGCTAGTCAGACTACTAGCATGTCTTGAAGACATAAAGGTCTGGATGACCTGTAACTTTTTACTTCTAAATTCAGACAAAACTGAAGTTATTGTACTTGGCTCTAAGCACCTCAGAGAAACTTTATCTGATCATCTAATCAGTCTGGATGGCATTACTTTGGCCTGCAGTTCCACTGTTAGAAATCTTGGAGTAATTTTTGACCAGGACATGTCCTTTGTCCCTTACATAAAAGAAGTTTCTTGTGCAATATTATGAAAATCAGAAACATCCTGTCTGCAGAAAAACTAGTCCATGCATTTGTTACTTCCAGACTGGACTACTGTAACTCATTACTATCTGGATGTCCCAACAAATAAACAAGGCCTTCAGTTGATGCAGAAAGCTGCTGCATGAGAATTAACAGGAACTAGAAAAAGGGATCACATTTCTCCTGTGTTAGCTTCTCTTCATTGACTCCCGGTGAAATTCAGAATAGAACTTAAAATCATTCTGTTAACATACAAAGCACTTAATGACCAAGCTCCATCATATCTCAGAGAGCTCATAGTTCCTTATTGTCCTAGTGTTCTCTGTTAAAAATGCCACTAAATGTTGAGAAATTTCAGACTGACTGACTTATTTGGAGCTACTCATGGCTGGAAATAATTACATCAGCTCAATGTCAGAAGCAGCATCTCCTCCTTATTTACTGTTAAAATTCCCTCCTGGCTATAGTTAATAAACACACTGAATGACTGAAATCATGTAGTGTAGTGGGTTTTCTTGTGCCTCTCACTACAAACCCGGGGCTCTTTGAGCTTGTGGCGGAGCGTGGAGCTGAGGACTTGTTCGTCCTCATGTTTCAAGTTCATGTTGTTGATCTGAAAGTTTCTCCTCTGGGAAACACGGGCAGAGATTGTAGAGGTGAACATGTACTTTTTTAGCTTTAAGGAACTAGTTGTGTGTGTGTGTGTGTGTGTGTGTGTGTGTGTGTGTGTGTGTTCTTTCTCTCACCTATTGATGACCTCCTCCAGGTCAACCTCAGCGTTCTCCATCTCCTTTAGGCTCTCTGCGGTCATCTTCAGGTCTGCCTCCGCCCTCCTCTGCGTTGTCTTCTTCTCCCTGCAACTACACACACATAAACACACCCACGCATTACACAAACCCAAACATGAGTCAGGCCCTGTCGCTGCATGTCTGATAGAAATGAAATGAAATAAACATTTTTTCAGGTCGTATCTCATTCACTGAATGTTGAGCTTGCTGTTGGCATTAGTTCTTTTCAGTCTGAAGATATTCCAGAGATTTCTGATTAAATTACAAAAAAATACAACTTGCTCATGGTGTTTTAAATGATCAGTTTATGTGCAAGCGTTGCCACATGTGCATGTTTGCCTGCCTGTTGTTGTTCATTCAAAGCCCTGTTTTCCCTCTGCAATTTGGCAAAAGGGTTCTCTCCCTGGCTCAGGTTTCAGAGTTCAGATCTAAAAGTCCAAAAAAAATTCAGTGGTGAAGTTTAAATCCACATCTATCTCAGCAGCAGAGCTCAGTTATTTCCCCCTCCAGCTGTCTCCTCTGACTGTGAGGGGAGCCTGAGTTTCCCTCTCCTTCCACCAGGGACTCATACAGATTCTGAAGTAGTCACGATTATCTAAAATACAGTTTTTAGCTGTTTCTCTCCACATGACGTAGAAATACCACAGATTCATAATATGATTATCCCACGATTCCTCTGTATCACTGCTGTAGAGGGGCTTGCGGTTGCTGCAGTAGTATTAGGTAATGCATGGTCAGAAGCAATACTGTTAAACAATATAGAGCTGAATACACATATGAGGATAATTTACAGCTTATTACCTGGAGTGACTCCCCTGTCTGAGCCTTTTGGTACATCAGCATATTGGTGCAATCCTCTGCATCGCTGAGCATGTCCTGCTCCTGTGGAAAGACAAGAACATAAAGGATGTATATTATTGATGTGTGTCCACTGTAAAAAAAAAAAAATAAATACTATTGTTTTCTAATTTGAAAAAAATTCAAAACGTTAGCTTTAAAATGTTATCTTTCAATAATTAAAAAGTTACCTCAATTTGTCTAGAAACTTAAAATGTTAAGGCATCCTTGAAAATATCTCTTTACGATATAGGCTAATTTGAAACTAGAAAGAGCTAAGGATCCAATTTTAAAACACTCTTCATACACATTAAGATTTGCCAATAGAATACAAAAGTTACAGTCACAAAGCAAATCTTAGTAAGAGAAATTTTTAATCATTTGTTTTAGCCCTAAAGATCTCCTCCTGACAGTGAACCACCAGCAGTTACTTCGCCTGCAGGAGCCAAAGATGGAAATATGATAATGATAGAAACTCTATTACACATGAGGTAAAAAAAAGTTATCTGCATTTTACCTTTTGTAGAGTTTCCTTCAGCCCCAGAAGCTTCAGAAGGAACTCACATTTCAATGGAGGGCAATCACTGCAGTTCTGTATCTCACACACACTCATGTCAGAGCTCACACAGGTGTGCTGAATAGTCATAACAATATACACAACAACAAACTGTCCACCACCTTCTGAAACTCAAAAGCTGATTCTGCAGCAGGGGGATGATCTTTGCAGCCGCTCGTCAGGCAACATGTTCTCCAGCTCCAACAAGGTTGCCTGTACAGAAAAACACTTGCAGAACGAGACACAGACAGGTGAGGAGAGGAGGGACACGGCACAAAAGGCAGGAAGCTGCACAAAAACCTGTCTTTGAAAGTCGCAAAAACTTTGACCAATCAAGCAAAATGTGCAGATTATTTTAAGTATGCTTTATCAAAGTCACATGTAGAGATTTAATATTTATATGTGACATATTGAGCCCTGCGATGAACTGACGACTTGTCCAGGGTGTACTCCGCCTTTGCCCAATAACAGTAGAATGGGCTCCAGCCGCCCCACCACCCTGCACAGGAGAAGCAGTAGAAAATGAATGTATGGATCGATCTGACATATTGCCTTTGCAAACTAGTTGTAGTAGAATACACATCATTCATTGTTTAAAAACATAATCACACTCTCAATATCGATCATATACTACTATGAGAATGTAGGACATCCATCCATTTTCTACTGCTTATCCTGTTAGGGGTGGTGGTGGTTGGAGCCTATCAAAGCATCATTACAGGGCTGAAATATAGAGACAAATAACCATCCACACTCAAATTCACATCTATGGGCAATTTAGAGTGACCAACTAACCTAACCCCCTTTTTGCATGTTTTTGGACTGTGGGGGGAAGCCGGAGTACCCGGAGAGAACCAATGCAGGGGAAATCAAACCCAGGACATTCCCACTGGGAGGTGAAAGTGCTAAATATTGCACCACTGTGTTGCCCAGTAAAGGACATGTGAGTATTACGTCATCTTACAGTAATATTTTCATTTCGATAATGATTCTAAATACAAACTGTGTAACACATTGATAGTTTTTACGTGGGGATATTTAAATGCATAAAATAAATAATTTATTATCCATATATTTTGATATTTGTACAAATATCATTTATTTGGTCATACTGTTTCAAATATTGCTGATTATATCTGTGTACCTTGCTGTTGCCAATGCAGTTCTGTGTTATCCAGGCTAAATGTTAGGATGAGCAGAGAGTGTCAGGGTCCGGTAGTGTCATGTGTCTGTTGTTAGGGTCAATCAGTGTTTCCGGTCTTATGTTGAAGTTTTGTTTGTGTCTTGTTCCCCATGTCCTGTCAAGTCTTCTCTCCAGGTGTGTGTGATTACTTTTCCTCCCCAATGTGTCTCACCTGTATCTAATTGTCTACCTCTCCCTTGTGTATTTAACCCATGTGTTCCTTTCCTCCTGTGCCACATTGTTTTGTCTTCCGAGTGAGCAGTCCAGCGTATTTTTGAGTTCTTTGTGTTTTGATCATTGTTCCGTATCCCTGACTACTGAGTTTGCCTATTCCTTAACTGTACCTTTACTGTCTAGTTTGATTTCCCGGTTTAGACCTCAATTAAGTAAAACAGCGTTGATTCAGAAAGCTCCCTGTGTGTCTCTGCATTATTGGATCCCCAGACCCCGTGCCTGATACAGAGGCCTTCTTGTTGTCAACAACAAAATGAATCCGTTAGAATCTCACCTCAAATAACTCAAACTCAACAATGTACAATATTCCTTTGAAATTATGCCGCTGCATCCTGATGTCCGGAGTCTTCTTGATAAGGGTCACCATCCACTTGATCACCGGTCATAGATGGCCTGGCTCTGACCTCTTCAAACATTACAATGCCGTGTGTTGCCTACCCTGGTTGAATGGTCTTATTACCTTTGGACACAAGCTCATTGCCCTTCTGCAGCTTTCCTGAGTTGATTGCCATGAGAGGTGTTACTTTTTCCACCACTTTAGGAGGGGAAGAGGAGAGGGAGCAAGGGCATATTGAAATGTTTTAATATTAAATTATGAAGTTATTACAATCCCGTGTAACACATGCTGAAAAAAATCGGACAGAACAGATCGTGTGAATGAGATGGAGACTGATAAAATTTTTTTAAAAAAAAGACAACATGGAGAGACTCTAAAATATGCAAAAAATGTCTTGTCGACCTGTATACCCTCAGTGGAATCCACATCATCCCGCTCTCTGAGTTTCCATTTGAACTTAATGTTGCCGAAGTGCATTGTGCCTCCATTTTTCAACAAAGACACGAGAAGCAACAGCACCATCAACAGGATTATGCATTTATAGCATGTTAGCTGTGGAAAAAGTGCACCGAGCCAGAACATCTGAAATATAACACATAAATCACCGAAATGTAAACTCATGACTGAGCTGCAGTTCCTCCACATAATCCATGTTGTCGACCACAGTGACTCCCCCTGAGACACCACACACAATGTGTGGAATCTGGACAGCATTAATCATAATGATACAAAAACTTATTTCTAACCTTAAAAACAATGCCACCGTTTAAAATCATCAATAATCATTACCAAATAATAATGATGGTTTCTACCTCTGTAGACGGCTGCCATACAAAACAAGAGCACCCAGAAAGCACACACCTCCACCACAGCCCAGAAATCCCTTGTTTATCTGGGGCACCTGCTTAAAAAATCATTTACAACATTCAATTCAAGAGTAGAAAAATGAAAAAAATATATATAATTACAAGAACTGTAACTATTTTTAATTTCACTGCCATTTAATGTAGCTGTTTTTGACACTGAGCTTTTTTTTTTTTTTAGCATCCCTCAAATTTATCTTTTTCAAATATCTGTATATTGAAAAACTTTTCCATTTAATGTAGATTTTCTTTTCAAGAGTGAAATTAGCTTAAGAGAAGAATTCTACTGAGAGAATCTGAGATGTAGTGACTTATGCAAAATCGCTTCTTGTGATCCTGACCTTTGACATCAAGGTCAAATTTATTTGGGGATTACTGAAAATCAAGTATAACCACCTCAGTGGAGGTAATTATCTTCTCTCTCCTTTACTTTATACTGCCTGTTGCCACAAATAGCTAACCAGCTACTTCAACAATTTAATTTTTACTAACATGTTTCCTTCAATATTTCAGCTATTTGTAAATCCTAATTTATTCAATGTGTTACTCCACAGTCTTTGCACACACTGCCTGACAACTGCAGGAGTCGGTGTTTATATTGTTACTGATTGCTTCAAACTAGAATATAAATACAAGGAAACACTTTCTCAATACTGTATGTGGCTAGACTCTTAAATAGCCCTCCTCCCCCTGCTCATTATCCTTTCAGCACATTTTAGGACATATGGAAATGTGTGTCTGATCTTATCTTGTACTCCCTTCATTAGTTTTTCTTGTTTCTTAATCTTCACCTTCAACTGGTGATCCCACAGCTTTTTCGGTCTCGCCTAAGAGTTCTGGCTTCCTTCCAAACAGGAGCTGGTAGAAAATACGCTGGCTTCGCTCAACAGCCGGCTGGGAAATCACAAAACAAGACAAACCTTCATAAAAAATGCTAACGTTTCCTTTCAAAGAAATGCATATCATTATTTCATGAGACATAGCTTGTATTTTGTAGTTTGTAGTTACATGTCTCAATGTCAGCACCAGTGAACTTAGCAATCAGCCCAAAGTGGATGCAGATGAATTCTAAAATTAAAGCAACACATACTCGTTCTGACAGATTTGATGATTGTACTGCTGTTGTTTTTCAGCAAATTTACTTTATTTTCATATCACTATTAATTATGTAATTGTATAAAACATATGTTTCCTAACAAAACTTAAGGACTAGCTCCTGATGGTATTAGCATTGCTAAATTCCTTTAGCAATGAGTTAGCCTGAATCATCTGGTCCTCCGGAGAGGAGAGGAGAGGACAGGAGTTGAATAGAGAAGAGAACTTTCAGCTTTACCAGCATAGATTCTTCCCTGGAGGAGAGGTAAAATTACATAATTAATAACAGATTAATAAGATGCAGATTGTTCAGATTACATCTTTGAAACACAAATTGTCCTTAGGTGATCAGCATAGACTGGTTCTCATGCTCTGTGAAAGGGGGACGGAAAGAGGGCAGTGAGAGGAATGAGAGTAATTACTGCTGATTCCCCACAGAGCAGATCAGAGGACTGTTGATGTTCGCTGTCAGCCGCAGCACCAACGCGGACAGCTGTCAGCTCTCCACTAATGTCGTATAATCACTGCAAATATTTTTCTACTCCCCGAGTAAATTATCCACTCACCACAGTGATTACACACTCACCCCATGAGCACTTTAATGACTTCCAAGCAACACATCTCCAGGGGCCTTAACACAAACACTGCCACCACCCCCTACCTAATCAGTGACCTATTATCTGGTTGATCATTTTCTTCTTGACATCCATCCTCACCCATCCTCGTGTCGTTGTAGGCATCAGAGATGGCGAAGAGGTAAGAGGGGAGTCGCATTTCTTCCTCTTTTATTTCTGGATACCTTTTGGCTCTGTAGATGGGCAGCCGTTTGTATTGGTAGATCGCGATGCAACAGAACCCCGAGTAGATCTACAAGTGGAAGAGGTTTGGTGGGTGCTTAAGGAGGAAATAAAAGACAAAGTCAGCAACGTCATTCAACAAGACATTCATCATACATTCATATGTTCATCATACATTTAATATTGGTAAGCCCCGAAACTTCTGATCCTGTATTTTTCATTAAGAAATCTTTTGCATCTTTTTATTATTAGTGGGAAACTGCAGCTAGTTAAGTGCAAGCTAACATTAAAACACGCAGCTAGCTAAATAACATTTTAAATATTAAGTCTACAAGGGGATTGAAAATTGTCCCAACAACTACAAATTGCAAGTGGCCAGATGAATTTAACCAAAACAAATCACAGACTACTAAAACTAAAAGAAGTAGGCTGATCAACACAATCTTAACTGAATATGATAAATGACAATATACAACTATTTTCATAGGCTGCACATAGCTGAACATGCTCTGTTTAGTAAGGTTTTACTCCTGACGTCATGTGGACATGTGTTTCGAGTAGGTTTGTCCAGTGGTGTAAGGTCTTTAGCTCAACGCTAAAGACCTTACACCACTGCACAAGGCCACACCACACCACTAAGAATCTGGACACTACACATGGCCACCACTTAAACAGGCCTACATAGATCCTCATACTGACATGGCAGCTGCACAGGTTTTCTAACACACTGGCATCATTGGGGAGTGTGAGGGTGGCCATGTCCCTGGCTTGGTAGAACTTCAGAGGGTTCTTCTGTGGAGCGTCATCCATCTTCACAGTCACAGTCTGATCAGAAAGGATAACCACTCAATCAGTCACCTCATTACCTTGTTTGATTCATAACTGTAGGACTTTGCTTGGTGTTATTGTCGTTGAATTCATCCCCATCAGGACTGCAGCGGCACTTTATGATTTATTAATAATATCAAAGCACTCCTTCTTTGAGGGAACCAGGGACAACATGGGGGCCACATCGTCAACGCAGCTGTTGCTGCTGCCACCAACTAACTAACTAACAAACTGACCAGCTTACTCACTCACTGGCTGCTTGGGAGTGAAGAGAGCAAAAAATGAATGTGCTAATGGTGGTAAGGGAAAGGGGTAATGCATTATTTTAAGGTGCTTGTGTGAAGCAATAATTAATAGTTAAAAAGTTACTTATAAGACCTTATAATATGTTTATTAAGATAAATTAAACTATTTATTGATTAATAACAACGCAATTAACACATTCATTGTTAGTTTTAAGGCACTTATAAGCATTTATTAGACACTTATAAACTGTTTATAGATCATAATAAATGTTAAGATATTAATTTACATTAGTGAACTATATAAAGGGTAATAACAGCATGATTAACAGATTTATTAGCACTTATAAGACATTTAAAACTCCCTTATTATGCATTTACAATAGTGAATTATGCACCCCTGCAGCTAATGACTTAAGGCATTACCTGTATTTTATTAAGATGAGAAAATGTTTGATAAATGCTCGATGAAAACGTTTGTGTTTTTAGATTTCATTACTTTCACATGAATGCAACAACTTAAAAAAAATACACTTAACCTAAAAAAGGGCAATTGTAGATACTTTAACCAAGTAACTTTTAGCATCTTATGAGCTTTAATAAATCTTCATGTTAATTGTGCTGTTATTAACCTTTATACAGTATTTTATTAACGTTAATATTAATCTTAATGTTAGCATTAATTATCATAGTAGTTGCCTAAAAACGGTTATTATGTGTCAAATAAACGTGAAATATTTATAAATAATGTGCTTGGGAGTGTAATTGTGAGCAACTGAAAATGTGTTAATTTTACTGTTATAGACCCTTAAATTATTAATTAATGTTAAATATAAAGTTGCTTATGAACTATTGACCAATGATTATTATATGGATCCTAAATGGAAGCATGACCAAGCAAAGAGAAATGGTTAACCTTGATCTAATATTAAATACGTACCAGTGCAGGAG